>OY735199.1:25251202-25386202 GCA_963457665.1 Thysanoteuthis rhombus | reverse complement strand
CAAAATTTTGGGAAGTGTTGTTGCAGTGCTGGTTGCGCAAGTCCTCCTGAGAATATAAGGATTGCACAAAATGAGGCGATTTTTTATACATGCCACAACTGTGACTCTGAATAAATGAATTTAATTTTTTCAGTTATTGATGGAATGGCTCACCAAGAGCTAGCAGAATTGTTTCTGGGAGTCGGCAGAATTGCGAAAAAGTTTTAGAAACCCAAGGCCACAGTCCACATTCACGAGAGTGTGACAAAAATCAGTTTTTGAAACAGTTGCAGTTTTGTACATGTTTAATAAAAGCTTGTTGCATTGCAAATTGTTCCATCCTTCCTACCTAACACTGATTTATGGAGCTATTGAATAGCATCGGTAACATCTGCACATTGACCCAACGTAGGCCTATGTTCTATATAAAAAACAAACTAAAGTCAATAACTGTCATTTGATAAATAAATAGATATTACTACAATATTACTGTGCATAAATAATACTATAATATTATTATAAACAATACATATCATTAATACTATGCTTATTGAGACAAAAAAGCAAAAGTAAATAGATGAAATTTAATGCATTTTCAACATGTTGCAACTGTCCCTGATTAGTGTTGCAACTATCCCAAGGATAAGGGACAGCTGCAACATCTGACTTCTTCCGTTCAAATGAATATTGTGAACGATATGTCATACATGATAAACTTTAAATGATATGGGTAATTATCAGACGGATGTAAGTTTTTTTATATAAAAATTTGGTTGGTCTAGTCCAAATGGTCATTGAGTATCTGAACGAATTGCAAAAAGTATCAACTGTCACCAGTCTCCTCTATTATATTTTTTTATGCTGTAGAAAAGACTGATTTTCATAAATGCATTTGAATAGTTCATAGTTACCTTTGATATCTTGTTTAAATAATTCAAATGTTTTTGTAAGGTAGAATTTGAAAGTTTTCAATTCTCTGGAATTTATAAATGCGTTTCATTAAGTAATCTAGTTTGAATAATTCAATTCTTAATGATTTTTTAAAGTTTTGAGTATTTTTTAATTTTATAATTTCATATTCTTATTGTTTCTATAAATCATGTAATAATGACTGCTGTAAAGGCTACCTTCAAATGCTAAAAACCATAATTTTTAAAAATGATTCTTCAAAATTTCCAAATTAAAAAGGAATACAGAGCAAAAAAAAAAGAAAATTGTAAACTCTTTTAGTACAAAATAATTGTAACTCATTTATTTTCTGTTAAAATTCATATGAAAATAAATATGAATAAGTATATAGCTTTAGATATAAAAATTGGGAGGTAGCCATGTAATTCATGACGTCACTTCCTTGTATTTCCTGGGTGTATGAACATTAACTTCAGTTAATCATCTCTATTTCGCCCTGGCCATCCAAGCCAGATAATTTCTCTCTCACTCACTCTCTCTCTCTAGAACAGATAAATGCCCCAGCTTCCTGTTGCAAACCTTGCTGCTTTCATTTCACTGATGTTGAGATTTCTACTAAATCATTTGTACCTCTAGTCTAACACGTATCCTATCTTTGTCCCACGTAAATGAATTAGGAATGTGTTTCTACATTTAAGTCACAAATGTATTCTTTTTTTGTTTGAGCTCTTAACTACTTAATTACCTTTCTGTCATTTGTATTTATCAGCATTGAAAATCAGCCCTTGAGTTTACTCAACGATAAAAAATATGGTAGTCCTATTGATTCAGAAACTTTCCATATGGCTAAACTTTGAATACCATTACCATATCTGGTCCTTGAAGTAACCATACATTGTGGATACAATCCATTTCAATATCTCCAACTCATAAATTCACAACAAGGACTAGATACATAACATCTGCTTTCTATTAACTCAAACACCTTACTTAGGATAGCATATCTCCTTTCTCTCCAACTTGCACACACTTCAAATCTATACTATCTTAGATTATATCTCCTTCTTCAATTACTTAGCAATCAAGCCTAGTCCAACATGATCATTCTTTAAATGTTTCCTTTCTGCTTTGTACATTCTGTCCTTAAGTGTCTTATTTGTTGAATCAATAAATGTACGTTTATTGTTTGTCTAAACATTTGCATTTGTTTTCATTTCAATTATCAACTCTCTACCTAATCTCTGTGTACATATTCAAACATAGCGCACAGAACTCTTGCTTTCAATAGGCATCATGGCTGACCAGTAACTTACTGCTTCCTCCTCAACTCTTTTGTGATGTCACACAGATCTGGCGGCAACTCACCCTCCTATCGTACGACACCATCTCTTGCAACTACTTCATCATACTTCTACTCAGAACTATTATCATTATTTCTATTACTCTCTCAGTTGTTAAACATTAACTCCAGCAACACAAACCAGACAAAAACCTCTCACATTTTCACTTGGCGTGAGTAACCTTGCTGTTTCCAAGGCAACTTGAGAACGTTAACAGACATATATCATTTGATCACTTTTTATTTATCATGGTATATCAAATTGTGGTCGTCAGTAAATTGCTTTCTGGATGTGGAACATGAATTATGTATTGTTGTTACCTTGAGAGGTTCCATTAATTGAATCTGTGGTCAATCCTTGATACCAGAGGAGAAGACAGAGTCTCCAACTATCAAGTCCTCAAACACATTGATCAAATGAAGATTGAAGCCAACATCAAATACCACCAACTCCAATGGACAGCACTTTTTTTAAGAATTAAGTAGGAAAGACTCCTGAAGCAAATCCTGTATTCTGAAAACTGAGAAGGAATAAGAAAAAGGGATGGTAAAAGAAAAAGATACATGTATCAATGGTTCCCTTCCAGAGGGTGGGTATGCACCCCAATGGAAGAATTTAGGTAGTTGAAAAGAGGAACTGTAATAAATTGGAATTTCAAATGATATGTTCCTAATAATCTACACATGCTTTCTTTGAATAACAAATACTCAGCAGCAGCTGTACAATTCTAAAATGAAACTAATTCTCATTGTAAAGCTAATTTTAGGCAAAATAAAATAATTATGTGAAATCATTCTTTGGTGCAAATTACTTAAAAGATAGGGGAGAAAACTAGTAATCTTATTGACAAAAGTCAGTGATGACCTTGAAAAAGTTTGGAACCATTGGAGGCCATATAATTAGCTTATACGGGCTGAATGAAAAAAACCCCAAATAAACAGATTTTTACTGCCAATGGTATAATGATTGGAATTCCTCTTTTGTCTCCAACTATGTCCATGCATTGAGTATTTAAAAACAGTGCAAGTACCTTTGCTTATTCCAATTTTTCATTATCCATGAAATAAGACCTTCTGATGAGGAGGTTAAAGAAAATATATCCTTTTGCCATGAATTAGACACCCACCTTGAGTATTCATTTACATTCTAACTTTTCTTTTTATTGCTGGACTATAACCTTTCTATGAACATTGTAGATGATATTTCAACAGTACATTCTATTGACATTTTCTAGGTCCAGTTGGACATCAAACTTTTTGCATCCTGTTCATTGACTTTTATCATGTTACATTTAATCCAGAACGTTAATTTCTAATTATTCTTATTTTGTTCCTACCTGCTTTATTCACTCTTTTTATCAATTATTTCCTATGAGAAATGTAGTACTTATTTGAATTACACTGTAATTAGTTTTTATGTTGATGTGCATTTAGTTAATCACAGTATCTGTCTTTCTATGCATTGCCACATTTTCTTCACAATGAGCAATTTTGCATTGACTTAATTTATGCATCTTGTCTTTAAATGTTCTGTTCTTGAATGCTATTTGAATTTTCCTCAGCATTATTGATATTATTATTAGATTTATATTCCTTGTTTCTTTTGTATTAATTTCAGTCTATTAACCACATTTTTCTATCAAAAGATTAAAACGGAATGCTTGATACACAGTAAAGGGGAGAATACTTTGCTTTTTCTAATTTTGCAACCTTTGTTGGGGCCATTCAAACTCAGTTGAACAAAAATTGTGCAAAATAAGCTCCTACTTCTTTTTAAATTGTAACAGAAAGAAATTAGAAAAAGAAATTAGAGAATACATTGATGAATTGATGTCCTCAGTAAGTGAAATTGGTTTTCACTAGGAGCCACTCTATACAGGATAAAAGGAAACCGACGCATGTAACCCAATAGACTTGACCTTTGCTGCCCTCTTGGGCAGGGGCAGATTGACTCATACATGCATAAGCATTTACTTGCATGCCAGGCATTCATAGTCAGAGACAGTTGAGCAGTCTACACACAAACTCACTAAGAGGAAGTGGGCGACATTAGAACATACACACTCAACAATGATTCAACTACAATGAAATGTACAAGGAAAATATCTTCTCTCCACACTTACCTACACATACATCAACTTCCAGGGGATACTCTCCCTACAAATATCCTACTGAGTTTCAACACTTCTAAACTACATTGTGACTACTACTACACACACATGAAAATCTTACATTATCTCTAAAAGATTTATTACCTTCGCACACACACACACACACACACACACACACACACACACACTCTGACATGTACATTCCTATACGAACATTGAACAGAACATAGGATTGAATACATCACAGACTCTTCAAACAAACTCATAATCTCACAATCCAGACAAAAAAGAGAAATTACCTTTGCTAATGTTACTTGAGTAAAACATATTATTATTAATATTCACCTCTTTGCCAAATGATTCAGAGAATTTTGAAAATGCTTTGTTTTATGAAAATTTTTTTCGTGCACATAGCCTTTGATGGTGAATTTGGAAAAATATGCGCACAATGATAACAACATTCATCCAAGAATAAGATCTCATCTTTTTTATACAAAGGATAAATAACATTCAAACAGAAGTGTTAGTTACTGTCATATTTGTAGACTAAAACACTGTAGCAACAAACTTATATTACCAACTTAGATGATTTTTGCTGTGGTCTCACTTTGACTGCTTTGGTGACTAACTATTTAAAAATATTAAAAATCTTACAAAACTATAGTTTCTGTCTAGGAGTGAAGTTGTATCTTAATGGCATCAAATCAAATTTAATGGTTAAAATAAAAGCAAATCTAAGCCTTAGCTATGTGAATTTGCAATAATATAGAGTGTCGAACAAGTGGATATCTATGTTGATAAAATGAGAATTCTTGACCTCCATGACATGGATATTATTCATGTGTAAGGCCTTGAGTGTTGAATTTTTCCAACTTGTAAAATGAATGTTATAGTCAGAGTGTTTTTTAACAAGCTCAAAAAGTGATTTAAACTTTGCCTAAAGTGCACATAAAAAAAAAAGAAAGGAAATAAATTGCAAGTTATGCTCGCTAATTGATCAGAAACAAAAACTGGTTTGGTAAAAATGCTGAGAAGTTATCGGGGAAAAGTTCTTTCAATTTAATAAAAGTAGAAGTAGAGGACATGAGTATAAAGTACAGAAAAAAAACAAAACATTGTTAATTGAACTTAAGGCAAAATTCTTTTAGTCAATGAATTGTGGACTCTTGGAATGGATTGAGTGAAGAGGCACTTGCTGTCACATCCATTGACAGTTTTAAATTCAAAATTCAGTGATTGTGTACAGAAATTCAGTAGGGCTGAACATGGGTCGGTAGCCCTCCTGTTACAAACCAACATCTGGTATAGTAATATGATGGAAAAATGTCATCAATTCCAACAAAACTTTCTCTTGTCCGCATATCTATTCACCTACCCACGATGGTGGTATGTGACCAGGCCAGGTTTTGTGTGGAGACCCTCTCCTGTACATGTGTGTAGAGTCAAAAATTGTCATGTTTTCTTGGTATTTGTTTTAGTCTTTGGGATGTCTCTGGCATCAGGAATTGACCTTCAACCAACTTCTTCGTGTGGAATGGGGCTGTGCAGCCTGAGGGGATAGCCTAGAACTAAACATTTTTAAAAAAAAATCCTTGATCACGTGCCAGAACAATATAAATTTGTCCACATCAAGGATAAAGGATAAAGCTAATTAAAACAGAGACAGACAGACAGAGAAAAAGAAAATATTGATATCATTTTTCAAGTGTACTTGACATGCTGGAAAAAGAAAAATAGACAAATCAAGTCACTCTCAGCCATTTATTGCCACAAAGGGAGGTAACTTTTATCGATATTTACACAAGCCATTCAAGCGCCTGATTTACAAGTATTACTTAATTACTCGTATCACACTGTACTTTCTTGAATATGATCATTTGATTGTTTTTTTTTTCAATTCATTCAACTCTCCTCTCTCAATTTTTAATAGTTTTACTATTAAATTTCACGTGATATTTCAGAGGATATTTGTTTATTCTGTTAAATTCTGTATTTAATTGGCCATTATTCGTTATCACTAAAACATGATGACTATAAGAATACATTCTTATTCATTCATAAGAGAAAAGGCAAAATATAAATATAATCACTCTGTAGCATATAAAGTGAAGTAGATAATGCCAAGAACTTGTTTCTATGACGTAGTACGCACTACGCTGCCATACAGTGACGTAGTACGCACCCGCCATATACAGTCGATTCTGTTATTGTCATCCATGATTAGAGAAGATCGCCTCTGGCTGGAGAAAAAGACGTCAGGAAAAAAGAAACTTTGGGATCAAACGGACTTAAGAAAAGCTTTACAAGACGACACAATTAAAAGAAAAAAGCATGCCTCCAAAAATGAAATTCGCTGAAGGTATATGAAAGCTTATAAAAATCGTATAAAGTCAGTCTGAGAGTCAGATGAATAGCTTAAAAAAAACCCCACAATAACGGATTCATTTTTCTTTTTACTTTCTTATGAATAAAAATGAAATCCTGCCTTTATTTATTTTCATGTATCTTTATTACCCTTTTTAAATACTGCATATTTGTTAGAAAAGCATATTGATGTTTTGGGGGGAGATTTTTGATTTGCAAGTATTGTCCTTATTTCGCCATGTCTCTTTTTAGTCTCTGTTTCTCAGTTTGGCGATTTCATAATTTAGCATCCCGAATCATCACGGTTATTGTTGGGGCGCTTGGCCACTTACCAGAATACTATGCAGATATGAAATTTAATGAGATAAAGAAAGGGTAAAGTAGCCCAAAATTAAATACTCCAGCTATTTTATGTAGGTGAGGTGAAGTGTTATCATCTTAGTTACTACTACAAGTCGGGCAATGGGAGCACACATAATTTTTCTTGGTTCAGAAAGGGGGTCTGTTTTTTTTTTTGTTTTGTTTTTTTCGAAATTGAATAGATTTATCTAACGGTCGTAAAAAAAAAAAATGTTGGTGTTATCAAAAACAAAATTGACTCTTTTTTTTTTCTCTTTTTTTCCCACTAGTATTTTGTAGTAACTTGCCCAGCGCCCTCACAGCAACCATGATGAACGCTGAGCTACCATGACGGGGTATAACGGGCCACTATTCGTTTTCTGTCTTAGCACTTCTTTCATCAGACATAAATCGTTAATGGGCTAAAACAAAAACTGAACAAAACCAACCCTATCTTACGATGTATTTATTCTCTCTAGATTACTCATACTGTTTATTTCCAAATTTTCATGAAAAAAAAACAAACAAAAAGCGGCTATTTTTACCTTTCCCGTTTCAAAATGGCTGCTGCTCCAGCTGCGAGGTTCGAATTATGTAGGTTTCACGGTTAGAAAGCGTAACCGATTCCAGTGCAGGAGGGCTAAGGATCAGGCAGATAATACCATATAGATCTTAGAGAAAAGCGTAATTGTCGTACATACAAACAAGCAGGATATTATTTTATATTTATTTTGTCACTATGTTAAACTTGGTCATAATTTTACATGTTTAAATTTTTTTCCCACAGGAGAAAGGGTGTTGTGTTTTCATGGTCCTCTTCTGTATGAAGCCAAAGTAAGTTTTTTTTTTTCATCTTTGTTGAATTTTTTGTTCTGTTTTCTTTCCTCGCAGTTATCACTGGCATAACATTCATTTCATTCACATTTTATATAAGCATATTTCATTGAGGTATTTTTTTTTTTTTTTTACTACAGTAGTCTGGAAGCACAGCTTTTATCCATTGGCTACTACTAAGTCATGGTATCATTAGAATATAAGTACCAAAAACGGAATGGGGGAATTGAGTTGTAATTGTCACTGGGAAAAGCATGAATCCACTTCTATCCACGCTATTCCATTGTAAGTAAGTAAAGAAATGAGCGTTTTGCTGGGATTGAACCTGTGTTCACCTTTGAAGCAGCCTCATGTGCAGGCTCTTCTCTTACCAACTGAAATCTACTCAGTTTTAGCCATTGGCCCTGTTAAGTTCCAAAAACTCATACAAAGGCTCTAAAAAGTATAATTATACAATGTATTAATCAGACATGAACACAGTAATGAAAATGAAAGGGAGTCCCTGTGTTCCTTCCCTAGATTTTTGAACAATTACATACTGTGCATTGCGAAAGTTTATCAAATGTTTGTATTTGTATTTATTATATATTTACCTTGCTGTGCATAAAAATCATTAAAGAATTTATAATGTATTGCAAAAGATCAACAAAATTAAACATGATGATTTCAAGTCAAATTTTCTGTTATCTTTTAATATTACAACCCATTTCTAAAACAATGAATATTTGATGTTTGAATTTTTTCTTGGCTTTGTTCAAAATAAAAGTAAATTTTTGTCTTAAGGAATGAGAAACAAATTTTCATTAATATTAAATAGAATGGGACTGTTTCATTTGTCAGTTTTTAAATTATCAGCAATACATTTATGCCATGGTTGATTATTGATAGTCATATGATAAGTGAGCAAATATATTCTTGTGAGAAAAAGGAAAATGACGTATTTTAAACTGACATTTTTTTAAAATTAAGTGTTGAAATATGAAGTTCAACTTGATTTCTGTCTCTGTAGTTGATTCCTGCTCTATTGTATCTACTATTTTTAACCAGATGATGAACAAATTTCTTTGTCCTAAGTAAAAAAAAAATCCAAATGGTTAAGATCACCCACTAATTGTTGTCTGATGTTTTTGCCACATGGTCTCTGTCACCTGTCTGCTCTCTAATATATTGAGCTGCTTTGTGATATTTCCAAATAATGTTAGGCATGTTTTTTTCCTGTGTGTGGATGGTTCTTAGTTAGTGAGCCAATTTCTTGGTCAAGTTCCTCTTTTCAGCTCCATAAGTGACTGATGGTAGGATGCAGTGGTGGTAGACTCATCCTTTTGAGACCATGATCGAATCTTACCAACCTATTATAATTTTCAATAGTGAAAATACTCTATACCTCATACATTAAGATCATGTGTCATATTCATACCTCCAGCCAAATGCTGACTTGTTGAGTTTTTATACAATTTCCTTGAGGCAACTTCTAGATTTTCCCAGTTTACAATGTAGACAAAAATTTTGCTTGTTGTTGTTGTTGTTGTATATACATGTAGTTGATGTATTTATAGATTAAAGCTTAATCATTACTTGCTTCATTCCACAGAAAAGTGATCTTATTTATGCCACTTCTGAACATTACCTACGTTATTAGATACAAATATTATTTAGCTTACTCTCATTCATTGTTGTCACCGTTGAACATTTGAATATTTTCTTTCCTTTAGCCTTGAATTGAAATTTGGATTTAAATCAGAAGAGAATAAAACAAAATGTTTCTAAATTTATTTAAGCCAGTTTCTAAGATTTATGAATTTTATTTAAAATTAAATTTCTTTTCAGTGTGTCAAGTCTGATGTAAAAGAAAAAACTGTACGCTACTTCATCCATTACAATGGTTGGAACAAAAAGTAAGTATTTTTGTGTGTATTGCTTTTGAGTTTGAGAACTTCCACTGGGTATGTGCTAAAAAGTCTGTTTTGTCATGTACAACTCCAGAAAGGGTGTCCATGTTTGATACTACTTTTATTTTCTTGCCCTGGAGCTTTGATAAATGTGTGTGTACAAACTGACACATGAGTTAACTATCTATATAGTACTAATTCTCATTCTGACTATCTGTGACCTCTAATTTGCCAAAATGGTGAATTGTACCTATATATTTTGAATTAAGGTACCCCTAAAATGCACCAACTTAGTGAATACATAAAAAATTTGGGTGATTTACAAGTTAATAAAGGAGTCGCATCATCTGATATAACACAGTTTGTTATAATGTGATTCATAATAGGTGGATAATAGGAAGACCCAACATATTTACTCACATTATCGCCCTCTTGTTCTGAGAATAGCAAATAATAACAATTTCCCCTCAAATCCATAAGCCAGATGTATCAGGCTGTGCTATCTTACTACACAGACATTTAAAGACAGAGGTAACTCACCAACTGTAAAAATGACATGAATTAGATAAAAAAAATTTCAGTAGTCTATGAGCAAAACTTTGGAAAATTAATTTTTTCCACTCAAGAGCTTCTGTACAATGTATTGAAAGGTGCAGCAGCCTATGGGTTGAAAGGAATAAGTTATTGGTGTAAATACGTAAATATTTCGTTTTTTAAATACTGAAATATGGTATGTTTTGTATAATATATTGTAGTTATTTTGTTGGTACTATTCAATAAAAAATGAACATTAAAGATTGCCTTTTTTTTATTTGTTCAAATCTCACATCATTTTTATATGATAGTTAATATTTACCCCATCTTATCTTTCATTTATTGCCCGCCCTCTAAAAACTGCTAATATCCCCCCACCTACTCTAACTATTGCGGCTTTGTCATAATGCCGTTATCTTTCTTTGATCTTGGACATCTACATCTGCGTTGTAACAGTTTATAATAGTTTGGGGTCTACATTCTTGGTAACACTTATCATGATATACTACTGTGTCAAGGGAGATAACTATCAAATCGTAATTGTAGAGTAGTCTCTTATATTTATTCATTTGGAAATTCGATGTTCATTCTGGTCACTTCAGATTGCACTTCTTTTCTCTCAAAGAAATCGTTTGGGGTCTTTTGTCTTACTTCTGTTGTGGCTATTGTCTAAGAAAGTTAGCATTTACTGAGAAAGATAATTAAGATAGTGGTTGAATTAGGAGTTCTCAATATTTGCTGATTGACTTTTTATGAGAAAATAGAATGTTTTAACTGAGTATATTATTGTTTACAGCTTCTACTTCTCTTAAGATTAAGTACACAGTCAAAAAATTGTTTTCACTGAATTTTATTTTAATAACATCCTTCCCCTGGTCAGCTGAAAGTAGTGTTCCGTTCAAAAACCCTTTCACAAGCCGGATTGGTGTAAGACAAAGAAGCAGTTACCATTAATTTATATAGGAAAAACTTTTAGAATTCTTAGATGCTAAAAAAGGTGATGATGGTATTATTAGGATGAGTTGTTGGAAGTTAGAGTGGTGGGAGCTACAGGAGTAGGGGAAGAGGGTGTGTGCTGCCTCTATAAAGACTTACTGCAAAACAAATGCTGAATGCTATTTTTCCAATTCGCCATTTTTTCTTTATAGAAGCGAAAAAGTTGCTGACTGTGAATGTTCAAAAAGTTGGTGATACCTGTGTGAGGTTTTTAAACATACATGATCATAAAAGTTTAACTGAGGGGAAAAGTGACATCCAACATGAGAATTTGTAACTTTAAAATTGTATTTGAATCTAATGTGAGTAATTTGAGTAATTCTTGGTGAATCACAATTCACAAATATGTATGTTTGAGCCAGGATCTTATTTAGAAATCAAATCCCTGTTTCTAGTTTTTACGTAGTTCGGTATTCTGTGTACTCTTGGGTGCTTAATTGTTGGGTGGTGGTGGTGGTCAGAATAAGCAGGTAGGTCGGGAAATCTGTCACAATCTAATTAAAAAACGAAGGAGTTGGAATAAGCTAGGATGGTGGTGGTGGAAAACTGGCTATCTACACAATTTAATAGAATCTGAACAAAATACTCATTTTAGAAATACTTATAGTTGGGTAAAGGTAGGCACATGGGAAGTAAAAATATACAGTATTGTCACTATCACGAAAACTTTTTCTTTTTCCTTTTTCTTTTCGAAGAAAAATTTAACTGAAAAGTTTTTTGCTAATGGAAAATTTTAAATTACTTAAATTAGCAGACACAATTGAATTTGGTTAAACCAATTGTGTCTATAAACACAATTAATTTAACCAAATTTTCACTCTTGCTTTGTTTATAATAGTTGTCTTTTGACAAATCTGTAGCCCCCCCCCACTCAACTATTAGATAGTTGAGGTGGACTATCAATCCACAACTGATATGAATTATTTTTATAGATGTGTATTAAATATTCCCTTTTCACATACATCCCCTTGTGATTCTTCTGGACACATCATCAGTAATGTTACCTAGGATTATCTGGTAATTCAGGTCTTTTAACCATGAGACACTCTCATTCAGATATCTCGGCTGGGGTTGATCAAGCCCTGGTTTGTATCCAGATGGCTCTACCTCACTCACGGTTCTCTTCTTCTGATCCACCTTGAAGCATCTACTGTTGCCTTGGTGGTCACTTTGATAGCCCATTAAATCCAAAGAATTGGTTTGCTTTTTGATAAATTATCTTTTCAGTCATTTTAGTTTAGCAATAGTTTTGTTATATAAAATATTTGATTGTTCAAGTTGATATCAGTGACTTATTTACGTCTTTACTTGATTAATTTAATGGGTTTATATTTTATGTGACATTCTTGTAATGACTGAAGCTCAATTCACTATGAAAGTTGATTAGTTAGGAATTTGTTGATATCAGCATTACCTCTAGTTTAGTTTTAATAAAGATAGAAAAAATGAATCAATTGAATTTTGTGATCAGTTTTTTTTTTTTTTTTTCAATTATCTGCTAACATATCTGGGGAGGTCCAGAGTGATGTAATGGTTATGACACAAAACATTTTCCTTGGAAAGGGCATGAATCTACTTCATCCCCAACTGTGGGTAAATAGCAGGGCAGTTGGAGCCCTTTAGCCCTGAAAAGCAGTCTATCCAAGAGAAGGCTACTCTGACAAAAATAAACAAACCTGTTGCTGGTCTTAAGCCTGGATAAATCAAAGGGTTGTGACTAGCAACTCTATTCTGTAAAAACCCTACTTTTTACTGAAATTGCTGCAGATTGTGGCCCTATGCTTGACAAGGAGTTTGCAGGAATAAACATGCCTTGAACGTTGAAATGCAGCTAAACGATTTATATTTTTTTTTCATTTTTATAGCAATAATCTGCATCTGGTATTTTGTAGATTTTAGAACTACAAAATTGACTCCTTGAGGGAACTGTAATTGACATTTTTTTTCAATAGGAGTCATGCTTGAATAAATCTCTTCATTATTTCAATTCTAAATTGAACTCTGAGAATGTATATGAAAGTCTCTCACTACTTTCCAAATTTTGCAAAAAGAACAATACAATTTATTGTATTAACTCTTGTCATGAAAAGTAGTTTGGGTCTACAAACCTAAATATACTGTATATGCTGGATTATAAGACAAATATTTTACAAGGGTGATTGGAAGATTACTACTCTCTGCAACTCATCCAAGCCCCGTAACTGACAACACCAAACCTTGGTAGATGACCCCTTAGTCATAATACCAGCTCATTGAATGCAGTGTAATATTTGCATAGTTTAAAAAAAGAATGAAATGCCCTTATATACCAGGATACATATCAGACCAAAGAATCATACTGTTTATAAAAATATCTGATTGTCTTTTTAGTATGTATTCTGTGATACATTTTTTTGTTAATTAATTAAAAAAAAAATGTTGTACTCATAATACTTATTAATGATTATAATCCTATTTACTTCTTAGATAATACCCTATTTAGCTTTGGACATCCTTTCTGGAGTGCTCTTGATGTATGTGTGTGTGTGTGATTGGGAAATTAAAAGAATCTTGCCCACACAAGGATTCCTATTCCTACATGACTTGTACTGAAGACCTGTCTTGAATTATATTTGTGGTCAAGCCCCTTCCAAGTATGCTCACTGGTAAGCTCTGAAACTAATAATGATCATTTTTTTGTTTGTCTGTTTTTTTTTTTTTTTTTTTTTAGCTAAAATTCTGTATCGCTTATGGCTATACATTGTTATCAGTCTTGGCTGATTGAAAACAATCCATTTAAATTTTTTTCTATAAGGTGTGACCATTTAAAAAAAATCATTAGTTTATTAAAGAATCAATTGGATGGTTCCATCAAGTTTGTTTGTATTACAAATGAAAAAAAAAGATTTCTTAGCCCTTAATGTACATAAGTTGAGGCTTCAAGATCTTTACCTTCCCTTAGGTCAAGACATGCATTTTTGAGTGCTTGATGTTCAAATGTTATTTAATGAAAAACATTGATTATCAAAAATATCAAATAGCCATAGAAATCAAGAATAATGATCATCAGAAAAAATTCAATTGTTTCTACTCAATTTTCTGGCTAAATTAAAACGTCAATTGGTTTTTGTATTTTGAAATTTTGAAAATCATACTAAACATAAATTATTTATAATGTATGACATTTGAGCTCTTGCTCTCAAAAGTACTTCATTTGCAAGTATTTCACCAGTATATGCTCTTTTCATAAAATATGCATACCATATATGCTGAACTATAAGATGTGGTTTACAAAGGTATTTGTAATGGTATTTCTCATTCAAGCTCCATAGCTGTCTATATTGATGCCTCCTTAGTCATAATACCAGCACATCAGATGTAGTGTATTATTTGAATTTGGAAAAAATGAAATGTCTTATATACTGGCATATACAGTATGCTGCCATATTGTGTAGTTTTGTAGGAAACTAATGTTATGTAATTTAGTATTGCTCAAAAATAATTTCTTGTGATGAGCACAAAAAGTTGACCTTTGTTGGGTAAATTTATTTGTCAGTCCCATTTCCAACTTGAAGAAAATGTGTATGCACTTGATACAGTTGCTATCAGTTCTTGAATCAAGTAATCATTTATTTAGACATTTCATTTTTATCCCTTTGTGGTATTCAGCGTGAATTGTATGAATATAGAGAGGTGTTAAATGAGGTTTTGGGATAGTGTTATTGCTTATGAATATTTTCTATTCCTTTATTAACATTTCTGTGGTCTGTTTTGGTAAAGTTTCTTTTCTTTACAACTAGATAAGGAATGATGAATTCTCCTACAAAACTTAATATCCTTTAATTGTATGAGATTAGTTTATCAAGTTCAACTGCCAAGCGGCAAATTATACCTATTGAAATCTGTTCTGCAGTGGATATAGATGTGATCTGTCTGGATTTTTTTGTTTTAATATTTAAAAAAAAACACACTTTTTTTCAGAATAAATATAAGTCTTAAATCAATTTTGAATTTTCCATTTTTTTTACTGTTTTAAATCTGTACCAAATGTAGTAGTTTAGGGTTAACATTTTGAGTTAAGTTTCATTTTTTAACTTTGTATTCAGAGAATTTTTTTTTCTTCCAATTTTAGAATCATCCAAAAATTTGTTTTCAGAAGAAAAGAATTTGAAAGTTTTATGAACAATATACTATGACTATAAGGATAAACTGGGCACTTAATTTTTGCCATCTTATGGAGGTTCATAAATTATCTTTAATTTTTTTAAACAATTTAGAAATAAATTCAAAACTTGATATTTCTCAGAAATTAAATTCTTTTGATGAAATGAAGATCATAATCATTTAAATCACCAAAATTAAACAACACAAACTTGTATATTTTCATTCTACAATCCTTGGATTTTGAATGTTATTTTTTTAATATTTTGATAAAGTACACTGTGAACAAAGACTTGATAATATGTAGTGTAATTTCCTGGAACATTTAAATATTTTTGGATATTTTTTCATCAATTTTGGATAATATTTTAGATAGTCTTGAAAAACTTAGTATAATTTTTATTTCTTTTGCTCTTTTTTGGATATGATCATTTAAAAAAAAAATTGACAATGCTCACATTGTTTTGACTCTAGTTAATTTTTGGTCACACTGATCTGATCAAATTATCACTGATTTAACTGCGTTGAATTTCTGTCGGTATTTGTGAAATGGCACCGTTTTGTTTTTCAAGCGTGGATTAAGATGTTTGATACGTGTGTCACTACGACTTGATTCTCAATCACTGCTAAAAAGTCTGTCATCGCATAACCTTAAATAGAAAATAGATCAAAAGATAGTTATAATTTTATCAAAATCTTATCTAAGTTAACTTATTCAAAACATGAATAACTACATCAGTAATTTTTTTTATAAGAAAAGTGGTCAAAGAAGTCGAATATTTGAAAATATATAGAAAAAAAACTTTCTGAAAGAAATTTTCAGTACTTTCAAGCCTTTTCACAGGTAACATCAGATTTAATGGACATTCACAATTAATGGATAACTGTCTACCCACATTAGTCTGTTAAAGCAAGGGTTTATTACATAAAGACAAAATAAAACCTATTTTTTCATTCTATCAATTTTTCTCCATGTACCCATTAGTCAAACTATATTTTAGATATACTAAGCGTATTATTTCTGACAGCAAACAATATATTTTAATACAAAACAATTTATTAGCAATTTTCTGATTCAGTGTTTATTGTAACTCTCATTATTGATGAAACATCAATATGTTATAGTTTCAACCAAAAATGATATAAAAGCATTTAAATTTTTGTGAAAATAGGCATTATTAATCATTTTTATATTTTTTCATTTTTTATTAGGTTGAAAAGTGATGTTAAATTAATTTTGAATTTGAAAAGAGTGTAAACATAAAAAAAATGCTTTTTCACAGGTAACGTCAGATTTAATGGGCATTCAATTAATGGATAACTGTCTACCTCCATTAGTCTGTTAAAGCAAGGGTTTATTGCATAAAAATAAAACCATTTTAAACATACAATGAAGACATTATTTTCATCTATTTTATACAAAAAAAACCTACCACATGAATAACATTAAAAATACACTTGGCGGCAAACAGATTGAGAAAGTATATCCTATTGAACTGCACTGAGGAAGAGTTATTATGAATTTCAAAACTTGCTCTCATGATAGTTAATTTACATCAATCTGATTCTAGACTCTAATTCTAATTACCAAATGTATTTTTACATGATCTACTGACATCAATGTCATTTTAAAAATAATGAATTGAATTGTATTTTATATCTTTTCATAGAATCAAAGAAAATATGTGAAATATTTCTGCCTTTATAACAAATCATGTGCAGTACTGATTTTGTGTGTAAATCTCAACATTAACTTTAGATGTATGAAGTTGAATCCATTTCATCCTAAATGATTTTCTATTTCAAAAGATTTTTAAAATTCTGCTAAAGGCTAATATGTAAATATAGTTTATGCATTCAAAATGAGGTTGGCTTAAACATAAAGGTCAATTCTCAAATTCTGCCATATGGCATTTTCATCATTATTTTAGTTATACTTTTTTCATTTTGTACATTTCAGACTGAACAAAATTGACAATAAAAGAGCTGAAATTTATAGAGATAATTTAGTAGTTTTTTTCTGCATTTAAAAAAGCAGTTAAAAAACATTTATTGGATATATCTTGAAAAGGAGTAGCCTATTTCTGTGGCTTGTATGAAATTCTCAAGATTATAATTGTCCAAGTTTGAAACATTGTGGTTTAAAATGAAAAGTTTTAGAATTGATTTTTTTTGTAATGGGTGTACCTATATTTCTTCCTTAAATATGTTCAAAATATTATTGACAAATTTTAGTGACTTGATTTTATTCAATTCTTTTTAAATCTGTTTGCCTTTGAGGTGTTAGCCAGAATGACTTCAATGACAGTTGCTTGAATGACATATTCACTTTATATGATCAAATATTAACCTGATCTTGTTCAAAGAAAAGGAAATGTTCTCTCTCTTATCTCTGATGCATCAGCTTGATAGAAATTCATGAACAACTTTCAAATAAGCTTAAATGATGAATGTAATTACTAATGATCTATTATGAATCTGAAAGATGATCTTTTGCTTATTAAAAGACCATATAATTTGAAACAAGTAGTCCTTTGAATTTTGTGAGGTAGGGGGTTGCTCACAGACCCCTCGCGAATTTGAAATCCTTCAAATAATTTTTGATCCCCACTTCAGCTCATACACTTTGCCATACAGATATGAAAATTGTACGCAATCAGACTCAAACAACTAACTAATGAAACTGTATGAATGGTGATGATTTAATCATTTCTTTAGTGGATTTGGAAAATTGAAGGAAGAAATAAGAAATTAGGATGAGTTAGGTCTATGCGTATTTCGCTGAAACACTTACAGGTAAATCAACACTGTATGGAAAAAAAGTCAGAATCATATAAAATTTACTTTCATCTTTGGAATCTTTGTGTCATTACGAAAAAAGATTGGCAAAAAAAGAGATAGAAATTAACTGTGTATACCTTATAAACCGGAGATGTTTTTGAATATAGATAGTGTAATTGTTGCTACACATGTAAACAAAACATTTGGAGAAGAAGTTTGCATTCAAAAAATTTTTATATATGAAAACACCTAGATTTTAAAAAAATTACAAAAAATCAACTACTTGAGTCATTCTAGACATGATTCGGATAGAGTGCATATGAAGTCTTTATTACTGTTCTGACTTTAGTTGAAGTTTAAATTCAAATTTATTTTTAAGTTTAATTATTCTTTTGACCCAAAGCTTATCAATCTGCCCCTTGTTAATAAGTTGTCGAAACCCAATATTGGTGTTTTGCTGGTAAAATTTATAAAACAGAAACACTGAATTAAAACAGCCTTATGCTACATTATTATTATTGAAAATTTGTTTTTCTTTTTTGAAAACAAATATTTGGACTTTTTTTTTTTTCCTAGCGAAAACAAGGAAAAAATTTGAACAAAATATTTAAAATTCTTAGAGGTATCCTTGTCTCTGTTGGTCGATTAGTCTGTCCTCATATTGTCTCTCAGCTGTTTCAAGTCAGATTTAGTTGAAACTTGATAGAAAGATGTTCTTTGATGATATGTCTTTTACCTAAAATTATCTACTCACGGTCGAGTGATCTAACAATAATGGCATTTAAAGCATCTAGTGGATGTCTCACTGAACTTTCAGTTCTTACTTTCTCAAAAGTCCATGGCTTTATAATGTTTTCCAAAACTATTCTTTCTGGTCAAGTACCATCAATAACTTTATTTTGATTAGTTCATTGCACTTGGGATAGGAGTGATCTCATTAAGTTCTGAATTCACATGAGATAATTTGAATGTTAATATCCGACTACTGATCAAAGTTACCTCCCTTTATGCTTTAGGCAATTTTTGATTTTTAAAAAATCCTATCCATAAAAGAGTTCTATTATTCTTTATTCTACTCAGAGAAGAGTTTCACTGTCAATTAAGAGTGATATCCAACAGTCTATGATATAAGGAGTTTATCTAATTTGAAAAGTAATAAAACATCGGTATTGGTTTCTGGCAATGTCATCCATTTGATAATTTAGAGTTAAAAGTAACAATGAGAAGTACAAATATAGTCTGAAACAGAGTGTTAGCCTGTATTCTCACAAGCGATTTAACATAGAAACCCAATTTCAATTTCCCAATAAATCATGATCATTTTTAGTGTCATTTTGGCATTTTTTTGTAATTTGGATGATGATTTGGTGTTTGTGGCCATCTTTGGCTTTTTTTATACAAAATAAATACAGATACAAAAGTGTGGGCCTCAGAAAACTTCCTAATCCTATAAAAACAGTGGAGAAATTAAATCAATGGCTAAAATCCTGCATATCCATATCATTTAATACAACGCATAATTTAGGTGTTCAAATTTCTCCTCTGGTTTTTTGATTTATTTTTTTTTTCTGCTAAGTTTCATACTTATATGTATTTGGCTTGAAAAGATTTTCTAGACAAGTGAGGATTGGCCATTTTCCTTACCAGAATAGTGATTATCTTTTGTTTAATATGCTGCTATAAAATTGCTAAAATGCTTTCTTCCAGTAAAGAGAAAACTTTCAACGACTATGTTCCTGTGTTAGAAAAAAAAATCGTTTCAAGTTTCAAATTCTGATATAATCTTTTTATTATTTAAATGATATTTTATGAAATTTTTGTGAAACAACTGTTCAAGTTGTGTCCGTATCAGTGTCATTTGGGGTTTGATTATTTTTTCATTCTATGTTTAATATGTTTCCCATCCTGAAAACCAAAGTGAGTTGATTGAAAGTAAATTTTACGCAGTTAAGTGCATACACCCTATTAGTTACTAATGATGTAATTGTGCTGAATAATATATATATATCTATAATGTGAAAATTTATGGACAATGATGCGAACACAGATTTGGTGAAAATATATTTGTGTTTTCCTTACTGTCTATAAATTTTCACCATTATGTCAGATTTAACTTATCCATCCAATAATCACGTAGATATATATAAATTTTCTACATAAGTGACTTGTCTTTGAGATTGGTTATTCTTCAGAGAATAAAGTGTGACCTTTGGGCAGGCTTCCCCATCTCCATTCCAACTTTCTTTTATATGGTTCTTGTAAATGCATGTAATGCTGAAACTGTAAGCATCTACTGGTGCTTTCATTTTTAGTTTCACCAAAAGCTTCCTTTGAAATGTTTTCCCAAGTTTTCTATATCCTACTGAAAAACTGTGGGAAAGATTTGAGTTGTATATAATTCGAGGACAAAAAAAGCTTTATTTCGAAAAGATCAGTTTTAAATATTTATTTTATGAAACAAAAATTCAATTGATATCCACCAGAATCTACTGGTGAAATGTTGTCTCTTGTAAGGACTATCTACATTGCTTGATTCGTCTCTGGTTTCTTTGATTTCTGTCGATTTTCTTTTTCTCTTTATAAAAAAAAAAAAAAAATCCTAAAACTCCAGGGAGTTAATGAACATTGGTTTACTATAAGTCCTGTGTTGGTTAGTTTCTGCACATTTTAGTTGTATCTTCTGAATGGTGTGTACAGACTTTTTAGTTTGATATCTGTGTATATATATTTATTCAATATGTTACCCTTTAGTTGCCACAGACTCTTATTATTTTTGTTCTTTAACAACATCAGTGCCAAATGACGTTAATTAACATTTTCATTTCTATATATGTTAAGTACCAAACAACATAAGTTAATTATTGTCCCCCTTTTGGAAATCATACCTTGTCTTAATTTTGTCCTCCACATACTAATACCTGCTTTCTAGCAATGCTATTTAGTTTCTGGGTAATCCCCATTGTTCTATTTTGGCTTTTTTCAGTGAAAAAAATGTTGGTGCTGATGGTGTTAAAAGTAACATTTTATTTCCAAAAATGAAACTGCTAAATTATCCTTTTTAATCCCTTTCTGGTTCTCGAAAGACACTTTCTAAAGAATAGTTCAGGAGGTTTGCAATATTTTTAGCACCATGGTATATATGCAATTTTAGCATATAGAGAAGAATAGTCATTTTTTCCACATTTGTGTGATTTTGGCACCTAAAGGGATAAATATGTATATATATATATCAGTATTGCAAAAAAAAAAAAAAAAGAAAAAAAAGAGATGTGTGTCTTCTGATTAGCTAAGGCTTACACATGTCCTTTCCGGCCATGATCTCTTTTCAGACTGAAAAAGAAAAAAAAAGGAAACACACTCTCTGGCAACAAACTCTCTGATGAAGAACTCTTTGAAAGGAACTCTTCTGAACTGAACTGTTTTGAATTCTCTGCCTGCTTCCTTCCGTTTGTCAAATGGAGTCACTATGAGAGGGGCTTTAAGAAAGAACCTGCTTTAAGGTATAGTTCCTTGACTGGGCGAGCTCCATCCACTCACTATCTGTTTTTTGAACTGGCCTCATTCAAACTTGACTGCATCCAAAACACTTGAATTTTTTTTTTTTTTTTTTTTTTTTTTACAGTAAACAAAACATTTATATTTTTTGGAGACAGAGTTGAAAATAATTCTTGAACAGATAAAACTAATTTTTAATCTCTACAGATTTTTTTTGTACTTACTGCCTATACAAAACTAAAAAAGTACTTTTAAGATGGAAGATTTAGAAATATTCAACTATTTTCATTTATTTGCACATGTTATTGCTCCTGGCTAAATTGATAGATTTAAACAAATTGAACTTGTGGTTTATCCGAATTTCTATGACAAGCAAGGATCATTAATATACATGATTTACTTTTCACACTAGTGTCCTTATCTGAGTCATAATGAGCACAACGTTTTTGCCATTGTACCCTCTAGCTTTCAGGTGTCTGTCAGGGAATTCTCAAAAGGTTACCAGCTACGACAGATCTGAAGAAGGTCGAAGGGTACAATGACTGAAACCTAGTGACTATATCATCCAATATAAAGACACCACTCTGAGTTAATCAGCATATAATAATTTGAAAGTTTTCTTCACTTCTTGCAGATGACACTAATCTTTCTGATGTTTGAAAAGTTTTAGGTTTTTAGTCCTTTAAGAGAAAATAAATGAAGTTAGGCAATATAAGCTTAGATGATTATTTTGGGGAAAGTGGATTTTTTTTATACTGATTTAATTTTAATGCTAATTACAACTTGTGCGGATAAATTTGTGTCTTGCAAAGATAGATAACATGATAAGATAGTATTCATTAGTATTCATCACTCATTTTCTGCTCTTTTTCATAATCACTAGTTTGAGAATTATTTTATATATTTCTTTTATAAATATGCTTTGTAAATTAAATTCCCATCTGTTCAGGAACTATTTTAATGAACTTCTGTTTTGGTAAATCATTTTCTGATAAAAATCATCATAAATCTAAACATGTTTAATTTCATTTAAAAATTTTTCAACTGCATCAGATATGAGAAAACAATTTTTTTGATTTCTAATTAGTTAATTGGTAACAAATATGTTCGACTGCAAATGATGAATAATAAATCCATTATGTGAAAAGTGAATATTCTGCCATGTGGCTGTGCTAATTTCAATTACATAAAGCTGAACCAGAACCTCAATTTTATCATTGCAAACAGCCTGCCACAAACTTCAACATCTTTCTCTCAATCTCTAAATATCCAAGCATGTTTTATTACCCCTTCAAAGATATTGACTTGATAGCTCTTAAATTGGATGAAGGAATGATAACTTCAGTTTACCACTGATTCACAGGGGTTTCCAACCACAGGTACATGTCCCTTTAGGAGTACATCAACACTTCCCAAGACCTGCTAAGAGGTCTTTGAGTACAGAGAGGTCTGCTGTTACCACCTCATTACAAAACAGCTGATAAATAAAACCAGCTAGGCAAGCTCTCCCAACTCTTTCTTTCATGTTACAAATTCACTTATGCATTTTATTCAAGATAGATCTACTATAACAAAAATCATTGGCTGCAGAGGAATTTAATGGATATTTCCCAAACTTTGGTGATGATGAATTTGTGTATCTTCAAAATCCTTTCATCACAAATGTGTGTTGCTGGCTTGTGCATGTATGCAAGAGGAGCTGATAGAACTCCAGCATGATAATTCTGCACAAGATGTATTTTCTGAGAATAATTCATGTGATTTTGGGGTTTGTTGAATCTGCTTACTGAGCACTGCTGTTATTTCCATCAACATAGCTCTCTGAGGCTCCATTTTCAGTGTTGCTGGGGATTCAATTGAATCTCAAAACACCTGAATATGATCTTTGTTGTGCAGTTGCTAAAGTTTCCTTGTATATCTTTGAACTTGTTGGCAAAAAACAAGCTCAACCATCTCACAATCTAAGACTGATATATTCAAAGAATCTCTGAGAATATCATGAAGCTGGCAGAGGAACTTTGAGGATATTTCCCAAACCTTTCACCAATTAAATAGGGCTCTCATTAAAATCAATATAATTCCAACTCATGATCCTTAATTTTTTGGGGTACATGGGAACTTCCTGCATACTCAAGGAGAGGAACAAAAAGGTTGGGAACCCCTGACTGATTCATCAGTGTTGAGCTTCCTGTGACCATAGACTGCCTATCCAAATTTCATTTGTGAGAACTGCATGTTTTCTGTTTTTGATGTGATGTATAACTGTAATCATCCTATCACCTACCTTTTACATGATAGAAATATAAAGAATATATCTCTAAGAAACGGTTCCTTTTAATTTTGAGTTAATTTACAGAATAAAGTGGTGAGCTTAAGTAAAGAATATTGGCTGAAATTGATTTGATCTTGAAAAGGAGCCAGCTAACAGCATTTTTGAAAAAAATTATTTGGCTATTCTCTTTATAAGTTTTCAGTAAATGAAAATCTGTTTGAAATTGCCAGAATTTCTTAAATTTTTTTTTTTGATGTAAATGTAAAAAATTATTAATTGATATTTTTTATTTAGTTACTTTTTCCTAAGATTATATCAGCCTTCTCAAAATATTGTTTTAAGAGCATCCAAATATTTGTCTGAATTTCTGAGGTAACCAATCATTATCATGCACTGATTTAATCAGATTATGTCCTTATCTTGGTTGTTATAGTTATGTTTTGACTGTTGTACCTGCCAACCTTCTTTTGGTGTCTGTCGTGGTTGTTAACCTTGAGATTTTGATCTAAACCTTCTATTCAATCCACGGGGATTGACAGACACTTGAATTAGGGGTGGAGGGTACAATAGCTGAAATGTTGTGACTACAACAACTAAGATGATGACAGTAGCCCAAGTAAATCATTGTATAGTATTCAGATTCTTTAATTATATTTTGAAAACTGGTATCACACCATCAGTCTCTGGAATTAAAAGAAACTTCACATTGACTACAAAATTTAAGATCTAAATTGCTTTTTGATTGTCTTTTTATTTCTGTGGCTGGCTAGCCAGCAGTTGTCATTTGGCTGCAATTTTTGTTTTTTTATTCCCTCTTCTTTGTTCAACTTTCCTTGTCCAGTTCTTTAAATGGAGCTCTTTTTAGCTCAGTCAAGCTACACCTGTCTCATCATGCCTCTTAGACAATAAGCACTGAAATTGCTCTTATATTTGTTTCTTTAAACAATAAATTCTCAAGTTTTTAACCTGGTCTTCTTCTATGAACCTGATATCAGATACCCTTTTTTAAAAATCTTTAAAAACAAAGGTTGTCTTAATCTCATGGATAGCTTCATTTTTCACTTCAGGAAGGAAGATCAATCCTTTAATGCAGTGGTTCCCAAACATTTTTCTCTGGATTGCACTTTTTGAATAAAAACTTGATTGCACCACACCAAATTTTTAATTGATAAATAGATTCAACAGCAAAAAAAAAATGCAAAGCAACTCCTAGCAGCACTTGATTCATAACACCATGAAAGTATGAGACAATGCAACTACATAAAAACGTGATTCATTCCCCAATATTATACTAGATTGGCATTACGCATATGTAACCTTAAATCAGTATACAAACCCAATGCGAGTTTTGAGTTTGTTTTTGTCGGATAATCTCATTTATTTTTGGGCTAATTCGAGACAAACAAACCCTCACAACTCAAAGAAGCCTTGTGGTCTTAAATATTTGTTCGAGCATACTATACGACACTGCACTTAACTAAGAGAGATGGCATGAAATCTGGAAATTTCTATGAGTTTCTATACATGAATGTTTAAATATTTCTTTCATTGTTCTTGAATCTTCCTTCCACACTTGCCATCCTCTCACTGCCCCTGTGTGGTGCACTGCATCCTTTGGGAACCACTGCTTTAATGGCTGAGCTAATGCAAACTAGCTTTCTTACTAACCTCTACAACTTCTATTTATTTTTGGATAACTATTTTAACATTCATTGAGTCAATTTGGCTGGGTTCACACTCCTTGTTTCTAATTATTAAAGCACAAAAGGGCTGATCAATTTTGAAATTTATTAGTATTTTGAATGATTATTGTCAATTTTATTCTTACTGTTTTCATCAAAATGTCAATGATTGATCTAATCTTTTACTGTATCTACAAGCAGTTTGTCAGTCATGAGAATGAGGAGAACATTTAAAAATACTTGCTTTTTCTGTGTTGAATGTCTAGATGCTAGCAAAACATTCATTCCTATGGGATCTTTTGATTTAATTTTCTATAATAGACCCATTACCCTAAGATGCTTTGCTTATAAAAACTCTAAATCCCTGATTCTGTTTTTGATAGGAGCTGCATAGACGATTACATTTTAAAGAACTATTATGACTCTGAAAAAATAAAAATATCTGTGTTGTTTAAAAAAGAAAATTGGAAGCTCAAATCAAGCTAATGCTTATGGATTGGACAAATCAATTTTAGATGCCAATATTAATCATATCATTGAGCTTTGACCACCTCAGTACAATTGAAAATGCATTAAACATTTTCAATTTACAAATCTTAGGTATTAGTAAATAACAGTTGCTTTGATAACAGTATACCTGAAGCTGTCTTTTATGTCAGCATGTTTATAAATTGAGAGCTGAATGCAAGTTATTGTTCATTAAAATTCTTATATTCATTTACTATGAAACATAGACTTACACTGTTTGGCCTTGGGTTCTAATGTCATTTGATAGCAAAAAATATATTAATCATATGAAAATTATTTTCTTTCATTTTTTAGAAAATGTTGATGGTTTGGTTTTGCATTTGAGGTGTCATGAAATTGAATGGGGTGGGGTCTTATGTGAAAAATATTCCTACCAATTTTTTTTTTTTCGCAAAGTAGAATATTTTTTTTTCTAATTCTGTAATCAAGGAAAAAACACCGAAGATTTTATTGAGTTTTAAAATGCCCACTTCTTTGCTAATTGTATACCCAAGGGCGGAAAGCACTATTACCAAAAGTTCATGGAAGTGCAATGGACAACAAAGCCATAGTTAATGAAAAGGATATATTGGTCATTTATTAAAAATAATTTAACACATAACCTACTTAATGAATTTGATAATTAGTATTTTTTTCCTTTCTCCATATTTGAAAGAAACACATTAAATTATTTATTATAAAAAAAAAAAATGATAATCTAAGGGGAGTCACTCTGAAATCAATTTTGCAAAGTAAATTTTTGTGACAGGTGAACTCATTGCAAATTATGATATAGAGGAAGATTATTCTTTATTTTTTGCATTAGAAAAATCATTGAAATATTAGCAGAGACATTTTGAAGGATTTAATCTGTGTTGTTTTCAATAATGGAGATATAAAAAAGATTGCTAGTTATCCAATCTCCAAAATTGATAAAACTTTTAAATATTGCAAGTGTTTTGTTATTCATTGAAGGTTTTGTAAATTTCTGGTAGAAACTAGAAATATTTAATGAACAAAGTGAAAAATAAGGTAAATTATTTTTAGTAAGATTTCCCTGATATATAAATCACCGTAAATAAATGTAAACTTGATTGTTATTTTGTAATAAATGTAATATAATTTACAATTACTTTTTTTCAATATTGAATTAGTTTATTTTTAATACCATATCATTTATGATTAGGTTTTCCTACATGTGGCAAGTACAACTCTACTATTACTAATACTCTCACAGGCCTGTCTTTTTTTTTCTCCTAAAAACTTGAAATACTCTATTGTTCCCTTAATATTTTTTTAGTATAGCTTCAGATTTACTTGTAAAAGTTGGATTGAAGTTTGGCAAAATGTACATGCACTAACAGTCGTTTCTTTTTTTTTGTTTTTTTTTTTCATAATTTTATTGATGTGCAAGAGTGTGGAACATTTAAATATACTTATACTTAACAGAACTTCACCCAATTTTTTTCTACAAATTTTTGAAGATAATTGTATTGACTCTTAATTCAAATTGACCAAATATTTCTATAATGATCATTTTATTGGCTTTTCTTTTTATTAGTTGGGACGAGTGGGTTCCAGAAACCCGAGTCCTCAAATACAACGATGCCAGTTTACAAAAACAGAAAGAATTACAGAAAGCTCATGCGTATGTACAACACTTTTCTCTTTACTTGATTTTTCTTTTCTCTCACTTTTTTTTTATCCTGTTTTTTTTTTGTTTTGGTTTTCTGTTCTTGAAATTTCTAATTTTCAGTGGAGTTTCTATAATTAAATTTATTACAATTCTTGACTTGAATCTGTCTAGAATAACAAATCTAAATTGACCTTTAGCACTCTGCATTCGCACGTTTGTGCACGTAACTTTGAAAGTCTGTTACGTATGCGTCTGTGTATGTATGACTGAAATTGACATGACAACACAACCGCTAAATTCAAACATATTTTGTTCAGTGATCAATCACCTGCAGTAGCAGAACAAACTTTTTGCTTGGCAAATAAAATCACTTACAGAGTGCTAAAGGTTAATTCTCTTCATTTGTGTTATTATCTTTGTTGAACAATTGGAGAATTAAGTAGAAATTAAATTTTGCTTCTTTAAGCATAAATGTACAACTCACTTTGGCTATTAAATATGATTTTCAAGTTTATTGCTTTAATTTTTGTCATGGTTTTGGGAATGATATTGTAGCTCCTCAATGTCCATGATTATCAAATACACGTGTTTCAAAATGTAAAAGATGAGCTCCAACTATTTTTCTTTCTTCAGATATTATTTAAGGGAAAAAAAAATGATCAAATTTGAAAAAAAACTAGAATTTATTTTTTTTATGATCATAGTAAGTTTTACTACAACGATTATAGAAACAGTTTAACAATATGGAAAAACGTTTTGTTAAACCCTGAGACCTGATCACTTGCTGATGTACTAAATTTCAAAATCCTGCACTTCATAACACTTCATCCTAAGATAAGAGACTAACTGAATTTGAACCTCTTCTCTTGAAGTGAGTTTCATCGATCAAAATGGTTTTGCATATTGACAAATGATAGTTGCTTGGAGCAACGTCTGGAGAGTATAGTAAATGAATCATTTTTCCTAGCTATATTCCTCTATGAGATCTATAGTCACTCAAGTGGTATGAGGACATACATTATCGTGATGGAGAATGACCCCTTTTCTTTTCACTAAGGATGGGAAATTTCTATCCCAAGCTATTATCAAATGTTAGAGTTGTTGGCAGTAATCTTCAGCTGTGACTGTTTGGTTATCCTCTGGGTTTTTGGCAGATGATCCTTTACATATCCAACTAAACATGCAAAATCTTTGGATGAAGGCTGCCTCTCTGCTGGGGGCATGGATCTATCATTGTGACTGAGCTGCTGGCAATGACGCTCAACATTGTAAAAAAGGATCCATTTCTCATCCCAAGTAGCAACAAAAAAAGTCCCCTTGAGCTGCCAAGAATGCAATGACATCAGCACACTGGTGATTTGTTACGGACTGTAGAACTAATTTTCCTGCATTTGGCATTCTTCCTAGCTTCTTAAAATTGCGATGAACAGTCATATGGCAAGCATTTAATTGTTCACTAAGTTCCATGGCTCCAACAGCCTGATTTGTTGCAATTATCAGTACTAAGAAAAACAAAAAGAGACAGAATTTTCTTTCAACCTAGTATTCAGGATTTGTGGTATCCATGTTTGCAAAATCTGTTTTGCAAAGGAGAAAAAGCATTAACCAAGTCATGTAAGGACATTCATCATGATTGAAAATGAAAAAGTTGAATTATATGACTGTCGGTATATATTAACAGATGAGCTCAGTTTCTTTTCAGTAGATATCTTGAGTACTTTTTTGTGATCGCTTGTTGAAAACTTAATTGATCTGTATTTTTTCTTTTAGTTTCTTATTTATAGATAAATTCTTCTTCCTTATGTTAGCTTCTTTCATTTTCTATGGATAGGTTTGTCATTCATTTGACTTGTAAGGCATATATTGATAAGGTGTAATGCTTATTTTTTAAACCTGAGGAATACATTTTTGTGAAGACATTTTGTTTCAGTTTGGAATTTCATGCAATTTTTTTTTCTTTTTTTTCATGTAAGATTTTGTCTCATATGAACTGTCATATGCCATATTTTATACTTGAATCACTGTTCAAACTTATCCAAATACAACATTAGATTCTTTTATGAATAAAACTATATAGGATTCTCAAGCCCTATTCATTTCTTCTAATCAGTTGGTTATACAGTACCAGACCACTTATCTGATAAGGTTGCGATCAAACATTTTTTTTTTTTCTGGACCAAGTCTTGATATATACTCTAAATATAGAATAAACAATGGAAAGTAAAGAATGAAATTGTATTTAACAGATACAAATAAATACACTTCTAAAGCCGGGTCTGTTTGATCTTAATTAATCCACTTAGGTCTTGAAATATATGCATGGAGAGTAAATGAAGAAAAGTAAAGAGCACAACTGTTTATAACATATGCAAATTAATCAACTTCTAAAATAGGGTCTGCTAATCAATATCTGCTAATCTTCATCTGAAGACAATCCCACCATGCCATGAAAATTAAAACAAAGAGCAGCCAAGTGGTAAACTATTATGAAACCCGCTAGATAAATGTCAATACTGTTATTGTTTAAGTTATAGAGATCCAGACCGCACTTTTGTACGGACAATCTAATCTGTTCTTCCCAACTTTGATGTTGACACAAGATGATCTAAGATAGGAAGAATTGTGTAGATTCTTTTGAAACATACTTCAAAAAAAGATTTAAAAAAGATGGCTATCAATTTTTTTTGTTACTGTTCATATTACTTTCTTTGAGTACTAATTTAGGTCCTTATTCCACAATTGTGAAATAAGCCTATTTTTTATGCAGTTCTAAAGCCTACTCAATATCTTAGGTTTCGAGAAAGCCAGTGAAACGTGTTTGTGTTTAATCTAGTTTCTTGACACAATTTTCTTCAAATATAAATGTTCATGAACGAATGCTGAACAAATCAACCTGAATTATTCTGCACAATTTCTTTTTTCATTACTGGCATTTTCATCTTTTTGATGCTTTTTATCACAATATATTCTTTGGGCCTTCAGAACAAAGAAGTAGACAAGACTTGAACTCTCATCCTGTACCACACAGGAACATGCTATATCATATAACAATATGCCTTTATAATTTTGACCATAAAAGTTTCTGTAGCAAGATTCTAATCCTGCTGCCATTACCTCTTCCGCTTTGAGTTTTTCCATGCCATCTTGTTGACTACCTGGTAGTAGTAAGATTCTGAGACTACCATATTTAATAAGAGACCCCTCTATAAAAAAATTTTTTTTTTAAAATTTAAAAAAATGGCTGAAATCGTAAATATGACTTTCTTTATCCAGCCCTAAATTGACCAGGACTTTGGTTTCAAAAGCCTTGGTGAAAAATGAGAGAAAATTCAGGAAAAATGTGTTTTTTTTTTTTTTTTTTTCTTTTCTTGATCTGAAATAAGTTGGGGGTGGGAATCTTACATGCCATTAAATATTTTCATTATTCCTCACTTTCTCCACTACACTAATGGAAACAGTAAACCTCAGAAAACTCTTTTGAGTATTAAATGCCAGCATAAATTCAAGATACATAGATTTTTATTCAGCTATGTAGAGATATTAAACCCCTGTGAACCCCACATTTATGAAAACCGATTGGATTAGTAGATTAGACTGTAAATCTGTTGGATTCCTTACAAGAGATATTGTTCCTTTTCTGAATTAAATAATGTAATTGTTGCTGTTTTGAATCTAAGTAGATATTCATTCAGAGTGAAATACTTTTACCTTGATTTGTTATAAAGATCAAAAACTGAAGATTCAATGTAAAAAGCATCATTTTGAACATAGTATATTTGCTATTTCTAAGTGCCATTTTTTAAAAAAGTTTTTTTGAAATTCCAATTGTAGTTATTTTTTTGTGTTGTATAAGTAAACACTAAATTCTATACTGATGAAATAAAAATATCTGAATTTGGAACCTCTTTCTTGTGCAGCGTGGTTTAGGGCAGCTTTTCTCAACCAAAGTTCTGCAAAAAATTCTGAGGATTTCGCAGAAATCCTATAGATGTGCAAGAAAAGCATTTCGTTTTATAAAAAGTTTTAAAAAAAGTGTCAATACATCTCTGTAAAATGCTTTTCAGTTGGTCTGTCGATCTGTCGCAGTTATGTTAAACAATGGAAATAGGAAGGAAGGAAGAGGTGTGATATCATTAAAAGATATTTTTTTACCAGCTGCTTTTGATGTCCTGATAGTTTATCCAAGTTCTGTATAAAAACTGAGAATGGCCCCTTACGATTCTTATTGAAAATGATTCTTGCAGAATATTTTAATATCGCAATATTTTGAGGTATATAATGTGTGTGTGTGTGTGTGTGTATCAATTGACTTGAGGAAAGACTGCTTGCTTTTCTTCCTACTACTACAATAGATGATGGACGAACATTGAACTTGTGGTTCTTGTTATCTGATGAGTTGCAGCCCTTCGATGACATGTTATCTCAGAAGCACCAGAATTTTTACCAACCGAAAAAGACCAGTGGCAGTCATTTTTTAAAATCATACCTTCATCAGTCCAAATATAGTTTTCTATACCAGATTTTTTCCATCTCTTGCTTTCTATGTTCCTTGAGTCTGCCTGAAAGAGTGTGACTTGTTTTACTCTTGTATGTTTTTCCAAATATGCAGGGGATGTTATACATACAATCTTTTGTCTGACATGTGGAAAGGAGTTTTACTATTGAACACCGCTTGATGTTGCAGTGACAAACTTTTGGATCTGTTTCGCCACACTTCTTACATAAGGAATATTTGCTGTAGTTCCATAGTTAATCGTACTGAGGGTTCTTCGCTGATTTTCCGTTTTTTAAACAACCAAGGATGGATAGTTGTCATACTGGAGGGTGCCACTAATTCTTTCCTTTTGTTCAATCACTACCGTTGACTAGAACCTGATGTTGAAGGCAACGAACTAATGCTTCTCAATACAGAAAAGATGTTTGGACTTGAGGTTCAGATATAACCTTCTGTCTGTGTTCTGTGCTCACTCATGTTATATCGTTGTTCTTTACAAATTATTAGGACATCCCAAGTGGGAAGTTTGATATTACATTCTTTTTCCATTGTGGGAGAAGAGCAGAGGCATGAGATGGATAAAATTCCATGACTCTAGCTAGTTAATTAAAAAATTTTTTTTGTAATAGCTTATTTAAAATTGTATTCAATTTCTATGATTGCTTTTTTTATTTTTCAACTTTAACATTAATATCTATGAACTTAGAGAAGATATATGATACTTACTTGCCTGTGTGACATGTTTTACAGGAGTATTGTTCCATGAATTCTCACTGCAATTCCTCCTTACCAACCAGCTGTACTATTTCAGTCTCTGGTAACAGTATTTATTTTCAAACAAAAAGTGAAATTGATTTTGGTTATATTTCCATGCCTATTCGCATCATCTAACACTTGTTAATAAAATTTTGAATACCTTCAGGCATGCTTTCTAAGGTTTAGCTTCATCCTTTATGTAAACTGAGCATTACCATGATTGTTCTTGGGACAGATAGTGGAATGGTTTCTTGCTACCTTCTCCATGGTGTTTTTATCAAGATAGCATCTCTAGTTAGATGGCCATTGCTGTTCACTTGCACTTTTTATAGTTCTTATTTTTCATTTCTACTGGACTGCTTACCACCTTCTCCATCCACACAACAGTGAGGTGGGGGAGCCACTTCAGTTGCTGACCATGGAACAAGTAGTACTGGTTTATATGGTACCAGTTGCTGGCAAACCCCAACCTAAACATTAAGAATCTTGAATCAAGGTAGCTCTGATTCTCCTAATTTTGAAAAGAATTTAGAATTCTTTTGACTCTCAGCTCTGATAAATTTGGTAGATGCAAAAGTTCCCAGTGCCATCTTTTGCTCAATGTTAGGGAAATCTTAGAAGTTCTTTATTGCTTGTGCAATCATTCCAGTGTAGTGTGTCATTCACAACTGTAGGAATAATTTTCAAGATGAGAAAATGGGTTATACATTGAGTTAGAGCGAGGAACATTGGTGAAAGTTTAACCTATTCACAGCCAAGTATATTTTAACTCCTTTTGCCAGGTTTTTCTCATAAAATATTGATGACTATAGGAATTCTTCGCTCCATGTTTAAAATGGTTTTATTTTCATACAAACTGACTATTATGTGCAACAGATGATTTAATAAATGTGATATATACATAAGTGTATCAAAGAAAAAGAAAAGAATGACACATGAAATGAATCATCTCATCTGTGGCACTCGACTGACGACTTACTGAGACAGGTTATCTTGTCTAAGGCACTGGACTGACAACTCTCTTAGATGAATTATCTTGTCTATGGTGATGAACAGGTTAAACAATTGTCTTTCTTTTTTTTTTTTTTACTTCTCCCATTTTTGGTCAGATATTTAGTGGTGATGGGGGTGGACATGCTCTGTATGATGGAATTCAAAAGTAACTTTATTGCACTTTGCTGGAACTGGATAAAATTTAACTTCACAATACTACAGTGAACAATTGCCTTGTTGAAATGGAAAAGTTTTTTTTTCTTGATAAGGAAGTCAACCAGTGATATTGCCTCATGACAACACTTTGTCATAAAATGCAACACAACAAATGATCAGGAATGAGAAGTTCTGCATATGGCGTATTCACCAGAAGTGTCATTTTCAGACTATCACTTATCTTGGTTCTTGCAATACTCCTTGTGGATATAATAACAAAAAATTCCTTGAAGAATTCATCCAACCGAAAAGGAACCATTCTTTCAAGATAATGCTTCCTTTTAGATTAATTATGTATTGTAAGTCATAGAAACCATGAAAAAAAACTCAGATGGCTGAATAATGATCTATGAATTATATATTTTGTGGAAAAAGTCCTGGAAACTCATATATTGATTTGGTTGTGAAAACTGTAATCCATTGTTTATATAGCTTACTTAGTTGTATTTCTACATGTAATTACTTTTTATATCTCTATCTTTTTCATTTTGCCTTTTGATGTTTATTTATTCTGTTCGTGCAGGGAGAAAATTTTGATTTACTGTGCAAGAAAATCTAAATACTGACACCGGGTTTAATTAACTAGCTAAGGAGCTTAGCATTGTTACTGAAAGGTTACTACCACCTATTATTTTTTTATTACCTCCCTTCGTCTCTGATTCCTCTCTACTTTTTCTATTGAGGAAAATCTTTTTTATATATAAATTATCTAAATATTTTTTTTTCATTTTTTTTTTTTTCTTTTGTGTCTTTTTCTGAAAAGATTTGTTTCACTATCCATTGATACAGATGCCAAGAAAATATAATTGTTCCTATCAACTCGGGTATACTCCAAAAATATTTTTTTAATGACATGAAGAAAATAACTATTCCTGATGTAGGAGATTTTTCAGAGCATTTATTCATTTCTCTATATATTCTATTATAAATGAATTTTATATCTAATTTAAAAAAAAAAAATTGAAGGCTGTTCCTACAATGTCAAGAAACTTCTGTTTTTTTTGTTTTTTTTTTAAATTTGAAAATTTTTTTTTTTATTTCCCTTTACAATTGCTGAGTCTCCAATGCTTGATCTGAAAATCATTTTCACTGTCTTAATTCCCACATATCAAAAACTTCATTGCAACAGAAATTTTAGCATATGTTAGTCTGTTAAAAAATTGCAATAACATTTAATTTTTGGTACTTCTTTGTTATTTGTAGGGGATACATTGTGTTCCTCCATTTTAGTGATCCCCACATCTGTTGTACTTTTTTGTATTAACTCTTCGGGCTGCTATTCATTACTATTGAACAGCAGAAATGCTTCTTAATGTTTTTAAGGAGTAAACCACTGAAAGATTGTTGGTGGGCTGAGTGAGGAGTTCTATGCAGCAGATTTTCACAGTGAGTCATCAATGTAATTTAGTCAACCCTGAAACAGGCATTAACACACAAAGAGTGTGGAATGGTTGTGGTGACCAGCAAAATGGAGGAACCGTGTACAATGAGTGGTGAACAGATAACAAAGAAATTGGATTTGGGTATCCTAGAAAATATTTGATAAATAGAATGAAAAAAAAATGAAATTGGTAGTAAATTTCTTTTTTCCATTAAAAATGTATCTTATTCTCAAACTGTCTCACCTTGTACTTCTGTCATTACTTTGGATTTTGGTATTTATTTCTTGACATATATAAAGCTTAGGGAGGTTTTATAAAAACATAAAAAGACATATTCAACAGTTTGGTAAAATTTGAGCATTAACCCTTTTCAGACTGAATTTATTTGTAAAGGTAACTCAAATTTTGTTAACCTCTCTATATCATATACTCTGGTGGGATTATGCTCACTCGGTATGATAAAGGTATTGTTACTCATTAATATCTGGTTGTGGTCATTTCCATGGAAACCGAATGCTGTGAAATTGCTGACAATGTAAGATATGTTCTAAATATATTAAGGAAAAAGTTATAATAAATTGTAAGAATCCTGTCACAGTAATTCTTATGAAAGAATAATTTCCCTCACTTCAAACTTGTCAAGAGTCAGGAATTACCTGCGAGGTCTTCTAGGCATTCATAAGTCTATAGCTATTGGAATTGAAATTTGATCATCTTGCTAATTTCAGTGCACTCTGCCACTACATGGAAGCTGCTATGTTGCTGGGCCAATTTGATTGCGTATACTCTATTCGGTAGTGTATACCCTATGGCCAAGTGGTATTATTAGATTCAGTTGTAAACAAACGCACGTTTGGCTGCCAGTCTGTCTGGAAAGGGTTAAACAAAACAAAAAAACTGCATTGTATGATATAAAGTCAGCACTCAAACATGCACACACTCACACACATATATATATATACACAACTCATCCTGGCAGCCATCTCTGCCCAAAATGGTATTGACTCCAATTTCTTGTTGTAGTGATATGTTTTCTTTATCACTGCAGCTGCCGTAACACATGGAAGGAATTGAAGCTGTAAGTCTTTCCCAGCCAAACTTACTTTCATATTGTGCTTCTCCATTATTGTTAAATTCCATTTTCTCATTTTGTTTCTATTTGTTTTGATAATATCCTTTGTATTTTTTCTTTAGTCGTGTATATTTTCTGTGGTGTGTTTACTTCTGATTTTTTTTTTGTTTTCTTTGTTTTGTAGCTTCATCTTTTGACTTCTTTTGTTTCTGTTTTTGTTTAATGACTGCAGTTTACTGTTCTGTCATCTGAGAAATGTTCAAGAGAACTTTACGCTACACATTTTATGATTTTATAGTTGGAGAAATTTTCAATTTATTGCTATTCGCAATCACTTAGAATGATGAAGTTATGACTTACAGGAGTTCCTCAAGTTTGTGTTTGCTGCAGTGTATGAAATTCTTCAGGGAGTTCATTTGTGAATAAAGTGATTTATGTAACAGTATTTATTTCCAATAAGTATCCATATTTTTTTTCCAGTAATCTGTCTCTCTAATTTCAATGCCAAGCTATAAAGTGTACCCAGACATATTTTCAACACACAAATTGATTTCTAATATTTTAATACATTTTCATTGACACAGTGAACTTTTATAAGTAAGCCATTTTACTACTTAGTTGTAAAATAGGAAATCACAAATTAATTTCCTCGCTCTTACCTAAATTAAAATTAATATTATGTTTTGAAATAATGAAGATGCTGCAGAGAATTGTGGTGCCAAAGTATTAAAAAAATTCAACTATGTGACAGTTGTTGTATACATCATAAGGAACCTGTTAGTAAGAGAATTGTGTTTGAAATCTTGTGTGTCCTGAAGTAAACTTCACTCGTATTTAATTTTATTTTTATTTATTTATTTATTTATTTATTTATTTTTTTTGAGCCTCCATTATCCAGAAAATGTTAATTTTTCCTCAATCGGTTATGGGTTACCCATTTACCTCCACTTTCAAAATATTTGAATTTTGTACTGTGGCTTTAAATTAATAATTATACAGAGTCATCAGTTCCAATTTACCTGTTATTGTCTGTTTGGAGGAAAAATAAAAATCTTACAATTTTTTTATATTGAATGCATAGAAATTCAAAATAATGTTTTTGGAGATGGGTGAATAAAAAATAAAGTTGTTTAGAACCTAAGCAAAGGTATCTGAAAGATTTTGAAATATCAAATGCATATGAAGTACAAACTTGTTAGAACATATTTGCATATGTTGACAATGACATAAAAGTTGACAAGCGTAGCTGCTACTGGGTCAAATTCACTCCTAATTCTATTAGGACTGAAGATGATTACTGAAAGTTATCTATTGTATATATAATAAACTAACATTCCCAAGGAAATGATGAATCATCACCACCCATATACGTTGTGTTGGGTTGTGATCAATTAAAATGTTGCGATAACAGGTGATCAATGAATGTTACTTCTCTTGCCTTTTTTATTGGGCTGTGATCACTAGAAAAGGTCTGAATTTTTGAAAAACAAGCTGGTGCAAACTAGTGATCAATTTAGTAGAAACTTACATTGTATTTTGAATCTACTACTAAAAACCTATTTTTGAGGGAAATTTGGACCCCCTCCCCAAGGGCATTTTCCCTAATCATTTAGAGGAGTGTGTGTCTGTGTGTGTGCAAAATTTCAAGTGTCTACTATGAAAGTTAAGGGCTCAGTCTGGATAGATATAAATGTCGGAACACCTAAATAACCTAAACCCAGCCACACTGATTAAACTGTTCTGTTGTGAATAGCAGTGATTTAATAAATTCAGAGGTATATTAAACTTATCAGTTTAGCTCAGTTGGTAAGATAGCCGCCGAGCAATCACTTGGTTGTTTTTTCAAATATGGTAGGGAAATGCCAATTCTATATATAGGTTTGGTTTAACGTGATGTGATTGTCAAACAGTAATGAGTTTACTCTCCTACTTGGTCAGGATTGTTCTTGTTATGGGGGGGGGGCACTGTCAACTCTAATTGACTCGAGTTTGACAAATACTTATCATCCCTTCTTTTTATCGGAGCAACCTTCTCTTTGATGGACTATCTTTCGGGGTTGAAGGGCTCCATCTGCCTTACTATTTTACCTATAGCTTAGAGCCAAGTAGTGGATTCATGCCAAAGTGATCACAAACTACCCCAGCCAAAATTTGAACTATGTTCACTAATTCTAGTTTCTCTGCTGTTGACAGTTATGCTGAGCAAGACTAATTTACTCACCATTGCTTTATGTCCAATGACCAGCCAGGTATACTGTATGTGTATTCTTTTATTAAAATTAATGTTAACTGAATTTTGATGATAAAATGCAGCTGAGTTTTGTTGAAGGTTTTTTGACCATCAAAAATTCAGATCTAAAATGGGCATATGAGACCAGTTTTTTTTTTTATTTATCTGGTTAACACTTTTAGCTGTCAAAAGACATTTCTGTCACCATTGTTTACCTAATAGAGCAACATTATTGTTGTTTCTGGTGTATGGAATAGCCCTTGGATTTGCACTAATACTTTCTGTTCGAATAGTGTAACGATTAGCACACCTGCCTTATGTGCAGAAAGTCCTGGGTTCAATTCCCGGTGAGTGAAGAATGTGGAAAACTCATATCAGCAGCAAATTGAGCACACTCTAAGCTGTGTGATTAAGGTGGAAGTATCCCTTTGGTTGACTTGCATCCTGCCACAGGGGTAGTCATGAAAATTTGTTGGTATCAAGTTCTGGTCTCTGCCAGCCTTGAGACTTGCAAGGGTCACCAAGCTGACGCGTTCATCAGAAACCAGGACTTCATCACTGACCATCATACTCCATTGGGGTTTGTCTCTTGTGGAACTTGACGCACATGATGGTGTGGGTAAGACCTTTAAATCAAGGGTTACCTGCTCAGTACTCATCATTGAAATCAGCTGCAGATATTAGTTATGCATTTCTAAATCTATATTCATTATACATTAATACGCTGGCATAATGAATAATAATGCTTTATTCAAGAAATCCGTTGATTTTATTTATAATACTACAAGTGAAAACTAACCATCAACATGGAAGCTAGTAGTAATTCGAAAAGAAAGGAATATAGCTATATTTGAGTGATATCTGCTGGTGAAAGTCTCATGGCCAAATCTGTAATGGCAAGCCAAGTTCCTTAGGGTAAAGGATTTGAGTTCAAATCTCACCAGAGGCTAATTCTTTATTTTCAATCCAAGTTGCTTTCTTGACAGTAATAGAATTGCTATAAAAAACAATAGAAATATAATCATAGAGAGACTAGAGAAAAATGAATAATAATGACAATGCTTTATCTAAGGAATTCTCAAACTATTACTTGATCAGTTTTATATACAGGGTGGGTGAGAAGTTATTTGTAACTTTTTTAAATATTGTTCTCTTCTCTTGACTTATTCCTGTTGGGATGAACAAAGGAGATACACAGCACCAAACTATAAACTCTGAATCAACTGGAGGGGTGTATCCAACATGTTAAAGGCAAAGTACTGCCGAACCGCTAAGGTCTACTGAGGCCTTATCAAAACCATTACAGAAGTTGGTGGTCTATGTTGAATTTCAACACATCAGGCAAAGTTTACCATTGTATGGTCTGAAGTAAAGCTACTTCGATAACATTCAACCAGTAAATTATATAGTCATTTCCAATAGGGAGTTATTCACCCACCCTGCTGATTCTAATTAGCTTAGTTTAAAGATGGTCTTAAGAAAAATTGTTGATGTATTCAAAAAAATACTTAGACAGTAAGTTTGTGAGATAGCATGTGCCTGTGTTTATATATTTTTTCAGTAATTTGTTTTTGCTGAGATTTTTAATTCCTTTACGATTCTAGTGTCATACAATTTTAAAAAAAAAGCAACTATCGTATTTGACGGCGTATAAGATAAGTCCATTTTTCCCAAAATATGGCTCAAAAGGTAAATGTAATCTACATTGTCCTGCTCCTGCATTAACAGAATCTGAAGATGAGTTTAAAAGTTGGGTGGCAGATGAAAGGAACTTAAAAATCACTGCTGAAATAGGGATGTCTTATATGCCATCAAATACAGCACTTAATTGAATTACTGTATTCTGTGTTATATACATTATCTCAAAATTAGTGAATTTTCTCTTAAATACTTGGTCAAAGTTTATCTCATGAGTTTTAAGACCTAAAAATATGATGGGTTGATTGTGTGAACACATTCAGTATCAAAGGACATTATTAACATTTTTTGCTACTTTATCTGTAAAGCGCTAAATGACATTGATTAATGTCCCCCATTTGAAATTCACACCTTGTCTTCATTTTGTCCTCCGCACACTGCTGTGACTAATACCTGCTTTCCAGCAATGCTGTTTAGTCCCTTGAGAATCCTCATTTTTCTATTCTTGGCTTACACACATCAGCAAAAATCATTGACGCTGAAGGTGTTAAAGCTATTAATCTACTCCTATCTTAAAAAATCTTTATTCATTAATGCATATATCATGCTTTTATTACATGTAAAATAATATATATTTATTTATAACCTATAAAATTTCTTAGCAGAAAAAGCATTGGATACTCACTCATACCTTTTTTAAAATTCTTTTCATTTTAAATTTTAGTTGTCAAAATTGGCTTGATTTCTGATTAACTGAATGAACATTTGTTTGTTTTTTGATTGCCCAAACCACTCGGATGCTATTTATTGTTTCACTGTACATAGATAAAGATCTTCATCCTGGTGTACATTACAATATGTGAAAGAGTTGCTCTTCAATTCTTGAGATATTGTTCTTATTTTTTCATTCTTATTTTTATTTTTTTTTTCAGTGGGCTAAAGAAAACCAAAACTAAAAAAGACAAAGAAAAAGGTGTTCTACTTGGGACAGAGAAGACAAAGCATAGAAGTTGTAAGTCCCTCTCTCCCCATTTATCCTATCCCAGGAAAAAAACACATTGTCTCTTTTTCATATTGGAGGCCACTAATGAGCAGATTTTTTTTTTTATAGAAGCATCCACACTTTTTGGTTGGTCCATCTGTCAGTCCCTAAAATGTTGAATATTTTTGTCTGAAAAAAAAATGTACTTGAATACTGCTGAACTCAAACCAATTATTGAACCCCCTTCACCAAAGTCATTTTGGGAGAATTTTCATAAAATGAAAAAAAAGTTTTCTTTCTAAATATAAGATGTCAATGTTTAAATTTTGAGCCCTCTAACACCATTTATAGTGTAGCAAGCCAGCCAGAATCACTCAAAAACCTAAAAAGACTTCCTTGACCTATGTTGGCAGGTTTGAATAATTGCACCTAACTTGAAGGCATAATTTGGATCAAAAAGGGGTCATATAAATTCATTTAGAGCGTTTGAATTTAACAGTTTGATGAATATATTGTGTCCTTATTTTGATTTTACTTATTTGGTGAATATTAGCCCGTGAATTTTAGTCATCGACTAATACACTGGCATATACAGTACCCTATTTTGCAGCTTATTAGACACATTTTCCCCCAAAAACCACCTTATGTCCTGTAAGCAGAAGGTCAGTGACAGGAGTTGAGTCAAACCTGACCTTATTTCTCGTTCCAAAATGACAATTGATTTAAATACATGGCTCCATCCTAGTTTCTGATGAATCAATTACAATAATTGAAGATTTCTACGTGATATAAGATGAGGTTTCAGTAGAGTAAATATTATTTGGTATTATGCATGCTAACTTTTTTATTTTCTGATTATTACCCTCTGAATTGGGGTGCAGTGCATCGGAGCGTCTTATAAGCTGCAAAATACGATATGTACTTTTTGAAAACTTGATTTACTCTAAATTAATCATTTAATGTGAGGTTGCTTTTTGTAAAGCACTAATTGATCAGATCAAGGTATTACTTGAGAATAATCAACATTATTTTATTTGATGTGGGGAATAACAAACATACTGAAAATATTTGAATCAAGCGTTGAAATCCAAATCATTTGCACCAGCTTAGTTATATTGATCACTTTGATGTGTGGCTTCCACTTGAATTGAACAAAAAACATACTGGAATGTTTTCTACGTGTGATATGCTATTTGAATGCAATGAAAATGTTTCACTTTTTGACACAAATTCTGACAGGTGATGAAAAGTGGATACTTTACAACAATGTGGATCACAAGAGATTGTGCGGCAAGTGAACTGAACCACCACTAAACTGTACCAAAGGCTGATCTCCAAAGAAGATGGTGCGTGTATGGTGGGATTAGTAGAGTCCTCTGCTATAAGCTCTTTCCAGAGATGTAAACAATTGATTTGGATAGGTACTGCTCCCATTTAGACCCATTGAAGGCACCAGTTGGCATTCAGAATAAGTTAAGAGAAAGATAGTAAAATTCCATGTAGATAATGCTAGACTGCATGTGTCTTTGATGCCTCGTGCAAGAACAAATTGTTACAGCTTGGCTGGGAAATCTTCACTTATCTGCCATATTCATCAAATATTGCAATATCAGATTACCATTTATTCTGATTTTCAGAGAATTCTGTTGAAAAATTTCAATTCCCTGGAAGAGTATAAAAGATATATAGAACAGTTTTCTGCTAAGAAAGATAAAGATTTTGAAATGATGGAATGGAGAAGTTGCCTGAAGAATGGAAAAAGATACTGGAACAAAACAGTAAATATGCTGCTCAGAAAAGACATTTAAAAAATGTAATGCTCACCATGATCGACTTGAAGACTTAAAGATAAACGAGTTACTTCCCTTAAATTCTCCACATCGTAGCTTAACTTTGATGTGATATTTAAATACATCTATCTTTCAATAAATAATCATATTCGATAGTTTGAAAAAAACTCGTTATGTTTTACAAGGTTCAACCTCCATGAAAAAAAATTATTTTAATATAAGTATATCATCAGGAATAATCACTCTATGACTTCTCTTAGTCTTCGATAAAAGTGCTGGAAAGCATTAAAAATTTAGAAGCAATTCATGAAGCAATGCCTGATAGCAGCATTATGTTTGATGTACATTACTTTTGATTCAATGCACTTTATTATTGAGCTAAGCTCTCAGTTATATAAGATTTTAGTATAATTTATCTTCCATTTAACCTCAACTTTGGAATTTGTGATGTGTCAATGATTGTGTTAATGAATTCAGGAGAAAGTTGAACTGTTGATATCTTTCAACCATGTTCAGTAATGATGGAATTGTTGATTTATGATGTATTAAGTTTGTATGTACTAAATCTCAGTTGGTCTGGCTGAATCGAGTCTTTGGTACAAGTATTAAAAGATATGTAGTGTCTATGTATATACTATTTACTATGATTTTCCCTTCTCCACGACTTTCATCTGTTTGAATTAGAATTGATTCATTTTATAACTTACTCAAATGGGTTTGTATCTTGTAAAAGATGTTCTGTTGCTTATATTGTAGCTTTGGTGACAGGCCCAGGTGGTGGCAGTGGTGGCAGCACAGCGGGGGATGGAGGCAGTACGAGCAGTGTCAGCTCCACACCAGCTTCCTCCGCTGTCGGAGGATCTACAGCTTCCACAACAACAGAGCCAAAACGAAAACGGGCAAAGATTGATCCAACTATAGAATCAGTAAGAAACCATTTTCATTTTATTTTATTCAATAAACTCAATATTTTCAAAATTTCTAGTTTTTTTCTTTATGTACATTTTCTGTTTTTTTTAAATTTTTTATTTGGGTACATCAATAGAATACATTTTTGTCTGAATTTTTGAGACAAGGAATTATCATTATACACTAATTTACTTGGACTAGCGTTCTCATCTTGGTTCTTATAGTCACATGGTCTAATGGTTGAAAGTATAGGTTTTGTGTATCTAGTAACGTGCCTGGGGGTCGTGAGTTCAATCCCTGAGGAGATCGGTGCAAAAAGATCATCTAATCTTGTTCAGTGGAAGAGGCAGCCATGCAACTTTGCAAGGAAGAATTAACTGATATGAGAGATCTTCTAGCATGGATAGTGGAATGAAAACAATCTATCCATTCATTAAATGAAGGGTTCACCTCAAAATTCTCAAAGACCTCTAATTATGACAGACCCCTGTAGAATGGTGTTAAGGTTAGCATAATTCAATGTGCTGATACATAGTTACAATGATAGGAAGTGGCGACTAACATTGCGAATCACATTGTCCATCTAGTTTTGAATTCAATATTTCAATTCTAGATGCTGCTCTATGTATAGACCAGGATACATTCTGAATTGTTCTTCACAATTCAAAAATTCCTGTAGTTGCATATAATTAACCATAGATTCTCCCTGGCCTCATTGGAGATTAAATCTGAATAGTGGTTTGATCAAGCTATTAAGTGAAAGTGTTTGAATAAAAATAAGTTCATTCAGTACTAGTAAGTTAATAATATGAATTGAAAAGTTCATTTAAATTGAACATTTTTAGAGGGCATGTTTCTATTAAACATTAATAAGCATTGTGAAAGTAATGATACAACGCAAACCAAATTTGGACAAAGGAAGAAGCGGAAATATGAGGATAGTTATTTGGACTTCAGCTTCACTTTGATATATATTAACAATGAAGAGGGCCTGCAGTGTGACTTGTGTATGAAAGATTTAGCACTAGTGAATATTTCGAAATACACTTAAATACCAATAATCACATTATGATAATTTTACCAGAATGTCAAAAAATTTTAAATAACAGAAATACTTATTTCAAGCCTATGCTTTGCTTGCAATGTACAAGGCAGCATATGGAGTGGCAAAATGTTAAAAGCCTCATATCATAGCAGAAAATCTGATTCTACCATGTAGATATGGTAATCCTAATGATTAGTGAATGTGAGGAAGCTGTTTTCAAAGCTGCCTTTATCAAACAATACTAATGGTCATAGAATCCAAAACACAACAGAGGTCCATTGAAAAACCAAAAGGGAAGGAATTCGGGTTGCAGCTAGACTAGGCCTTGTAGAATAATAAGGATGCTAATTTGATTTGCTATCTTTTTTTTTTTTTTTTTTTAATAGATGCAAATAACATTATAGAAGACCTTTGTTTTCGTAAAAGTATCACTGCTGGTACAAATGGCCAGGATTTGATTGACATCCTTGTCACATTTATGACTGAAAATAATTTGGTGGGCATTTGTTTCTGTGCAGATGATATTCGTTTTTATGTCCTGATCTCATGAGGGTTACAGGCAATTAATCGAAGCATAGCTCCAGGTGCACTTGAAACCCATTGTATAATTTACAAGGGAGCATTCACATCAAAGTCCTCTAGAGAATTTCATCCTAGAATATGCAGTGAAAACGTTCAACTTGATAAAAAGTCAGACATTAACTTTTTCAAATTATGCAAAAATAGAGGAGCCGAACATGCATCTTTGTTGTATCACTGCAGCTCACAATGTCTATCTTGTGGCAGTGTACTGACCTATACATCCAAATTACAACAGGGACAAGGGACATGAGTATACCAAATAAACACCCCTGTGTGATATCTTTGAAAAGTAGATTTGGAAGCTTTAAACAGGTGAAGGGAAGAGAAAGTAAATAAGAACTCTACATAAGCAAATGATTTTATGCATTGTAGATTTTTCATTTTAATTTTAAAGCTAACATGAAATTTCTATTTACATCTTCCAGACATAAAAACATTACCTTTTTTAGATTTTGATAGCTTTTGATGGGTTTGGAGGGGAGAAAAATTGAATAAGGACAGAGGGGAATAAAAAGTATAATCCTTTTTAAGGGATTATTTTTGAGTATGTTTTGGCTCAAAAATGTGAAAAAAAATCAAGGAAAATAATTTTTTTGTCTTCATTGTTAGACCCCACTCTTGAATGAGAACCAAGCTGACTTACATTGAAAACAAAATATACCTATATGGAATTAACTAAGTCTAGGTTATCTGTAAAAGATGAATATACTCTGCTAAAGATCAGCAAATCCTACTTCCATTTGTAACAACTTACCTCAGCAAAGGTGTTTTTTTTTTTTTTCTTAGCTGTAGCTGAGATTAAGATAAGTATCGTGCAACAATTGAAGAGGAACAGGGAATGAGGGTGGCACTCTCCAGTTTGAGTTCAAGATTTGAAAGACTCTATGTTGGATAAGGGGCTCACTTCCTCCCAACTATGATTACTAAAAGCATAATAAATTTATCACTTTTTTTTGTTTCTAATTCATTTTAATTATCAGGAACCTAATCACATGACTGGAAATGCAATTGTTGAGTATTTTCTGACTTGGGGCACCTCGTAAAAATATTCATACATTAAGGGTGCCATGATTTGAAAAATTTAGGAACCACTGCTATAAATGTTTTTTCATCTTGATAAGTTCACATTTTTCATTAAGGATCTTTAATTGTTGTCTTTAAACTGAGAAAGTTGTTGAGTTGAGTAAATTTCATGTATATAATTTGTTTTAATTAAAAATAAAACAAAATCTTCCACAGGAAGAAACATTCCAAGCAAAAATCGAAGTTCGAGTCAAAGTTCCAGATGACCTTAAACTATGGTTGGTTGATGATTGGGATTTGGTTACAAAGCAAAAAAAAGTAAGTCTCAAATATCAAATTTTATTAGTTTTCTGAACTGCATTCATTATCATTAAGTCTATTTCTTTTTTGAATTTAAGTCGTGGTGGATTTCTTGATATTCATCACTAACATTCCTCATAGTAATATAGCTGTTTTACATAAAGCAAGGATACTGGTTATTAGCCTCCATATCTTTGATAATTGTAATCACTGTTTTGTTATGCATTGGCTGTAACATTTATAAAATTTTAGATTAATTTTTTTTGCATTTTAGTGTATGAAGAAATGTCACTAGACTTTAGTCATATTTTTGAGTCATGTATAAGCATAATTTCTATTTCAACAACGTAGTCCTCATCATTTACAGAAAAAGTCTCTCAGTGGGTTGACAGATTTAGAATAGAACATTACTTGCTGAAAGGTACACTTCTCAACATTGTAAAACAATAGCATATCATTTTGTTTTCTCATTACATAACGTTTGAAAGGGATTTCAAAAATGGATCTGATATTTGAGCAAGTAGAATTAATGGTTGATTATATTTGTATGAGGATTTTCCTAAAAGGATATTAAGCTTCCACGTATTTATTGGGTTAAAAAAAAGTTCATCAGGTTTATTAAGTTAACCCCCCCCAACCTCCAACCCCACCTTTTTCAGACAACTTCATAATTCCATCTCTCCAGAATTTTTTCTATCTTTCTCTGCAAAGAACTGTTTCTGGTGCCTTTTGCTGACTTCTTGGGAAATGAATTTTTTTTCATAAAGAAACTTTTCTAAAGGCTACAATAAATGTTAATCTGAAGTTGGAATATTTAGTGAATACAACAGAGGAGTGGAAACCTCCAAGTTGTGACAATTTTTTCTTGGTCTCCAAAGGGAAGTGGTTTAGCATTATCCTGATGGAAGATTACGTCCTTTTAACTTTATTCATTCTGGAAGCTTTCTATTGATTGTTACTTTTAATTGGTCTAATAGGAGATAGTACTTACAGCATATACCCAATGCCCTTATGTAGATGAAAAACAGCTTTCAATTAGATGAAGTTAAAGCTGTACGCTCCCAATGTCACTTAATGACAAAAACAGGACAAACTTTCAGGGTAACTCATTGTGTGAAGAATTTGTTTATTCTGCCTATGAAATTTCACGCTTACACCTTTACTTATTAATTGCTTTTATTCAAAGTTTTTACTCCTGTGTATTTTAAATATTGACTTGTTTTTGCAGTTATTAAGATTGCCCTCAAAGAAAAGCATTGAGACCATTTTAGATGATTATATCAAGTTCAAAACTATCAAGTCGAATAATAATAAGTAAGTATTCTATATAAGTTTGCCATTATATTATGACTGCAGAGGAATGAATTAAAGTTGATTGATTATTCCAGTAAAAAAAGACCTCTGTCAATTTAACCAGAATTAGAAGAGAAATATTGATATATTTATGTATTTACACTGTTTTACACTTATTTTTCCTCAAATTCTAGATTGTTATTGTGTCTTTATTTGAATGAGAATTTTAACTTTGTGATATTTGTTGGTCACTCCTGTCCATTCTGAAGTTTATAATTTTCATATAAAATGCCTTTCTGTAGAATCCGGTAGATTCGGTTTAGGGTAGCATAAGAAAAGTCTCATTAATATATTTGTTTTTAAAAAAGAAATATTCTTCAGATTTTTAATCTTTAGACACAATTATAGACTTTGGCTGATACTGAGTGTATTTACTTTCTCTCTCGATTTTACCATTTTCATCTTTCTTCACCTTTATATCCAATCTCTTCTTAATGCAAAAAAATTGAATTCAACCACTGTCTAATGTTGTATATTCCATATAGATATCCATGTTCCAAATGTCTGAGTTTATATGAAGTAACAAAAATTGTGATTCTCATTATAAATAAATAGAGAGCTTTGGTATTAAATTCCTCCTCTAAGTGCTCCTTGGGTACATGAGATGGAATCTTCCTGTCTACTAAAATGTACCTTAATCTGTTCTATGATTGAATCTGTGGTAAAACGTTTATTTGTATCCTAAAGTTTTCTGTTGCTCTATGTGCCCTTTTCTGACTTTTGTTTCCACAGGGATGCTGTCAAATTGGTCATTCAAGGCATTAGGGAATACTTCAATATGACAATTGGTACTCAGTTGTTGTATAAATTTGAACGTCCACAATACACAGAGGTTAGTTCACTTTCATTTATATTTTAGTTTCTTTGATAAGTGACCAACTGTTCATAAAAGAATTTGATTGTCATTTGTTCATTTTGAATATCAGTGAGAAGATGAAGTAACTCTGTTAGTTTGGCTGTTGAATATATTAGGTTATTGCATATGAAATGTTTTTTTTTCTTATATAGTCTGATGAAAGATGATATAAATAAATAGTGAATATTTGATCAAAATATAACCCAATCTTTTGAAGAACTATTTTTCCAATGATTCTCTATTGATGATAAGCCATCTTCATATCCTTATCTTTTGGTTTAGTGATCACAAATTCTATGAAAGCACAAACTATGGTTTTCCTACAATTGAGGATTGAAGTTAGAAATGCTTGAAAAAACGATCTATTGGAAAGATGTCCGGTGAATATGGAGAATGCAGGAAGATTTAATATTCTAGTTGTCTTAGCTTAGACACAGCTGAGAGTTGTCTTTTTAATCTTTCCTATTGCCTGAAGATAGATGTGATATGGCCTAAGTCTATTGAAAATGCTTGAAGTTATTTGTGTGTCAACTGCTAGTATTCGGATTTCCAGATCTAAACTATTTAACCAATGTAGAACAGTCAGGACTGTAGCACTGTTCACTGCAGATGCTTTGTTGACATTATCAGTGCCTTGAGCAGTATTGTATTCCAATTTGAAATTTCAATTGAAAATTAGTCTAACTTCTAGGGTAGACATCACTGCTCAAAAACTTTCATTAATAATTATGTCTCTTTTTAATTTGAATCTAAAAAAAAAAATACAATCACATTTGTAAATCTTTCACTTATAGCATTATTCTCTGTTGTAAAAAAAAAAATTACATTTTATGTGTAACAACCAAATAGATGGATTTCTTACTGTACATTTTAATTGTCACTGTTTAAGAAGAATGTTTAGGTCCAGCTTACTGTGTACTGCTACTTACCCAAGTTGGGCAAATTTGTGACCTGCTGACTGAGTTATACACTGATGCAACTCTGAAGATGACTGTATAGAGATATTATGAATATGAAAAACTCAAATCCTACCTGGATTCATTATTTGATAAGTTTTAATAACTTTCATTACAGGGTGGTCTTCATGCTAGTTTATAAATAAGATGCATTTGCACTGTGAAACTGTTAAAAAATTTTCCTAAGTAAGTTTAAATTTCAACTGTTCAAAACTTTCTTAACCAAGCATGTAGTGCGGTGAATGCTTTCAGTTTGTTTTGTTACTTGACAATTTTGTGTATAATGACTGTAATACCGCAAGAATTCTCTCAGTGTTGTAGGTGGTTATCGTTACCCTTATGATATTCACACTGATGTATATACATCTACCTGCCGCCCAGCTGTAGATGTCTTTTCAGAACATTGTTTTCAGGGAGAATTTTTTCTTTTTTCAAAATGGTGGTGTGACTAAGCATATACTTCACAATCTTGTCTAAAATTTGTTGGAGGTGACGAAACAGTTGGCTATTTCTTGTTTTCTTTGTTGCCAATGTTATGTTGTGTAATCTTGACTGACTAGTTGTTATATGTATTTATGTCTTTGTTGTTCTCCGGTTGCACAAAGCACTTCTGGTTAATGGAACCGTAACTCAATTCAATGTCACTCCTGTTCACAATGGCTATGACTGCTGCTCCCAGAAGGAGGCTCTCTCATTTATACAACTTGGCACATAAGTGAAACTCAAAACTGAAGATCAGACTTGGCGTTCTGTTGAATAAGAAGTGGTAGGAGTTGACATCATAGTAGTCATGAGAGTGCCCAACACTCTTCAACATTCTTTGGTAGCCATCAAGATTTATTATGGTTATTCATGAAATACTGCAATATTACATGTTATTGATCAACTTTTTCTTAAATGATATCCTCTTTTGATAATAAGACATCAATTTTTTTCTGTAGGTTTAAGTGAGGTTACACTCTACTTTTCTATCATGAAAACTAAAACTAGGGACTATGTAAACCATAGACGTGTCATGACCCAAAAAGATCAGGTCTAATTTCTTTAATTTTAACTAGGATCAAAAAATCATTGGAGCTTAGATGAAACATGCACGCATACACATACTGTATTGTTACTGATGCCAGTGTAACTTGCTTAGAATTAACTTCATCCTCAGCTTTCTCTAAAACGTCAGATCAGTATGATGAAACCTCATTAATCTTGAATTTGATTAAAGTTGTTGAATCTTTGGATAAGTTTTTCTTGTATTTTTTTTTTTCGTGATAAGCTTTTCATTTAAATAAATTCACTTCTCTTTTATCTTGTAGCTTCTCGAGGAAAATCCAGATTCTGCTATGTCTTCCATTTATGGAGCTGCTCACCTTTTGCGGTTATTTGGTAAGTTGGATAATCCTAATATTAGCCTTTTCTGCATTAAAATGCTTATGTTTGCCTGGAATTTTTCTGTCCTATTTGAAAATAATAATGAAAAAGAATTATATATGGCCTTTGGAAGAATTCCTGTGATGTTTCTTTGAGGTCCCTCATGATGCTGAATGTTGATTTATGGCTAATGCAAATATTGGTAAGAATTATGGTACATGGTAAACTTGGCAATTTTTGGGCTGCATGTCTTGCATTCAAAACCAAGAGGAAATGTTCAAGTTATACAAGGAGTGCTGCTGAAATATGTTCAACCAGTTTAAATCTAGGTGATGGTGAACAGAATAGGTTTTAATTATTTGTAATTTAATTTATAAAATTGCTTTCACTTATCTCTTTATGGATTATAATTAACTTTTGATTGTTAATCAGGTTGGGATAAATTGGAAATGGTATTTTTTTTCTTATTCAAACATCAATTTTACTTGAATTTTTATTTGATGTAACACAATGAACCATTAATAATTTTTGACGTATTTATTATCATTTCAATAATCACAGTTTGTGTGAAATAGATCCTCCTATTAAATACACATAGTATAGATATCCACCAAGGCTTTTCTTTCCAATTAAAAGTAGTTCATAATCAGATGAGAATAGAGAAAGATTCTTCACTCAACAAAACTGCAGAGTTCTAGATAAGAAAATGTTCAGTATAGATGCAGAAAACTGAAAGATGTTGACTTCCAAAAAGCATTCTATACAGTAAATCATGACATACTTATGAAAAAACTTGATCATTGAATTAGAGGACCTATGAAGAACTAGTTTAAATCGTATCTGAATGATTGACAGCAACACATCTCAGTACTAGGGTTTATATTGCAAATGAAAGTAATGGAATGCAGAGTTTCTGATGGATCAGTACTAAGCCCCCTTCTTTTTCTATTATATATCAATGACCTTCCTAGTGCAATAACAAAATCTACTTCATATCACTTTGCAGATGACTCCAGTTTACTTTTGATGGAAAATTCTTATGAAAAAAAAATTAAATTCTGACTAATGTCTTCATAAATGATTATTGGTCAATGCAATTTCCCTGAACACTGACAAAACAACTAATCTTCTTCAGAAAACCCTCAGAGAAATTTGCTGTAAATAATGAAATTAAGATAAATGGCCAAAGAATTTACCCTACTTCTTGCATTAAATATCTTGGCGTATATCTTGATGAATTTCTTGAGGGCTCTGCTCATTGTTTAGAGCTAGAAATCAAACTTATACAGTTTAATGGAATGCTCTATGAAACTAGACTGTATCTAAATACTCACAAACTATTATCTTTTTGCCATGCTTCGTTCTCTTCCTTGTATGAGTATCAAGTCTGGGGTTTCACCACTTGGACTATACTAAAGAAAATTGAAACTACAAAATACAGCAATCAAAATTATTGCTCATAGTGATAATACTATAAAAAACATTTAGATTCTATGATACTTTAATGACAAAGATTATGTATTTACTATGAATATGTGGCACCTTACTTTGAGTTCCTAAAAATCCTCAAAGTGAAAGATGAAATGTTTATTAGTTGATGATAATGCCAATCAAAAACTTGAAAATTCAAAAAGTTTTACGTGTCAAATAGAAAAGGCTCAATTAATACTAGAAATTCATCAAAATGATCTTTATTTTTGACACATTAATGTAGAAAAACATGGAAGAAATTCTGTTAAACATAAGGCAGTACTTGCCTGGAACAACTTCATAAAAGTTTTTCCCAAAATGGATTGAATAAACATCAGCAAAATGGTCAGAAAAAAAAAACCATCAGAAAAATATTTCATTGAATCTTCTTCATGAATTACTGTCCACTCAATATGATTTCATTATCTGCTCTGTGAATGCCATGAGCACTTGCTGGCTACTTGGAGTATTGATATGTTGATTTCACTTGTCCAGAAAATTTATATACAACACATAATAATGTTTTATGAGTACCTACAAAGATGGGTACTACTTGTGAGGCAATTAGCCTAATTTGTACCCTCCTTACCAAAGTTGTACAAAAATGAGGAAAAATTGTATATATTTGATGTCATGTTTATCGGTGAAATAAAATGATTATAATTGACTACAGTGCCTGGTGGTCCTCTGGAATAACAGCATTTAGTACTCTTTACAAGATTGACATTTGATAAGAAAAAACAAACTATGCTAATATTCAATTGTGTCCAACGTATCCGTGTTAAGGATAGGGGGCTATCTGCCAAGATTTGATTTGGACAGTTATTGGGCTTGAATGCGTTGTGATCTGCCAAATACCCTTGTAAACCACATGTCGAATAGTCTGGTATAACCTAATTTTATTTAAAAAAATAAAAGGCAATGTACTCTTGCTCTCATGAAGGTAAAATCTTGTTGCTTCCAAATTATTCTACTTAGTCTGCAAAAGATATGAAATTTGCTATGAATTAATTAAGTCATTATTTTCAACTAATCATTTGACATTCTATTGAAGACTAGGTGGCTATTTTATTCTGCTACATGAAAGCATTCTATTTCAGAAGCCTCTCATGGATTTTAGAAGTATTAAACTGACTACAAAAAAATTTTTTTTTTCTTTCTTTTGGTCTTAAATCTATTTTCTATCTCGATAAATTTCTGGTAATGAATGTCACTGACCCAGCACTGAAATATAAAAACTGAAAGTTCATTATACTTAATGGTTCAACTGCCAGTACCAACTGGGTTTGATTTATTGAATAGGTTCATTTTCATCCTCAAAGATTCAGTGTTTAATTTTTTCCAGCATTTGTTGCTTTAAAAAAAAAAGAAAAAAAAAGAAAAGAGCCTTCATAGCTGTTTACTCTATTAGAAAAATCAAACAAGGTGTCAAATCAGTCTTATTCTTACTTGGATTTTTGTGTGATACACTCCTTAGTGTTACAGTTCAGTGCAGACATTTTCTGCTTTCTTTTAGCCACGCCCGCTTTAGAGCTCTTTAGGTTCCAGGGCCTTCCGTCTAACGGGGATACATGAACAAATAGACAGAAATTCATTTATCAATTTAGTCTATGACCCCTTCAAATGTGCCTGGGTCTCCAAGTGGGACATATGGCTCATATTGGGAATGTTTGGTCCACTATATTGAGATGTTTTATATTATTTTATTATGCCTCTTTGTGTGTGTAAGGTATTTGACATATTTCCTCAAGATCTTATGGTTTGGTTTGAATCTAATAAGAATAGATTAAATTTGTGTGTTCTTCCTTTCTCTCAAGTGTGCAAATAAAAAGCTGACATTTAGTCAAAATTTATATCAATTCAAAAATGATATTGCTTAATTTTGCTGATCATTGTTTGTTTCATTAAATATATTTCCTTGTTACATTTGGCATATTGCTTAGAAACGGTTTTCTAAATGTAAACTGAAATAATCATAGGAAGGATTAAAACAGTTCTAAAATAAAAGCTGTTATTTGGTCTGTTCATAGATTAGTCACATGATTAAGTGAATGGGTGTGCCATTATATAGAATTCCAGCACTGCTGTTCATCATTAGGTACTTAAAGAGGTATTTTACTTCCTGGTCTCTTATTGCTTGTGTTGTCGTAACTTTTTTTAAAGAAATTACATTAGTGAGCTGAAATCAATGTACCTTGAAGTTCAAGGCCACTTAACTAAAAGCAGCACCAAACTTAATGGAAGGGAAATTGATAAGCCAAATGGCAAACAATTGGTTCAGACAAATAACTCAACAATTTTGTTTAGTAAATGCAGAATGAATACAAATATAACTTTATTCCTTGAAAATGGGAAAGAAACTGAAGATGGCCATTATAGGCAAACCAGTAAACCAGAACACAGGTTGTTAATTAACATTTACTTCTAAAGTATTAACATTTAATTTAGATGTTTAAATATAGAATATTTAGACTCTCAAATGTAAGGTTAACATGAAGTGATGTCACGTCATCAATGTGCTTTGTCTTGAAATTTCAGGCTACTGAACTAAAATCAATATATAGTTCAAATATTTGAAACACCCTAGCTTGAAACAAAAAAGTTATAAAACAAACATTGGATTTTCTGAGAACAGCTGTGTCCATATCAGTCTGGCCACCATTGGTTATATCTTCTTCAGGTCTACCTTGGCCTCCCAACTTATCTCTTCTCCTGTGTATTCCAGTCCAAGCAGGGTTCTGATGTTTCAGCTTCCTATTTTGGTTTTTGCCTTGGTCATTTTAAGGCTGTTTGGCAAACTGGCTTTCTATCTATCTGATGTGTAACTATCATCATCATTAGCCTCCATCGTAGGACATGGACCTTCCCCAATATTTGCCAGACCTCTCCATTGCGGATGTCATGGAGCCAGTAATTTCTGTACATATCTAGTTCGTCATACCATCTTATATTATGTCAGCCCTGGTTTCGCATGTGATCTCTGGTGATTCTTATGAGTTTTATGATATCTTGGACTCCTGTCTTGCCTTTAATATTTTGTAATACTTGTGATTTCTCCATATGAGGTTGAGCATGTTTCTTTCTTTTGCACATTGCATGGTTCTCAGTTTAAGGGCCAATCTTTTGGTTAAGTTTCATGTTTCAGCTCCATAGGTGACTGTTGGTAGAATGTATTGGTTGTATACCCTTCTTAGCACTAACAGAATTTTCTTATTCTTGGAGGTTGAGCTTATCCAGCTAGTATGATTCTTCCCTTAATCTCTTCTTTTGGGGATTTCACGGAGATTTGTTGTCCTTGGTAGATGTAGTGGTCTACTTTCTCCAGTTTTTCATAGTTGTGTATTTGTCTTCATCATATTTGTTTTACTAAAGTTCATGTGGAGGCCTACTTCCTTGCTTTCTTTGCTGTCCAGCATCATCTGGAGGTCATGAAGATTCTCAGCAAAAGGGATGATGTCATCTGCAAATCTGAATCATATACCGTATGATCATCTTGAGGCAGGCTATGGAGAGATTGTATTAGGTGGTATCTCTTTGTTTTACCCCTATTTCAAGCTGGAAGGGGTCAGTCTTTATGTAGCCTGACGAAGGAACTTCTGTGTTGGTAGATATGTTGCAATACTCGGACATATACTGGGCCAATGCTTTGTTGAATGATAGCATCAATAACCTTGGGGATCACCACTGAGTTGAAGGCTTTCCTGAAGTCTACAGATGCTGTTGTGAGTGGTATTTTATATTCTGCTTTTAGATGATGTAATCAAGGGAAGTGGTCAATGATTGAGTAGCTTGTTCCGGTGTTTGGTTTTCATCTAGTGTTTGGTGATCTCTTAGAAAAATTTGTAGATGCACTTGGGTAGGCTTATTGGCCTGTAGTTGTTGAGATCTCTTTGGTTCCTTTTTTTTATATAAAAGCATTATGATTGTGGTGTTCCAAAAATAGAAAAGTTGAATAGGGTCGCTAGTTTTCTACTAATGACTTCACCAGCTTTCTTGAGTAGGTTGATGGTGATATTATCTGTTCCAGATGCCTTTCCCTTTTTTGTTTGTATGATGGCTTGCTTCAATTCCCATGGAGAAACTTATTGGAAATCTTTGAAGCCCTTTTCGAGAATTGCTTTGATGACTGCTGTTGTGTACCTTCTCTTTGTTTCTTTTGGATGGCTTAATTCAGTTCAGTTGCTTTTCTCTTGTTGGTGGTGGTTTTGAAATTCCTGCTATGATATTCTTAGTTTCTTTTGAGATTCTACTGATGATTTGTTTGCTTTTTGGTTTAAACATATTAGCGACTTCTATTTGAGATGTTGTTATTTTGTTGAACTCGTTGATGTCAATGTCATTCTCTTCTGGTTCAGTGAGAAGTTCATATCTGTTTTTCAGTTCAAGTGTGAAGGGTAGGGCTAATTCTTTGGGTATGTTCAGTGGTTGCACATTGGTGTGGAACATTTTTCTGTGTTCTTTGTAGGTTTCAATTTGGATTTTACATCTTACCATTCTGTAGTCAGTTTCTACATTAACTTGATTCAGGACCTGAATATCTTTGGTGTCGTTCTTCACCTCTCACATGACAAGTTTGACAAGTTGACAGGGGCATATTGAAGGGAAGGGTGAGGTGATTTTAAAATCTCCCTCTCCTGGGCTCCTAATGGAGGGGGGCCTCCAAAGGCTTTATGAATAGTAGATAAGAATGACACTGTCAAAGTGTCGATCTCGTTCTTGGTTTCATTGTCTTAACTACATGTTGAAATCTCCCATAATGATGTTGAAATATTTTTGGCTTTTTGGGGGTATATAGAAGTTGTTTATCTCTTCTTTGGTTGACTGTGAAGTGGGAGTATAGACTTGAATGATGTTCTGTGTGTACCTCTTTGTTTGTGTAGCCAGTGTCGCTGTACAACTATCTGAGCTATCTTTGAATCCTACGATGTTGTCTTTGAATTGTTTATGAATAAAAAAGCCAACTCCGCTTTGTCTTCCTTTCTCTTTTCTGCAGCTGTATAGAAGATATTGGCTTTTTAGTTCAATTAGTTCTTCTCCAGGTCTTCTCATTTGGATAATACCAATCATGTCCAATACCAATTTGATGTTTTTGATTTCATTTTCAAGATCACTTATATGCATGTCTATTGGGAGTGTTCTGACGTTGTAAGTACCTATGTATGATGTTGTTTTCTTGGTGATGGTTTAAGGGTTTTGTTTGGGTAGTTGGTGTTAGACCACATCAGCCCAACCCCAAAGCAAGTGATGTGGCAAGGCCTTTTAAAGCTGTTGACCCAGCAGGAAAGGTTGTATTCTTGGTGACATTTTTGGGTGGTCGGCCTTGGAGCACATCACCCCCACCCAAAGCAAGTGATGAGGCTGGGCCTTTTGGGGCTGATGACCCAGCAGGAATGGTCGGTATGGTTTTAATCGTACAAACCATGGGGAGTGTTGGGTCATGCTGGCCCAGGACGTGTTGGCAGGGGGTCTGGTAAATTGGTTACAAAGGATCTCAATCAGAGCGGCCTCAGAGCTCCACTGGCCCTTGGCACCCATCATCTCTGCTCATCATTAGATACAATTAGGGTGTGGGCAGCACTGTAAGAGATAAAATTAGACTAATTATTAATTCTCAATGCACTCATGGTATTGCGAGCATGTTTATTATATGATGTTGTGTGTCCGACTTAGTGTCAACACTTACAGGTATTGAGTATTGACAAAATGATTAAATAAATCATAAGTTCGCACATTTACAAGATAGAAAAATCGATCTGATGAATTTGAAAAATTTTTTGATTTATTCACTATTCATATTTTTTCATCTTCCTTCTCTCCGTTCCCTCAAAAGTGTTCATACCTCTTCCTCAATTTTTCAAGTTTTGACTAAATAAGAGTTCACAGAAGGTTCAGTCTGATAAGGAGTCGGTTTGTAATTGAGGATTAAGGGAAGAGTAGCTTGACAGAACCCAATATGTGTCTGAACTGAATCAAAAGTAGAGCAAGATGTATAAACTAATTTGATTTGGGGAAATAACTTGCAGATATTTACTTTTCGAAAATGTAAAAATAAAACCCCCATCCCAAAATTAAAACCGAACTAGATGCCTGTCTCATACTGTCCTTTAACATAATGACCCTTAGTTTATACACACACCCTCCACTTCTGATAGAATTCTGGTCTATTCACATATTTTTGTCAGTAAAAGAGATGAAGAGGTACTGAACTTCTCTTTGACTCTAAAAGGAAAGCAGAGAAAACCAAGGAAGTTATTAGAGCTAAACAAAAGAAAATCAGATTACTGAAATATATGAACCTTGCTAAAATATACGTGTTAACGAGTTGTTTTATTTAAAAAAAAAAAATGTAAAGAAATTGCTGTGTGTATGTCTATTTATTCCAAAATAACTTTCAGGTATTAATTTTTTAAAAGATATATAACTATAAACATAATTTATTTTTCTGTCTTAACAAAATGGAAGAAAAGCTTTTTGTTTTTCTTAATTGTTTTTTCCTCTCTTCCTTTTACAGTGAAAATTGGTGGGATGCTTGCCTACACGTCACTTGATGAAAAGAGTATTCAACTATTGCTTACACATTTTCATGATTTCCTTAGGTGAGTTGTGATATTTGATTTCAGTTTTGTTACTTAAATTTTACTTTCTAAGTGAACTTTGGCTGTGAAAAAGTTTTTTTTACTCTCCTAGGAGCTAGACAGCTTTTCTTTAATCCTGATTTATTTTTCATCTCTTATGACTTGCAGAAGATAAAATCCAATACTTGAACTCACTTTTTCTCCTTCTCTATCTGCTGCCATATTTTCTATCATTTTTACTCTAGTTGTAGTTATAATATTATCCTGATTTTCACTTATTATTCGATGAAGCTTTGGCAACCATTATTAAATTTGTTGATGGTTTGAGGAAGTTGTGATAGAAAGCTACTACAAAATATTTCAGGTGAAAGAACAAATTAGTCAAAAATGAATGATAGCTTTTCTTTTCTTCCATGAAATTCTCAAGTTATTAACACTTTTAGAGTTTGTCTCTTCTGCTAGCTGATCAATTCCAATCTTTTAAAGTTCATTAATGCTATCAAATGTTTTTCATGGAAGATATTCTTGTAATATGGTTATTCTAAATAAACCTCTTGTTATTCATTAAGATTATGATATTCCATTGTATTGTTGTGAAAATTCACAATCTTTTATTCATTAAAATCTCTCTTATTGCTTAGAGAAATATTTTCAGGCTACGCACTAGCTATCACCAAATCTTTTTATTGCCTCTATCTAGTTTTGGCTTGTTTTTCTTGTTTTTCAAAGACTCGTAAAGGCTGCCTTTGATGGCCATTAAGCTTGATGCCAAGTTTCTTCCTATTCATGGAATTTACATTCTAATTATTTGCAAATAGATATGCAAAACTACCCTACAATTAAAGTTTGATGTACCTGCAATTATCTCCTTTGAGAAAATGGATCAGTGTAGCAGATTGGAGTGAGCGCAATGCAGACCCCACACTATTATTATTAAGTTGTGAATTGTAATAGCCTTATTCTTCAAGTTAGAGGTAATAGTATTACGGTTATAAAAAATCTTACTATGATTTGCCATTTTTTGCTGTATTAAGGTGAAAAACATACAAATATGGGATCATAAATTGTATAAATGTTCCTGATGGAAGAGGAATGCATAAAATAATAATACTGTGAGATGAACTGAATCATGTGTATCTTTCCAACTTTGACACAAGTCTGAATCTTAATATCTCTTGGCAGCAAACAAATAATTTTTATAGTGAAAAGCCTGTGGATAAATGGTCTGTGTTAAAAAGAAAAAAAATGGATAAAGGAACCTGGTCTGAATGGATTTTATTGTAGTATTGAAGCTTGACAAATAAAAACATCAGTTATTCCTATTTATTTTTGTATTTTTTATCCCGTTTTCAAAAACACTTAAGCCAAACCTATGAGTTTCCTTCATTTTGAAGTGTGAATGTTCTGCAACATCTGTTTAGCTGGTTTCAAAGATTAGCCATGAAATTAAAAAAAAAAAGAAAAAAAAAGGAGTTCCAAATTAAGTCTGATATATATACATTGTTTTATTTCTACACAAAGTGACTTGAATAAAATGTCACATCCTGTAGACATTTTACAGATATGCATTGTTTTATTTGGTGGAAATGAGTCTGTTTTCATACCTCTACCTAATATCACTTTCCAGTTGATAAATATTTAGCTTAGAAGATCAACAAATGTTGACTATTATACAATTATACAGAAATATCTGATCTCTTCTAAAATTCAAGTACATTAAGCTCTCAATTTTTTGTACTAAATAGAGGGAGAGGTGTCCATTGATCCCGAAAGTCTGTTGAATCAGAATATAACCGAGGAGGTCATTGCTTAGTATGGAAAAGAAAAAAATTAATACAATACACAGTACAGAGTAACCTTGATTATCCAAATGAGGCAGGCAAGGAGATTTTTATTCGTATAATTGATGTTCAGATAACTGTGGTTTCACTGTAGTGTACAGTATAAAATTGCTGTATTTGTGAGCATGCAAGATGTACTGGTATTCTGTCTACTGAAGTTTGAAATGGATAGCTGTAGGCTTGAGTTACAGTAAACAGTACTCCTCAAAATACTCTTGTAAACTGTGCATCTTATTGACAGACAAATATAGTATTATATTATAATGAAGAATATGTAATATTTACTCATGTTTTGACAGTGCAGTTCAGTAGTTCTGAAACTTTTTGGGAATTTTGGGTACGATTTAAAAATATACTGGTTATTATGAAAGAAAAATGATAGGTAATGTATAAAGTTTTATCAATGACTAATATACTGAATAGAAATGGAATATTCATGAAAAAGATCCGTTAAATCCAAATTACATTTTGCCGGGATTGGTATGACCAAAGTTTACTGTACCTTAAATATAATTTTTAAATGTTTATCAAATCAGAAAATTCATTTTATATTATTTGTATTGAGTGTCTTGCTTGTATATTTTTTCTGGAATGTGTCGAATAGTAAACTGATTAATTTCCTGTCTTTCACTAATGTCTGCTTCTTATATTAACAGGTACTTACAGAAGAATGCATCAAGTTTACTCAGTGTTAATGACTACATGTCAGTCACTCCAGAATATCTTCGCAAAGTGGGTTGAGAAGCTACACATCTTAATCCCTATTCATTGCTATCATCTTCATAATGCAAACACACATATCTACAGGATAGTATTTTCATTTCTACCAACCTTTACTCCAAAGCTCAGTTCATGTACAAATCTAAAGACCGTCTATGACTCCACTATAATATCAATATAAGTTTTCAAATGCAGGTGGTTGGTTTCTTCTCTACCTTGCATTTTAAAACATCATAATCAAAAACTGATGGTCATCCACTTCTGGGTTTTATATCAAGAGACAAGTTAACACCCTTGGAACGGTTAAGACAGTTCTGACCAGCACCGTCAGATATCGTTTCATTTTCTTCTACTTCCTGAATTCTATGAGGAGCTTCATGCTTCAAAATTACCAGAATCTCAGTTCTTGTATCTGTCATTATTACATCTGAAGCAAAAGGCCCAGCTGATTACTGATGATATGTAATAATAATATTAATTCACCATTACCATCAATAATTGAACAACCCTAGCGTCAAAATTTGAAATTATATAAAAAATTCCATCGAAGAATAAATATGGTCAGAATAAATTCTATTTATGACATCACTGGTGTTTTCCATTGGAAAACATTTAAAATTGAGTAAAGAAACATATAGGTTTTGGAGAATCTAGATGTTATTATTGAACCTGTCACCCCCCCCCCCCATGTCCAAAAAGCTTTTTTTTTTCTTTCTAATTATGAAAAGAACACTGGAGGGGGGGGGGGTAGTGGACTACTGATGCCAATTTTCAAATCTGTTGACAAAATGTTATGGCCAGGTGTGCTGGAACACACAAATACACTGGCATAAATAAAAAAGAGGGTAGAACCCTTTGCCTCTTTTGTGGCTACCATTGTTCAGTAATAAAGTGGAGTCATAGATAGTCTCTAGGTGTGTACACAAAGTAAACTTTGGAGTAAAGGTCTGTAAAAAGTAAAAATACTTTTGATACACCTCAATATCTGAGTGGCTTCTTTTAATAACAGAGAGATAAAAAAGAAATCCAGCTGGTTTTTGATCACCGATGTGTAATCTATTACCATAAACTATACAATCTTACTCTCTGCTGTTTAAATCCTCTGAGAGATTATGGACAATCCCCCAACAACCTTCTCCCAAATTTGAAGGTTTGGTTGGATCTTCTTGACATGATTTTGTCCCCTCATTATGACAAATTGGTTCTTGGAGGGAAGCAAGCTGTCTTATCAAACCAGTGCTGTTGCATCTTTTAAAATCATTTTTTAAAATTCTTACATGCATCTGATTGTGTGTATCATTCAAATGTATATTCTAGGTAGTATTTTATTTTTCTCTAATCTGTAATAAAGTATGGAATTTTTGTATTTTTTGTCTGTATTCTTCATTTATTCAATCCATTTTTATTTGAAAATCAAAGGAAATAAAAGACAAGCTGAAAAAACAAGTATATCATCATTTCACTCAGAAATACTGAAATGCATTCTATTGAATTCTCTGACTGGGGTATTTACAACGGAAATCAAGTAGTCTTATGCTGGAAATGGTATCTACTGTAAAGAATCACTCTTAAGTGGAAATGGTCTACCATAGAAATTGAGTAGTCTCATGTTTGAGAGTCCCTCCTACCATTGGTTTCAAGTTTGTATTGTCTTAGATGAAGTATCTCTAATGGATCTCATCTACCTTGCTTCAGCTCAGTAATAGTTGTTTATGCTAATTTGAGATGATTGGGATAATCTGAAGATAGAGCGTTCCACTGATTGTGCTATAGAGAAAATGCTAAATGCTCAAAAGGACCTGGTTCCCATCTACTGCATAGTGGCCTCAATTTAGCTTAATGTTTGTAACACCCATAGCTGGAGACAGCCACTGAAAATACAGGTTTTCTCACACTATCCGAATATAAAGAGTTCCTATAAAGATTTTTTGTAAACCAAAATGAAGTGAAGTAGCAATTAACATTAATTTTTATTGGGAAATTATTTTTGTGCGTTCCCAGATCAAAAAAATTATGATGGTATGTAAAACAGTCATCAGAGGTTTGGTAAGTTGCAGGTGTAGGAGAGCGGAATAGTGTGTGCATTGCTCCTAAAAAAACTTGCTGCAAAACAAATGCTTAATGCTATTTTCTCTTACTACTTCTTTTTTTTTTGAAAGCAAGAAAGTGCTGTAATGCAAAATTTTTAAAAATCTGGAGGTGTGTGATTCTTAGAAAAATTAGATTTGAGGAATAAAATAATTGGCCAGATTTAACTCAAATTTATCAGTGCATTTGGTATTCTAATTCTTGTCACAATCTCCATCCGTTACACTCTCAATGGTTATTTTTTGACAAATTGATCAATAACTAGAGAGATTATTTGAAAGTGGCAACTTGAATAAAGCAGTGCCAAGCCTGTAAAACGGATTTTCTGTTGGTTTCTTTATGTCACACTATGTAAGTTTGTAAAAAATCTGGTTGAAGATTTGGAAAATCAGATATGCCTATATTTGTTTTCTGTCCTACTACTAAGACCTCGTGCTTACGATCAAGTCATGCTGAAAGCACCAGACTGAGTAATCCTGGTGAATAACTAGTAAAACATCATAATCAGCAGTAGTGATGTAGACGTGAACACACATAAACATGTTTGCTTTAGGTTGTATTTTTGTGTTCATGTATACTTTTTGTTTGCTTTCGCGTGACAGAAACCAACCAACCAGCAAACAATAAAATGACATTGTCTCTCACATTATAAAACGTTGATGTTTTGCTAATAATTTTACGATCGGAAATCGGGGTGAAAGGGACTATCAAGGGTAGATTATTAATGTAAGCATTACTGGCTGAACAGGTCTATTTGTATGATTCAAACTCATTACCGGTGATTTTAGTTCAGAAATGCGTTAAAAATGAAAAAGGATTTGTCAGTGGTCAGATATTATTATAAGCTTCTCTTGACGAAATAGGGCAATTACATGAAAACGTATTATGCATGATTTTGCGATGGGAATGCATTGGAAATCGGAAAGAAAAGTATTATCAATGGTCAGAAATTGAAGCAAGATATTCTATTATATCTATACTTATTCAGTCTGGAATCTATTTTTTGTCGTTTTTTTCATTTGAATTTGTGGAATAATGACGAGGTTTGACCTGAGAAATTCTAACATTTCTCGGCTGACCTAGATTTTTAACGAAGCTCTCATTTTGAGAATTTATATGAACTGATACCGTGCAAACAGGAAAAGTCAGTAAAAAGCAATCTTTTGAAATAACTCCCTCTGATTATGGTGTGGTCAATAATTTTAAGACTTGATTCCGTGAATTCTTTACCAAGCACTTCGAATGAATTAAACATATCTAAAGCAACTACGCAATTAGAAGAACAAATATTACAATAGAGTTTCAAATAGTTAATTAAATTGAGCTATAATCAAAATTCAATTACAATTTTTTTTTCTGAGCATAGTTAACAAATTATATAAATTGAATAAAGTAATTCCCCGAGACCACATGCGCAACCGAGGCCGGCAAAATATTAGATGGAGAGATGAACTAGATAAGTTCAGGAAGTACTGGCTCCGTGACGCCCATGACAGAAGTGTGGCAAATCCTGGGGAAGGTCTATGTCCAACGACGGACGCTAAAAGACTGATGATGATGATGAATCTTACAAGTCTTGTGCTAAGTTTAGGTCGCACTTACGATCCATTGCCAATTCTCCGAGTCCAATCGGCAATAAATGTATCGGCGATCACCAGTCGACACGAATTCTTACAACTTCAAAAACGTCTGGTGTAGTATCGGCGATTGAACCGTTGCTATAGAAATGGTTCTATTTTCTACAATCAAGTCAGATGTCGTAGCCAATCAAAACGAGGGGATGGTCAATTTAATGTTCGATTGAATAAAAAAAAAATAGAATAGAAATGGTGACTTTTTTGTACCATCACGAAAAACTTTGGATGATTAAGAATGGCTATTTTAAGATTTTTACATCATTTTCAGGAAAATTTAGATGTTTTTGATATTAGTTTTCCATCCAAAAATGAAGCAAAAATTTGACCTTGATATCTTTTTGATAATAGAAGTTGCACTAAAAGTAAACAGAAAAAAAATTGCCAATGAATAGTTTTGTATTGAAATGAATTATAGTTTGCTCTGTAGTTTTGTCAAAAATTAATTGTGCGTTTAGTATGTTTAAAATGTTATTTGACGAATGGGTACATGGGAGAAAACATGGTTTTACGATGGGGTGTAAATATGGGGAAAGTATCCGAAATTACTTGCGAATTTTTCTTTCTATTTTTGCGAATATTCGTCTGTCTTAGCCACTTTTAAAAAAATGTTTTGACGTGGTAATCCTTGTTTTAATTAAATTGAATTGAATTCTGATTGAATTATAACCTTTTTTTTTCATTTATACATTATGATTATATGACGCCAAAATTTTCCTGTCACGATTTTGTATATAGGCTCCTGGAGAGATTTTACCTGAGGATGGTTAGTAATGATCGATCCGTTGGTTTGTTCAGATTTTATAAGCATAAAAAAATCGCAGTCAACAGTCCTAATAAACGACTTGCTCCTAGTCTCCTCCTTCTCTCTTTCAACCGTTTCCTGCCATAGACCTTTATATTAAAAAAAATGTTTGTCAGGAATCTGGCGATAGGATAAAGTGCAGAGATGTGAACTTATACCCTTTCCCCAAGTTAACGTAAACAGCCTTAGCTGAAGTTCGGACTCGTTTTACCGATTCCATGCTCTGTGCTGATAACCGTTACGCTGTCTAGTACCCCCAGCACCAGACCGCTTGAAAGGATGCAAGGAATTATATTGTAAGAAATCAGATCAAAATTACTACGTAGAAACTCTTTTGTGTCGCTTATTTCTTTTTGTATTATTTGTCGAAGTTTCCATTTCTTACTAAGATCGTCTCTCCTTCCTTGCCTCTAGTCGAGGCGTGCATTGATTGGTTGAGTATATTCTCTTTACTAATGACGTCAGCGTGAAAGTGAAATCAAGTGTTGAAACCTTTTGCAACTAATCAGTCGAAGTTGTTCATTCTGTCAGAGACTGGGACATTAGAAGAATTTAAGGCAGTGTGTATCCATTCAAATATTTTAGTATCTTTTTGGTGCTAGTTTCACCTATTTATAGTAAGAGGAGATGGAAATCGTAGTATTAGATTGGTTAGAACAGATAATTATTGAAGCTGACTCCATAGTATAGGCCATATCTGAGAGGGATCCTCATACAAAAGGATAACACAACTATAGGAAAACGAATCCTTTTATCCATTCAAACAAAGAGGAAAAATACATGTGGTAATGACTTTTTAGTTTTGTGTGCTTCTAGTGTCTTTGTGTGTAAGAGATTACGAGTGTGAGTGGAGTAACATTGTATGAGGTAACTTACATTTTGTTGAAAAAGATTCTAACCCCGTCCTTGGCAGCATGTGTTCACATACACATGCTCAGACGAGCAGAGTCACGAAAGAGAGAACGATGTAGCCGACGTCTTATCAGCACGGCGGCTCATGAAGATCACCGTCCCTCCTGCGCTATGTAGGGCGAGATTGATAATGGCTATTACAATTAATTATTATTTTGTTTGTTCATATCATTGTTTTGATAATTTGTATCACTGCAATGTAACCCCCCACTTTTTTTTTTTACATCACTTGAAGAGTCCACTACATTGAGATGGGTGAACCTACGAATGTTTTAGACGGATTATTGATAAAAAACAAAACGTAAATTTTGCCCATCACCTGCTGGCAACAAGACGACTAACGTTGGAAACTTCAGGAATTAAGCTGAGTAAAAACTATGAGCTTTTGAATGTGGCCACAGAACAAGATCTAGTCAGGGCTACATTTATAAACGGATTCCAATCTAATATTACATGACAGCAATTGCCTTGAAGCCAAGAACTAACACTTGACCAAACCTGCGATACTGCTAGGGCTCTTGACATGCCCAATGCAATTAGGAAAAATATGCTCGTGTCGACTCTTGGATAGTCACCTTCAATTTACAAATTTTGAATCACCATGAAGTTCATTATCTGGCTATCGGGAAGGAAGCTACTGCTACGATTGAGGCTGTGAGGAAATGGTCTCATTTTCTGCCTGTTCGCTGCTTCGCCATTGTGACAGACTAAAATATCTGGGGCGTTGATGATGGATAATGATAAAAGGTCAAAGATTGAAAATTATAAAATCCAATTTTGACGGTTGGAGTTGGTTAATTTTTGTTGCGATATCTGTTATTGCCCCGGACGTAATAATGTTTTTGCAAATACTCCAAGTTGCGTCTATTGCAATGCTAGTTTTTTACCATCTCTCAAGGAATTACATGATGACTGGTACCACTCTGAAATCACTCGACTAAAACATACCATTTTTTGTGAATGAGGTGAAGGAAGTGAGTTGATCTGTGACAAATTAAAGTGAAATAGAGCCGCTCTTTATAGTAAAAATCTTGTTCATTTTTACGATTAACATTTTCAGCTTTAATTCCTTTTGCCCAACAGATACGAATTCACGAGATACACTGTTACTCAAACAATATATTATGTTACCTCTATGAACATTCTCTGTCATGAGCATACGCATCCAAAATAGAATTGCATTAGCTCCATTCAAAGGGTATGCTCGTATACCCAACTTAATGTTTTGAGCTCAAACTTCTTTTTCACAACAGATGAAAATTGACAAGATACACAGTTAGGAAGCTGATGAAAGTTTATCAACGATGTATCATGCTATCCGTACAAACATTGTTTTTATAAACACATATATCGGAAAAAGAATTATTGGCCCCATTTGAAGAATATACTCGCATACCTAAGTTCACTTTTTTTTAACCGTATTCTTCTTGGCCAAACAGATCCTAATTCACACGACACACTGTTAGGAAGCTAATAAAACTCCCTTGATATGTTATATGTATAAAATTGGGTTATAAACATATATATTGAAAAGAGAATTTTAATAACTTCATTTACAGAGTTTTGGGGATCCAGCCTATGCTTGTATACCTATCCTTAATTTCAATTATTTAAGACGAGACTTCCAATATCATCATTCTTTTCTCATATTGTCGGATTAACCATAATACCGATATCCATTCATATATATAGTCTAGAAAGCTTTACAGCAGTAAACCCTGAACATTAAAAAGCTTTTTCAAAAATGTTTTTGCGTCACATCAGTCACTCATTTCCCAATATTTGTCAATGCAATATATGTATTTTTTTCTCCATATGTTTTTTTCTCCATTTTACACATACTTACTTGATATGTTACAATGTATAAATTTTCACTTATTGGGATCATCAGTTGTTTACCACGTAACCGTTTCTGGAATTTTGAAAACGAAACAGATATATCAACATGGCACCCCAGTAGTGTTGATCAAACACCACCTCCCTTTCAGCTATGTTTTAATACATAGCTTATGTCATATTTGCATTTTGTTATGTTACACAAGGTATTATCACGTGAATTATATATGGATATTATCTTATACTATACATCATTTAATTTTTTGAAATGGAGCCCACTTACCTAAGTTACCCCCAAAACGTATTTAACAATGAAGGATCACTAAGTATAACAAGAGACAATATATATATATATATATATATATATATATATATATATATATATATATATATATATATATATAAGTGAAAAATAGGGAATGAGACAAACTCAGGGGGAAAATTATGTGGAGACTTTATTTGTTAATTAATTCATAAATGAATTTATCTTTATGCTATACAAGTTTCGGGAAGGGTTCCCATCTCCAGTGGCATGTGAGTACCTTTAAGTGGTTAAAAGGTTAGGGTTTCTGTTGAAAACAAATTCAGCATCAGATGTTTTGCTTTGAAAGCAAAAATGGAAACAAAATGAGGATTCATGGGAGGTCATGATAGAGAGTCCAGACTAGTTTAGGTCGGTGGGGGAATCTGCAGTGGTTTGGTTGGATATTTTATTGGAAGTAGTTCCAGCAGTTATGGATATTTTACTGATTATGCTGGTCAGAAGAGGTGGATATCCTTAAGAATCGGTTATCATGAACATTGGGGTACTAGGTAATGGTTTAGTGTTAAGCTGTTTAGTAAGTTGTAGTTGATGTTGCCTCTAATAGCGATCAAGTTATTGGAATATAGGTAAGAGGAGATCCTTTGTTATGTATGATCGAGTATCAGTTGGGGAATGCATGTCCTGTATCTTTAATGGTTATTGTAGATGTCCTGAAAAGTCAAATGGTTTTGAGTAGTACAAGTAAAATGGACCATACATAGGTGTCTATAGGTAGGGGTCTGGGTGACTGTGTAAAGTTCCTAATGTTTGATATACATAAGAATGGGGTTAGGTATGGCTAGGGTAAGATAAGTTTGTAATATCAATTATATATGGTTGGGTTATAGATTGTATTTGGAGTCATTGTAGAGGATAACAGTATAGGTATATTAAGGGGTGTTTGGGCCTGGTTAGAAGCGTAGTTTTAGATGTATGAAGATAGTAAGTAGGTGAGCATAGAGTAATTAGCAGTATGGAAAGGCTGTTGAGATTGGTGTTGAATCCGTTAGGAGAGGGAGTTTTAAGTTTATTAATCCACTTATCCCCGAGTAGTTCGAGAATTTTAGTCGTGTCGCGAGGTGTACCTTTTTCTATTTTTTCAATGATGCTGAATCTAGCGTTTGTGCTAAAATTGTGTCCAGGGATGCAGAAGTGTAGTTCTACTGGAAGTAGGTTGGGATGATTGGGTGACTTAATCATATACCTATAGTTATTAAGTCTAATGTTGAACTGCCACTCAGACTTGGCTATATATTGCAGTTTACATTTACAATATTCTGGGAAGTAGATGGAATTTTTGCTTCTGCAGTTAGAATTATGGTAGATGTAGAAAGTCTTGTTAGTGGTATAGCTAATGAAGGTTCTGGTGTGCTTAATGTGGTTGTAGCATAGATTATTTCTTTTGTTGTAGGGTTGGAAGAATTTAACAATTTCAGGGATGGTGTTATGTGAGACTTAGTTGTTTATTTTAGTGTTACTGCTAATCATGTCTTCAATGTTTTGGGGTTTGCAGTTAGAGATAATGCATGGTTCTTGGAATATTTCTTTGAGTTCTGTTTTGAGTGTAAGGATATTCTATCTATTATAAATCATATGTGATAGAGGTGTGAGTGTGTTGTGGAAGGTGATATGCGGTGGGGTTTATTTTTGTTAGAGAGTGTAAGGGTTTCTTTTCTGGATATATATATATTTATATAATTAGATTGGACAGTTTATGTCCTACGGAATGTAATGATTGTATTTATTTGGAAACATATTTCATTCGGCACCGAAATTAATCTTCTAGCAAACTGGGCAGGCGACCACGTAAATGAATTAATAACCTCTCATTATTTTGTGGTGCCGAACGAGATATGTTTCTAAATAAATTGTCTCTTCAATTATCATATTCTGTCGGACATAAACTGTCCAATCTAATGATATATACATACCCTCAGCAAGATGAGAACACACACACACACACACACACACACACATATATATATATATATATTCATGCATACGATCGCAGAGTAGAGAGATGGGTGGTTTAAGTGCGCTATTTCCAATTCCTGGCTACCAAAAGCGTTGTTAGCCCAGTCAGTACATATTCCATGGATAGCAAGGTTCTACCAGTAAAATTTCAGTATTCGCAATCGAATTTGGATTTTGATCCTAAGATGTCAATCTAACATAAAAATGTGGCTTGCAAAGTATGAAAACTGGTGTCTGGTTCAGCGAAAAATAACCAGTCTGGGTCCCTGACTACATCCAAGTTTCAGCAAGAACTTTACGCAGAAGACATTTCCATTTACTGAACAATCTATAATAAACACTCTGACTTGTTAAATCTTTATTTTGCTATGAAACTCTGAATTATTATCATACCACATTATTCCTCCAACATAACATATTGTAAGGAAAATACAAAAACAAACAAGTTTCTTAAGCCTTTAGCCTCATTAAACAGTTTGTCGGAACCTTTCGAGCTCATGATTCATTGTTAACCTTTATTGCTTGTTGACTGCAAAATGTCTTGTTTAATACATTTTATAGTACGCCCCACATAATTGTTCTATTAAACTCTCTTCTTCTGTTTTATGGTTGACTATTATCGAATGGCTAAGAATATTATCCCTAGATAAATTCCCAGACAATATTTATGAAAATAAACTCTAGAAAATAATGAGTTCACACATTAAACGCAAAAACAAGGTTAGTATACAGTTTGTTTTGTAACACTCGTTGAAAAAAAGGAAAAACGAAAAGGTTAACAATAATAGATACATTTTAATTCTTGGAGGAATTGAAAAGATTGTCAGGAGTTTATTTTAGGCGCCAAGTTGTTTGGCGAGATCTACCATGGTAAATAATGAGGTGAAGTGAAGAATGTAGGAAAAGGAATGTTGCTTGTAGAATGTAAGATCGAGTCATGTAATGTCCATTAACTTTTTGGTCACCTACACTACAGCCACTTGAATGTTTTCTCTGGAAGTCCGTCCTAACTACATAGAGGGTACTTAGCTTCGTTCAAGTGTCTTCTTTGAGATGAAGAAGGAAAGTTCTTTAGAGAAAAGGAAAGATTACTTAGTATATGTAAAGGTGTGTATGTAAAAACTAGGTGTGTATAAGAACTACCCTAAGGGAAAGAGCGGAATGAGTTTATTTCGACGCCACCAGAACACAGAGAGAGAGAGAGAGAGAGAGAGAGAGAGAGAGAGAGAGAGAGAGAGAGAGAGAGAGAGAGAGAGAGAGAGAGAGAGAGAATATCTACTGCCAAAAACTTAAATACCTAGATAACAATCGGTTATCCAATTGCTTGTTCTGTGTAACGTCAAGAAGGAAAAGACAGTATTTTACCGATTCTTTAGACGTGTTCACCGTGTGTTAGGAACCGTAGGTTGATCTCTGCCTGGGACAGATAACTCCAAGTATAACTAATCTTTGTATTCATAATTTAGTGGTAAAAAGTGGGCACTACGCTATAAAAGGAAGAAAAGGGTGAAACGATGATTCATTTTTGCTACCCGTTGACTACAAAATGCCTTGTTTGATTCATTTTATCTACAAAATGCCTTTTTTTATTCACTCTATGCGTATCGCACGCTTTGTTGAACTCTCCTCTTTTCAGCGTCTATTTTCCAAAAAGGAGCGGAAAGGTTAAGCAATTATGTCCAACGTTATGCAAAAAGAATATGTATTCATTCGTACCATTCTATTTGCCCGTCCACCTGCCTGACTGTCCACACAATATATCCAAAATTCTCAGTGAATTTCGATGACATTTTATAGAAAGATAGACCATGGGCGAAGGGAAAATTAATTGGATTTTGGGGTGGATCCAGGAATTCTGTCATGGTTACCTCTGCTGCATCATAGCTAATTATGAAGTATGTAAGAACTGGTTTTCATTCAGTTTTGGGCGTTGGAAGAGATGCATGCTCTCTGAGCACTTTCTAGGTAAGTATTTGTGTTCACTTCTTGTGAGAATATGGAATTGTATCTTGGATAAAAGTTGTAAGTGAACACTTCTTTATATAATCATGTGAAAGCACGAGCTACAATATGAGGAATAAATGATTGGATTAGGGGGCGGATCCTGTGATTCATTTTTGATTGAGATATTTTTACGTTTTCTTTTCCCCTTCATTTCTGTATTCGCCCCTCACTCTCCATACGATATCTCCATAAGTTCCCCATAAATTTTGTAGAATGTTAAGGCACCTAATAAGGGAGCATTTTTTACATTGTAAATTTGACCCCCTCGTGAACAAAAAAAAATGTAACCCTATTTTTTTCAATGACCATTAAATAAGCTTTCCAAGAATGTGTAGTTTCAATTTTTAACGAAAAAATTCTCACAGGATTACAATTGACCCTTTACTACATTCGAGAATTGAACCATGATAAGTCATCAAGATGATAAAACATTACAAAATGAAAAAACAAAGCAAAACACTCTTATGATTGCTTTGCTTCACATATAAAAGTCACGAAAATTCTCCGGAAGAAATGGGAGTCGGAATCAATGAATATAGAGCAGTTGGTTTAAAACTATTACTACTCGGGGAACCGTTTTCAATGATTAAATTTTCTCGGATACCCCTTTAAAAACAACTTTTCCTTCTACAAGTAAATATTTCTATATGTATGTGACGATTTCTATCTAAGTACAGAATATTCTGAAACTACTCACGTCTCACTTCTATCGGAGGAGAGTGGTTCATCTGTGGGAGTTTCTTGGGCAGGTGTAATGCTACACGGCATAAATAAGAAAAATATATATTTTATTCCAAATAATTATCAAAATTAAAAAACAAAACAAAACTTGGAATTATTATTTTTAATGACTCGTTTACTTGACGAAGAATGATTACGTATATTGCGAAAATGTCTGTTTTTCGTGGACCTTCTAGAAAGGTCGCACGGATCCCTGGGGTTCCGCAGAACACGTATAAATGCCGTTGAATTGGAGCAAACTACACAGGAAAAATACACTTTCATTAAAAAAATTACTCTGGTTTGCTAAACCGAATCTTAACATTTCAAAGAGGCGGTGAGACTAGGTAACAAAAACAAATTACCATTATATTGTGATAAGAGAGAGAAGTTTCAATGCTAAAATGATACAAAAGTAGGCTTGGGTTGAGTTTAAAGCACCTCTAAAATAAAAGAAACATAAAAAAATCGCGACCATTTTTTCTGGCTTTAAAACCATGACCTTCTTTTCCTCTGGGAATTTGTCAGTTTTGAAAAAAATAATGTTTTTTTTTAAAGATTTTACCGATTCACAATGTAACTATAATGCCTAAATGGACTCTCAATTTTCGCCATTTGTGGTCACAAGATTTAAAAAATTACTCACGAAAAGTCTTTTCTTTTATCTAGGTGGGAACAAGCTGTCAGAACTGTGCAAAATTTGCACTCCAAACATTGAAATTACTTTATATCTTATATTGCAACTCAGACGCTATTTATAGTTAAGATTTCTGATGCAATGATTATTTTTGCCTAAGACGTTTTAACGGGGATTGACTACATGTTAAATGAAATAAATTGTCCCGAACTAGAACTTCGGACGCTATTCTTAGTTAAATTTCTGATGCAAGATTTTCAAATCAAAAGAACGCAAGTCCAACCTTTTCTTTTTCTTTCTCGTTTTACTAACTAAGTCTCATTATTGGTTGCAAATGTTGATATCATAGTAATGAAATAATGTTTTTTTGTTTGCCTCAATTCGGAAAAAGACGCTTTTTTCAACTGTTATTGTTGGCTGTATAATTTCAGATGTTTTTCGGCCTTTTCTGTGGCTTTTTCCAACACTGCAGTAAAACGACTATATCAAGCAAGTTCATCGAAAACGGATGTAACTTGTGAAATTACAAAAACGAACATACACATACAGGTCACAAATATACACGCATATATTCACGTACACACTCACGTACACACCTCATTCACACGCGCCATTTTTGTGCATACATACACATACGCTCATATGCTACACACAGACACATACTGCATACTCACATGTATACGTAAGTCACTTTTCTACAGAGATATACTTACATTTACATGCAACATGCACATATTCATATATGAACACATGCATTACATATGCACATGTATGTAAGTGTATGTATGTGTATGTGTATATGTATATTTTGCATCTTTTGCATCTGTCTGTCATCTCTCGCTGACAATGCGCTGACAGACTGCCACAACTGCTCATTTGCAACATATGCATCTAAAGTTATCAAAAAGTGAACTTCCGGTGATGTTTCACGAATTCTTTTTTAATTCTTTTTATTTTAATGGCAACTTTGGTGATATTTTCGGTGAATTTCCAAAGACAATGTTGAATTATTCATTTCAGCGAAACCTATGCACTTTACAATGGGCTGTTCTTCAATTTTGATCCCATTCCTTTAGCATTTAAAAGGTCACGTAATATGATTTTATTATATAGATTTATTAACGAATAATGTCACCAAATTTTTTGCAAATAAGATTGAATATTGCGGTTAGAGTTTTTTCGATTGCAGAAAACTTTTACACACGAGAAAAACATTTTTTCGACTTCAAAAAAAAGTTTTTTATGACTTGAAAATGTATTTGTCTGCTGCTCCCCGCCTCGTCCCATCGGTAGTTACGGCCCTGATAAATGCACTGCATTTAATTTTACTATGCATTAAAGATTAGAAAAGGGGTCAAAATTTTAATTTCCAATTGGGCACATGGATATTACCCTTTCCAAGATTCCGATCCACATGTAAATAATCCTGTCAATCTCATTCTTGACGGGTTCTATGCTAGTTTCACACACACACACACACACACACACACACACACACACACAGACACACACACAAGATTGTCCGCTGAAGACAATGGATTCTGATTGTTTCTGATCCAGTCTTCTTTCCATGCATTTAGCCACTTAGAATTGAGATTTTTTTTGTGCCCTCTTTGCAAGACAATGAAATTTCTCGCGAGACATATTGTCTGTCTGTTCCAATTGGTTAATCAAACTAGACAACGACTCTCAGGTATGAATCAAGATCTAAATAAATATCATTTTAAGATAAAAAAAAACTCAAATGATCCCTCGTAATCCTAAATTTAAATCAACCTAAAAAAAACAACAAAAAACAAAAAAACAAAAAACAAAACAAAACATTCTATTTTTCACCTAAGATGTCTTCCGACTTATTCTTTACAAAATTTTCGAATTGAATCTTTTCCCTACAAATGAGCAACCGAACAAGTAATCAGAATTTTCTTACAGATAGTAGGCAGTTACTAAACCGATGACCGTGTGTGACTGTGCGTCAGTCAAGTTAGTCTTAAAATAAGATTTTCCGCTAAAAAATTTAGATTGACCTGAATATAGGTAGGCAGGTGATATTCACGTATTCATTTGTTTAAGTAATTTTTAGATTTGACTCCCACTCCGGCTCCAAGTCCCTGGATCTGCCCCTGGAAGTATTTTTTCAAGCCAAAAATGTTCCATTTTTTGTTATACGTATTCGTTGGTAATTCGATTTGTCACTGTCGTCGGTATTGGTGGCATAAACGAAATTGATGATCACGAATGTGAGGAGTGAGGGGGTAATTATCCCAGCCTCACGTCATCATAAACTACCCGACAGTCAGTCACGTTCCTAAAGGATCAAGTGGCGAACATTCGGGTGTGGTTGCTTGTTTGTCAATAAAAACAAAGCCAGATTATCTCTCGTTTTGTTGCTGACTGCCTAAGCGCAGAATTTCAGGTTACTGTTGTGATGAAAGTAGAAGGCGGTATTCACTATGTTGTGGAGGTGTTAATACATACGTTCACGAAGAGAATGACTGTTGGTACTTATGTACTAGTGTTAGAAATAGTGTTTACGATGCTTGTCAAGAGCAATAAATCTATCGGTACTGGTGGTAATGAAATCGCCAGATATTTGAAGAATTTTAATGTAGACTCTACTTCATTCGGTCACTGGTTAGCTTTAATTTGTTCAATGCCAAGTATATTTTTTTCACCTTTGGCGACGATGTTGGAAGAGGTATATGTATCTACCCTTGTCTGTCTTTCCATACAACATCCCCCAAAGATCTCAGTTAATTTCGATGGTATTTTGTGGAAGAGTGGGTCATGAGGTAAGGATGAATCGATTGAATTTGGGGCGGACCGAGGCATTTTTACAGTTACCTCCTCAGCATCGTAGCTGTAAATGAACTAATTTTAATTCAGTCTTTAGTGATAATTGTGTTGGCGCTCTCTAAATGCTCATTGTCTAACTTCCGTACCGGCTTCTCCACGTTGAAAATTGACGAAAATAGAAAATCTTCATTGCATGTTGAAAATAGTTATATTTTTATACAAATCGCTTTTTTAAATCGCACAACAGTATCTTATAAATGTAATATATACATAAATGTATTATTAAGAAATAGATATAAAATCTGACAGAATAATTATGAATGCGTTATGATATTTAAAACTCTATTTGAAGTTACCCCCCCCCCCCGTTATTATACGGAAGATGTGTCACGGCCTAGACAATGTAAATAGGATAAACAATTAAACAAATGGGCTGTTGCTGGAATCGATCCTGCGATCGATTGGTAGCTACTTTAACGTAACGTTGCTCTTACCAGTAGGACTTTCGACTTATCATCTCCATTGTGTCTCAGATTAAGTAATTTTTAGGACAAATATTTAAATGTACTCGTTGCTGTAGATGAAGGGTTCGGGAATATCTAACTTGTGCGTTCGAGCAAAATGTGTTACCTCCTAATTGAACGTTTTGATAAACTGATTAGGAAGAAAAATGTGTGGTCAGGTAAATGTGTTATTGTCTTAAATAAACAGAGGTATCAATCCGTCACGAACTCTGATAAGTTATCGTCATTTAACACATACAAGAAGCCAAGAAGGACAATATTGTTTTTGTCTACATCGCAAGACAGGGAATCAAATTTAGAAAAAATACAACCCCAAAACAAACGGTTTTATGAATGAGGTCTATCCAGAAAGCATCAAGCCATTTTGAATACCTCGAAAACCAAGTGTGCAGTCTCAATGTTACTTGATAACCAATCAGAAAGGACCTCACCAGGCATGCGTGCAGAACTCTTCCGTTGGGTTACTCAGTCGGCAGAATATTTTGGTATAACATCGCATCATCTATGTCTCTCAGCCCCCTCTCCCTACAGCCCGGATCTTGCTCCCTGGGACTTATGGATTCTCCCAAAGTTATTCAAGAACATGGACGAGATGAAAGAGAACGTGACAGGAAAGATGATTGCGATCACGAAACATGACATTGCAGACTGTTTTAAAGGGGGGAAGGGGCGCTAGGATAAGCGACTGATATCCCAAATGGAATACTTTGAAGATGACTAGAAGAGAAAAAACAAGATTTCAAATGCTGATATTCTTTACAAACGGATGTATGTTTTTTACTGTTACATCATCCATTCTCTTTGGACAATGCTGTAATAGCCATGCTTTGTAAATATCTGGTCGATCCTTATCTATAGCAGCACATGGATACATAGAAAATGAATAAATACACAAGATGGCTTTCTAGCTTAATGGTCCGAGGATGATGTGAATAGTTATCAAAGTCATCATCATCATCATCATCATCATCAGTCTTTTAACGTCCGTCGTTGGACAGAGACCTTCCCCAGGATTCACCTCAATTCTCTATTATGGGCGCCGCAGAGCCAGTTTTTCCTGAATCTGTCTTGTTCAACTCTCCATCTTGTGTTCTGTCGGCCTCAGTTTCTAATGTGATCTCTGGGGATCCATGTTGTGAGATGTGATGTCGATCGGTTGTCTTTCATTCTTGCAACATGGCTTGCCCATTGCCATTTAAGTTTAAAAAAAAAATCAAAGTACTGTTAGGATGAAAAATATGCTTTCTATGTAAACAAAATAGTGACAACGTGGTTTGTCCGGAGAGTATCCAACCATTTTGAATACATCCAGACTAATTGCGAGGCCTTGGCTTAACTTGACCACCAATCACAAGGGACCTTACTATGCATTCGTGAACAGATATTCTCTTCTGGAATTACTCAGTCGACAGTGACACTCCCGTGTATTGCATGACTGTCGCATTTATAATTACTAGACCTGGTAATTCTTTATGTATTTGGCTGTTTTTTTTTTCTTGTTACTAAATCATTGCATCATCCAGTTCGATCAGCACCCCCCCCTCACACTCTTCGGGTTTGGCTTTTGGATTTTCATATTTAAAAAGGAGGATTTTTTTAGACCGCTGACAAGATTAAAGAGAACTCAGCGAGGCAGCTAATGGTGATCCCGAAAGAAGACTTTGCAGACTGTTTTGAAAAGTGGAAGGGACGCAGGGATAAGTATGCGAGCTCCCAATGGGTGTATTCTGAAAGGAAGTAAGCTGCTATTGCCCTAAGTAGGCTATTATTTTGTCGATAATGAATGGCTGGATATTTTCCGGACATACCTCATAGGTTTAGTAACGTTTCTTTCATCCTTAGAATAATGTTATATTGAAATATCTGGCTTGTTATACAATTAGGATTAATTGATATTTTTTTAAATTCGTGGACAAATTAATGGATTGGCTGCAACAAAGAGATATCGAGAAATAATTTGTCATAATCAAGATTTACACATGAATCTGGATACTTACATATGTGTCAAATATATTTTTATTTACATAGACATAAGGGTGACATACTGCAGTCGTTTGCAAGCTCTTCCTGTAGTTTGTGCGAAACTAAGCTAAGATCAGTAAATATCCGTGCAAAGTAAGTAATGTTATACGTAGCCAGTATCGAATGAAAGCTTGTTGAAAATTGCAGCAGCAAATGAAATTGAAAGAAAATTACGACCCAGAAAAAATGGTGGATATATCCCCAAAGTGAGGGAAAACAAAATTCCTAAATCAATCAAATATTCGGTTGTGAGGTCAGGTACGTTCAAAATTCGATGAACCTCAAAGGTGAACCGACCTTGGCCAACTTGTTGCTTCGAGTAAAATTATCGTATTATCGTATGTATCAGTCCATAACGTGTCTCTTCCAAGTATCGGAAGTTGAAACTATAGATCCAAAGATTGAATGACACTTGCTAGTAGCGAGATTTTAGTAACCTGAACGCAGAATAGCTAGATTTAAAGTATTATGTTCTGTTTAGTGGCTAGATCTTTCTTCTATGGAGAAATAGTGCAGACTGAACTGTAAATCTACTCGATTTTTTGTTAGAAGTAAAACATACGCATTTTTATAAAGTTTAGGGAACAAATTCTCAAAAACGTATGCAAGCAAATATTTTTCTGAAATTCCCATGTATTTTGTGGACCAGATTTGGACAGCCGATTTTACGAAATTTTATCAATAATTCTTTGAAAATATAGAACAATAACTGATTATTTCTGGTCGATATATAGCCATAAGTTTTGTTAAATTGATGCAATGCGATAAATAAAATGTTGACCCACAAACTAAGAAGCATGCAACACGCACATGAGAGAGTTATGCTCAACCTCACATGGAGAGATCACAAGACAGCACAGTATATCAGGGAGAAAACAGATATTATAAAATCTACTAGAAAACTTAAATGGCAATGGGCCGGTCATGTTGTAAGAATGGTAGACAACCGATAGACTCATAACATGGATCCCCAGAGATCACATGCGAAACTGAGGCCGGCAGAATGCAAGATGTAGAGACTAACTAGACAGATTCAGAAAATACTGGCTCTGCGACGCCCACGATAGGGAAATTTCGCGGATCCTGGGGTAGATCTATTTCAAACGATGGGTGATAAAAGACTAATGATGATTATGATTAAGTACCAAAGAGAGATGAACGTTATCAATTTACTCCTTCTAAGAACAAAAACATTTATGAGAGCGTGGCCAAAATTTTCAAAGTGCTGGATTCACATGAGCTGAATTTTGATTCAGAGGTATTTTAGTCGGTGATAGTTTACAATATACTCACTAAAAAAAGGTTGTCTCACATAGATTAACAAGTGAATTTCTTGCAGCCGAAGAAGAGGGAGAAAAATGTTATGCCCAGTTCATGAAGGGTTTAGGTATATTTCAGATCCACTTACTAAAAGTAAGCTGCCTCCGTTCACAAATAATAAGAAAATTTCAATTATATCAGTGAAAGATCAGCAAATAAAGATAATAGAAAAATTTGAATTATGACGTGCTTTGTAATTACATCAAAGTCTCAGTCTGATATCTGCCTCCCAGGCCACTTCGGTAGATATGAAATCTCAATTGTGTCTAGATCTCTATTCAACTCTGATAATGAACTCATTTCAATCAATGATAAACCTTTTCTATTGCAGATGAAATCGTTGAATTATTACCAACTAATCGTCATGTTGCTATAAACTTACTGTTAACCGTGAATGAAATGGCTGTTGCTAACTGGACAAATATCAAGAAGTCAAAAATCAAATCGTGCTCTGACTATGCATGTGCATTTATTAAAATCATAAAATGGGAGGCTATGGGATGTCATGTAGCCCGGGTTATTTTTGACTGGTAGATCAGCAACTCTCTAAAATGCAGCACTAGAAGTAAACGAACTCATGGTGCATCGGTCCGCTACAAAATTGCTTCTGAAACTGAAATTTAACACCTGTCCATCAAGTAGTTCGTCTTGGATATGACAACCAAGAATGACGTCATCTCTTATCTCAGCCATAAGCTTACACTTGCCATTGATATCAACTTTGTTGTTGTGTTCGGACATACTTGTTTCACTAATATTGCTAACCCCGAGGAGGCGTTGAAAGATCATACACATGAGGAGGTTGATACGTGGTATTGCATGCCATGTATATATCAAAGACAAATTCATTTAGTGACTTGGTTATATCCTTTTCTGATACAGATGTTCTACTGCTGTTTTTATACTTCTTTGATAACCTATGTAATTGCACTATATTCCGAACAATTAATAGGTATTGTTGTACGGACAGTTCACAACACTCTAAATTGTATAACTAGTCGCCTGGTTTCCATGCCTCGACGGGTTGTGACCAGAAAGGAAAATTTGCAGGTTTCGGGAAGCTATTATACCAGAAAGTCTTAATTTGCAGCCCATCTCATGTTTTGAACGCTTTTCAGTGAATGGATAGTGAATTAACTGAGACATTAACGGACTTAGTCATTTGATTGTATTCCAAGTCAAGATCTTCATCTGTCAACAGTTTAGTTTCTCTTCGGTGGTATCTGTTTACGAAGAACGAAATTTGAACCTGAAAATCTGCTACCAACAAGTGCAGCGTTCTAACAGAAGGTTCTTCAGTCCTCGTATTCAGCTGAGCAGTGGAAATCGACTCACCTTACAAACCCAGATCTTCCCAATCCAGAAGAAGTCGGTTGGTCGTGGATTGAAGAGAAACGCATGTTCAAGAATACTGTGACAGACTTAACTCCGGTGACCAACTCTTATCGTACTTGTAACACCAGAAATCATTGAAGCACAATTTAGTGATGAAGAGATCAAATCTTTCACTAACCCTAAAGAATTTTCAGTGTCAGGAAGGAATTCTAAGATAATATGCGATATCTCCACTTCTTATCCTAGATCTTCCACCCCTAAAGCTTTGCGCTAATCTATTTTTGGTTGCCTTCAGGCACTGTCTCATCTTGGTATTGGATTATCAATCAAGTTGATCAAAGCCAGATACTATTGGTCAAACAAGGATAAATCGATACATTTAAATAATTCAAAACACTCAAGAATTATGGGTTCCCCCGATTGAGAACAACAGTTTACCACCCACACAGTAATTGGTCAATTGAGAGACCACAGAACAATCAAGACGCCGATAACAGCTCGTAAAGAATCCTGGCTCTAAGCCTGGTCGATAGCACTGCTAGGTATTCACAGTATACCTAATGAATCAGGCCATTGACTTGAGCATGCACAAGTGCATAAAAGGATATGCAACTCAAAGATGCAAATGCCTGAAGAATGGTTTGGTTTTCACAGAGTTGTGTTTGTGCCCAGGGTCCGAAAATGTCGAAGAGGTATATCATTATTACCGACGATGACGGAGACTTTTAATTCTATATTCATACAACATATATTATATCACTGAAGTAATATCATTGTTAATTTTCGTTTTTATTCGAGCCATACTTGTTTCCAATTAGTACTTTCCAGCAACAGCATTCACGAATATTTAGATTAGTGTGTGAAACCCATAGGGAAAGTATACGGATTGATCTCTATGAAAAATTCATACATTTTCTACAGCAAATCAAGATTCAATTCGGTTTATACAGATCAGGGACTGAACATTACAAACTCTTTTTTCTTTGTGTCATACATTTAAGGCGGCCACAAGAACTTTCTGATTTTCGGAACCCTTTTCCCTCGTATAGATATATGGTCCCTTCAATAATTTTTTGTTATTTCTCACTTGCATTTTCCTAATATGAGAAAAATTGGATCATATTTCGGTCTATCTCGAAATTGTTTCAGATTTACTTGAAATTAGATAGACAGGTGCCCCGTGGCAAGATGCTTCTTACCTACAAAAATCTTCCGCCCAGGACAACGTGATCCGTTATTAATGACGTTTAGAACTTATGTTTTACAATCAACTTTCCTAGCTGCTCTTGGTCAGATTTACTTGGAACTTGATTGGAAAGCTGTTCCTTCGAAACGAAAATTACCTCCTACTCAGGGTCACGTGATCTGACAATTTTAGAGAGTCGAGTTAAAAGATGGACTGCTTTACATGAATATTTCTCCTTTCCCACCTATAGACTACTTGTGGTGCATAGGGCTGCATTGTGGTTTCAGTAGTTAGTAGGTCTTACGGGTTGGGGTTGCTAACACCACGCCCAAGATAGCCTGCCTCACAGGACTAAAAGTCTACCTTGTTATTTACCTATAGCATGGGGAATAGAAGTAGATTCATACCTTTTCCTAGAACATTAATGCGAAGTGAACGTGAGCCGCCTCGGTCAAAACCCGAACTCGGCTCGCCGATTTCTTTTTCTGTGTCGTAACCACTACGCCACTCCATATTTCCGGCCATCAATCTAATCTGCAACAGCAATTAGTTGCATGTTTCTCTGATGTTGTTTACGACGTAATAAACTCCATGGCAATTATCAGACTGGTTTATTTTCTATACTTTGCTTCCACCAAAGCAGTTGAATATCAAGTAGCAACAAAAGAAAATAGACATATATGAACAATGAAAAATAAGTAAATAAATCGCCAACACTGTCAATAATTGAACAACCGTAGCGTCAAAATTTGAAGTTATGTAAAAAAATCAATTGGTCACTAAATATGGGAAGAATAAACTCTATTTGTGACATTCTGGAGAGCCTAAACGTTATTGATTAAACCTCAAAAAGCCCAAAAAGCTTTTTTTTCTAAAATCAAAAAACACTTTTAGAAGAGGTGTAGTGGAATATGTCAATTTTCAAGTCCGGAGAAAAACGGTATGGCCAGGAGCGCTAGAACACACACTTACGTAAACAAACGTATGAACACAAAAACACACGCAAATATAATCTTTATCTTTGAATCAGCCATTTTGAATAGCTAAAAGTAGCTAGAATAACAATATTCAAACAACGGTTAATCATCATTTTACCTTTAACTAATTAACGCATTGTACAAAAATACGTACACCTCTTTTCAACTTTGTTGACTGAAGTAAATTATATATATATATATGAGTTTATTTGAACTTTGAGATCTAAACAATACGTAGTATATTCATATGGGGGGGGGGCTCCGTATGAATTCTTAGAGCGTTTGGAAATGAAATGTACCCAATTTCAGCCATTCAAAAATCTAGTCACTTTTAGCCATTCAAGTCGGTCGTCCTTGATGCGTTATAACAAAAATTGCTCGTTTAGACATCTTACGGTATGCAACGGTCACTTGAAGAAAGCCGGATGGTACAGCGGCCGAAATGTTGAAAGGAAAAGAACAAAGATGAGGAAAATATAAGAGCAATGGTGTCTAGTCTTAGAAATGAAGACATACATACACACACACATTGAATGTGTTTGTAATCACGTGTTATTCGAGTGTTTGTGAATCAGTATTTGCATCCATTTTTAAATCTTTATGTTTATGATAAATGCTGAATTGATACATTTGCATATGCATGTGTGCACGTTCATGTGTGCACATGTGAGTCTACTTGTCTGTGTGTATACGCCTGTGTCTTAGTCATTGTATCTGTGAAGTACCACTGAGTCAGTCTCACGTTCTCCCTATTTCCGAATGGTTTCCGCCTAAACACAGCGGTATTGACTCAAGCTCGAATTTAAGTCAATCTCGAATTAATGCAGAAACGCTATCGACTATCTTGTTGAAGCAATATTTGGAGGCCTTGGGATATCCACGGCAACTCTCGGTGTAAACCTGACTCTCATCTAAATTTACAATTTTTAGCAGAAATAAAATTATCAGAGTCAGGCTTCCCTTTTTTTACATTTTATTTTATCAATTTGATGAACTCATAGTGCAATCAGAGTATCGTCAGAGCTTATAACGTCATAAAGTAATGCTCATTCATAGCATTTTCTAATACAAACACAGTTATTCCTCCATTAGCAATGATACCCAGCATTGCCCACGGATGGGGTGTGAATGACTTCAAATATAACAACACAGGGTAAATATGGTCTCTGATATATTCATATCTCACTCAACACAAGTAATGAAAGAAAATAAGTTTTTTGCATTATACACGTATGAAGAAGTTGATGTTACTCAAAATTATTCTGATGCACGATTCGCCCGAAGAAACCCAAACAGGAGAGAAACATAAACGTGCATGTGGAGCGAATCTTATTTTTCATCATATTTTAAGCTCTTCTCTAACTTAACTTAATGTTTAATGTTGAATGTATCGAGCTGTTTATGAAATAAACCCACCGCACATCGGATATTGTATTACCGATTACTTTGACACACACACACACACACACACACACACACACACACACACACACACATATATATATATATATATATATATATATATATATATATATATGTATATATATATATATATTACGGCTGGGAGATTTAAACAAAAAAAACAACATATCCTGGTATGTCCAATTCCAAATCAAAGTCACATGAGATTTCACAAAAACTTTTATTAAAACTAACTGAAATCAACATCACAGTAAATGAAATGAATTAAAATAATAGGCATATCTCTGAGAATACTGCTTTTCCAACTATAACAATAACACAGAATACTCCCACGATAAGAAACTAAAAATAAAAATGTAGATAGAAAAAAAAGCCCTGTTATAAGGTAGGCAGTTGAAGGAACTGTGATAGAGAGAACGGTGGGTCTTTTTTTTATCTACAGAAAAATAGTATTGTCAAGGTTAGTGATTTCTTTTTATTGTTTGTGGAATCAGTCGTCCGTAGTACGCCATTTGGAAGCCTTATAAAACATTCAGAAGCTAGGTACATGGGTTTCACATGAAATCGCACCAAGTCAGCTAATAAACAACTTTCTCCTTTTTTTGTCCTCACAGAAAATGTAATTTTCGGACAAAATAATCGCAACCGTTGAAAAATAGATTAATTACAAGAATCTGTAACAAAGAAATCAGGACAGGATCCAGGACAGCCTCCAAGATATCAACATAAACGGAATCGACTTAGGAAAGATTGCTTTTGGTGAGATTCGAAGGTAATTCTTTATTATGAATTGTCGGAACTTTAACAAAAGTTTCTCTGAGCAATGTCACAGAATTCACTTCCACGGTAAGATAATACATGACAAAACTATTTTTCACAATACATCCCGTTTCTTGCTCCAGTAAAACCTCTGCTTTCACTGTTTTCATTACAATCTATAAATTGTCTTGAATCACGATCTAATTCACTGCCCAAGTAATAAGACCCAGGGTATTTTGCGCGAGATACCTCGACAGCCTGCTCTGGGAATTAGTTTTTTTTATTGGATGTATGTCGTCAGCCTCTTCCGAGAGTTTAAAAGCGTCAAATCTGTCATGTTCATTTTCTATCTTTTTATTTCCGAGCAATTTTAGGTAAAAGATGCAATTTATTTCCAGTAATTAGAAAAACGTCTGCAAACAAAAATCACACATTTAGTGATACGTCTGCAAGCAAAGACTCTACAACGGTAGGAATATATTTCCAATTGACGCTGATAGAAACAAAGACACCTAAAAGCTGTAGCGTTTGGGTCAGTCGAATGATTTCTATCATAGCTAGTCTATGACTCGTCGCTTCAAATCATAAGTGCACAACAGCCGGCTCTGTTAATGGCTGCCACTGATACTATAAGTGTGACAGACATGGAAGGAAGTAAGAGGGGAGTAAAGAAAGTTAGTTCAGAGCATAGGAAAGGGCAGGGACTGACGGCTACTACTGATGCAATAAGTGCAACAGACACGGCTCTTATGATGTATACGATACGGGAAATGACCACATATTGAGGTGAGGATTTTCATGGAGAAATAAATTCTCGTCACTGAATTTTTTAAGCACTCTTCTCATTCAGGTTATATATATTTTAAAATGTAGGCTTCTAAAGTCAATATAAGTGTGACGGACCCGGCTCTTACATGCAAAATATAAAAACCTCGTGAGTGTGATAGGCACTGGTGTTATTACATTTAAAAATTGAAACAAGTCTTTCAGCATAGAAGTGACAGACATGGCTCCAGTGCTGCAGCTGCTGATAATCGCTGGTGTAGCCAGGCAAAAGCAGGCTCAGGTTATGGTTGCTACGGGTACTGAATGTGGGACAGACGCAGCTTTTATTTTATACATAATTAACTAATCCTTCTCATTGTTTGCGAAATTTTCACCCTGCGTAACAATATTTATAAAACAGAACAGTGATTGTTTTTTTTCTATTTGAAGCAACGATGCTTAAGTGTCTCCTTTTCATAATTATGTGATGTATTCACCCTTGAACGTAGCTCGGTTGTTAAACTTCGATTTGAGGGCGACTCAATCTGATCCTTGGATTTATAAATGGACTAGAAGCACCCAGAGAGCACAACGCCACACACTAACTGAGACTGATTCAATGACAGTTTATACATAGCTACGATACAGGGAGGTAAAAATGTAAGTTCTGGTCTTCCACAATTTTGAATTATTATCTCAATATATGGGAAATATAGATTCCTAGATACTCCCAAAAACCCAATCAATTATTGCTTTAGCCGATGGCCCATCTTTCTACAAAATTCGATTGAAATTCACTGAGAACTTTCAGAGATAATGTGTTGACAGACAGACGGATATGAGTGATAAATATATCTCCATTTGGGGCAGAAAATATGATCATATAGATATCTAAAAAATAATTCTTATAATTTTCAGACCTCTTCCCCCAAAATAGCAGGTGATTGAAGACCAACTAAAGAAGAATGATTTCAGAAACACAACACAAGAACGAGATACACCTCATAGATAATTTGCAAGCTCCCCTAAGCAGTAATAACTATTATCTAATAATTGCTAATGTTCACCCTTATCATATTGAGTTATCTCCCTTAACGCCTCAGCAGACCAATCTTTTCCCTCTCAACGTTTCATCTTGGAGGGTATGCATATTCTCTTTTTTTTTTTTTAAATAAATTAAGGGCATATTACATAGATCCCATGAAAATGTTTCTTCTTTCACTCAATTTTTTTCTATAAACTTGTAAACATGGCCAAGAAAAATATTTAAAAACATAGGGTCATCATCGTCATGATCAGTCTTTTAACGTGCATCGTTGGACATAGACCTTCCCCAGGATTCGCCACAATTCTCTCTCATGGGCGTCGTGGACCCAGTATTTCCCGAATCTGTCTAGTTCATCTCCCCATCTTGTGTTCTGTCGGCCTCAGTTTCGTATGTGATCTCTGGGGATCCATGTTGTGAGACGTGATGTCCATCGGTTGTCCTTCATTCATGCAACATGGTCTGCCCATTGCCATTTGAGTTTTTTTAAATAGTTTCTATGATGTCACATACACCTGTTTTCTTCCTTATAAACTGTGCTGTCTTGTATTCTCTCCATGTAAGGTTGAGCATGATTCTTTCATGCGCACATTGCATACTTCACAGTTTGTAGGTCTGTCTCTTGGTTAGGTTGCACTGGTTGTGTACTCTTCTTTTGAGAATTATTGGGATCATCTGGTTCTTGAAAGTTGAGCTTGCTCTGCCGGAGGCTTGCCATCCCAAAGTGATTCTTCGCTTGATTTCCTCCTCTGTTGAGAGTCTCGTGAAGATTCGTTGTCCTAAGTAGATGTAGTGGTCTACCTTGCCGAGTTTTGCATCTTCTACCTTGACAGTTATGTTTTTATTCTCAACATGATTATTGCAAATGATTTTCGCTCCCCATGGTTCGAATACATTGGGTAAGCATCCATAATTTGCCAGATTTTATCCTTAAAGCTAAAATACTCTTAGTTAAAAATGTACATAGATAATACTTATTTATTCATTCATTTATATAGCTAAAGTTCTGGCTAGCAAGAGGAGGGGGATTTTTTCCGCTTTATAACCGCCATGAAACTCCACGTTTTAAAAACCCTGTCGTTGGCACAGATCTCGCTAAATCGGTACTCAACAATCGGGCGTAAGACGTTCAGCATAAAGTCGTTCTTGCTTTTAAATGAAACAGGATGCTCAAATATTTTTGCTTCAATCCCAAATCAAAAGTTGTGTAATGAACGAGTTGACTCATATTGTTTTTGGAATAATGAAATATTTAAAATTGTGTCTATTCGGGATGATCCATTTAGGGGACCCTTAGTAGAACGTCTAGATTAAGAGAAGGAGACAGAAATAAATAAATAAATATATTAATTAAAAACCGAGAGCATTCGACAGCGTGAACTATTTTTTCGGTGGAGAAACTGCCATCACGATAACAATAATAGATTTATATAACCTTGACCCTAACCCTAACACTCGCCCTAAAGACTTACTCTAAACTTTGCCCTTTCAAACACTAACCATAAACCCAATCCTAACTTATATGGTTTGTAATTGAATCTAATAAAATACACTTTTAAATGATCAAGTTTCCTGTTTTTATTTTTTTCCAGGTAGATGTATTCAAATGTATGTATATTGCTTCAAAAATACAGTTTTGAATGTTCAAAATAGTTAACGCCGCTTCAATGTATTAGACATACACAGTAACCTAGTTTACGCCACCTCAATTATATCATTACCCAACGAACTTCGTGAATTTAGTGCATCTTTACGGATAAAAAGACTCTTAGCTCAACGGTCAATATTTTCAATCCCTTCTAAACAAATTGCCTTGAGTTACGATCGATGAGGAAATTTCTCAAGAGAGATAATATCTAATGTAAAGAGATTTGTAGCGTACATAAAGCTGGTAGAGTTTTCCACGTTTGGAACTTCAAGGGCATCAGATGTGTTTATGGAAATATCATCCACATAAACATGACAAATGTTCCGGCAGGTGAGGACGGCCAGGTAAACAATAAATTTCTCCTGGAAAGTTGCTAACCCAATGAAAACTTGCATCAAGAAACGCTCCAATGGTTTTATATCAATTATCGAACAAGTTTCTGCATTGGCTTGGTTTTACATTGCCGGCCCGCGTCCACAATCACTTAGCAACCGTTGTAACAAAAGAACAAAGGACGAGATGATCTAATATAATTGGTCTTTTTTCGATTGTCATAGAGATCAGGTTTTTATTACACACACGCGCGCGCGCGCACATACACATACACATATGTATGAATGAGTGTGTAAATCTTATAAAAGGCCACTGACAGATTTTACTTAGCATTTTTATTGATGGTTCTTGTACCCAGACGAATGAACATCCAGACGAATGAACAGAGATTTCCGGTCCATATATTCTTGACTGGGGCCTCCGTCTATTCGTTTAGCCGTTTTCAAGATCCTGATTTTTTTGTGATATAGGCTAAGATCTTTAATCATTGAGAACAAAGCCCTTAATCATAGATGTTTTTATTTGTCTTCACAGATATGATGGCACATGACCGATGGAAGAGAATGAGAAATACTGGGTTTTATTTTGCTATACTATCCTAACCTCAAGTAGTTCCTCTCGTAACCCTTTCATTCTGCATTTGTCATAAATGGTCCTCCTTTTCCATACTTTCTGTCCGCCATAATACTGCGTTCACTCTACGGGCCAACATTATTCTCCATCAACTATGTAAGATTTATGATGTGCTTACATTACCAAGTCAGTGCCCGTTCCAAAAGTGCATGTTTGGAAGAGACCAGACTTTATAATGTGTGAAGCACTATACAATGATTATCAAGTGATTTTTTGACTTTCCGTCATACGAAACTATTGCTCCGTATATATACATATATATGAATAACAAAAGATCCCCTCCACTAATAAAACGGCATCTATGTATCACAAATTATGATGATACTTCGAAACTGAAAGTTGGCATACACGCGGTTGTGTTCGATCAGCACAGATGGCGGATATCATGATGAAATGCCGGTACTGTTTTTTTTTAGGAAACAGGTCCATGGTAAAACAACTGATGATTTCCATAATGAGAATTGGCATATAGCATTAGGATCCCAGATGATTTGGGACTGTATAAAATTTCTCAAAGAGAAATACTCTTTCAATGTTAACGTGCAAAATCCTAAAGACGGTTACAAGAGACCTAATGAAGAGGTTGTGTGGTGATTTATCAGTTCTATCAATCGTAAAAAAAACCTCTTGCTTTTGTCAAAGAAATTATAGATTGGATTGTAGAAGACTAGAGTCATGTCCCGTGGCCTAATGAGTCAAAATTCAACATGATTCCGTCGGATGGTGAGCTATAAACATACCGGACTCAGTGAGACTTGACCGTATTGAATGATGAAACGGAAGGTTCCTTACCATCGCACATCTCTTCCAGGACTTTTTGGAACTGTTCTGAAGCGGTCATATATTGAGATAATTTTCATCTCCCAGGCAAAACATTCGCTAACCTTCTTTGGTCGGCCCCTATGCTTTACATTCTGCATGGTACCGGTCTCACAACGCTTCGCAATAATTCTGCAGACAGAGCGTTCACGAGCGATATCTGAAGGCGATTAACCAGACAGCTTTATTGAATTCTTGAAAAATATCTTTTTTGTTGCAATGGGCATTTCATTCTTCGGATGAACTTCCATCAAAACCTACAAAATAACATCTAATAGTATAGCTAACACCTGTTGAATAGTAATACACTGACTTGTGGCAGTTACAGCTGGGAAAGACGAGTGCATATTTCATATGACAACTTGGACAAATAATGCCAGGGTAACTCTGAATACTTCATTCTGTCATTACACATACAACCAGCGTCACTTTTCCTCGACTGGGTATCACTTTTGAGCATCGCCACACACACACACACACACACACACACACACATATATATATATATATCGATTAAATGTGGAAATTTGGACTATAACAATGGTTAATCTACATTTCAATATGTTATCTCATCAGCTATACAATGTAATTATGACTTCCACTTTGAAGTGGGGTGATTGGAATAAATTGCAATTTTGAAGAGGGGCGATTCGAATAAATTGCAATTATTTACCTTACAACTCATTATATGATAGTGATTACTGCTTTATTTAAGCTATATGTACTTAGATTACTTTACGAGTGACTGCTCTTTGCTTTTAACGTTTTTTTGAGAGTTTTTACGCCCTTTTTGTTTCATATAATTTCATTTGTTCGGATAAATATATACAAGTTGTATATATGTATATTTATTTGCCTATTAGGTGAATATGAGTATGTGTGGTTCTACCATGTATATTAAAATCTACGCGTTCTCCTTGCCTGCAAATAACAGTGGATGTGGAAAATTGCCCCAAACTCGCTGTAGTCTCATAGTCTTCTTCAAAGATCAAATATAATTATGATGAACATAATAACTCAAAGAACCTGTGAGATGTATGGAAGCATCTCCTTGTCTACGTCAATTCACTGATTTGCATGGCATATTCTTGACAGTCACGATAAGATATTAATCCTTGATATTAATCCCTCATGGATCCATCAAAATACCACAAAAGAGGTGATGGTTACTTTACAAAGGAAATGCCTACTTTATTCATAAACGAAGTCGTGAGAATGGTAGGTTAACTTTGCTAACTTACAATCACGAATAAGAAAATGTGACCAATTGTAACTCAGTCTTCAACCATATCCACGTTTTACACACAATGGACAAAGGAAAACAATCCAAAACGTGACGCTGTAGTCCCGGACGTGACGTAGGCAATCGTTAATATTCTTCATTTCAATTGTTTGTTCATTTTCAGGATGTCGCTTGAAGCAATTATGTTTATCCTGTTTTTTTTTCTCTTTTTTGCTTTATCCCTCTCATTTTTTAGTTTCGTTATTTAACGCCGCGGGAGTGATCAAATTAAGCAGGTGTAGAAATTTGTAACTAAGCACTGTAGGCATTTTCTTTCTATTTATCAATCAATCAATCTATCTATCTACCAGGTATACATTTATAACAAGCACAGATAATGGTGTACATTTCATGCATATTCAGATATTTACGTCTTTATTTGCTTTTTGTGCACATTCCACGCCATGATTACAGATTTAACATTTACAGGCACTTACGGGCACACAAACACATACACCAAAAATAGACCCTTTGTGAGATTTCTAATTCAAAAAATGTGTTTTAATAATTGATCTCCGTTTCTGTTATTGTATTATTTGATAATGCAAGCCCACGAAGGTCGTCATTGAGTTAGAGCTCCAAACTTTACTACAAACGTAATTTTGTATTTGTCAATAAATAATTTTTTTTTGTAATTCGTTACCCTTATTTTTAATATTTCTTAAATTCTAATTCATATCATTATCTCATCCTTTGAAATTAATGTATTAGCAGATAGGTGTAGACTGTAAGTAACCTGTTGTAATTCACCAAGTGGGGCCAGCTTCCTCTTATTTCTTAAATTTACTAACATGTAACGAAAGAAACCCAGATAGAATCGCATTATTACATAATCAAGGTGGTCGTAAAAAAACAAAAAAACAATGCACTCTCTTCTTTGACTTTTTGTTTTCATGAAACAGAAGTCGGCCGATATTCAGATATAGGAATTAACCGATTAAACGTCTTCGAAAGGTGTCACGCTAATCGAAATTGCGTTAATCAAACTATGAGAAATAATGTATTTAATCCTGAACCTAAGGTCGAAAAAAATTGAAAATGATTTTCAATACTTTCAGTTATACTCTTTAATCTACCACCCGTTTCATTGAGACCACCAGATGAGACTGGGAAACTGGGTCATATAGTTGCATTAAACAAGTTTAGAAAACGAAGCATTGCTTGAAAAACGGCGATATTCGTATTCAACAAATAGGACCCAGGAATGCTATCCACAAAAATCTTTGTAGAAAGCACCAAAAGTGCTAAGACAATTCTAAATGCACACTAGTGATGGACACTGCCATATTGCGATCAGAAAAGCAGCTAAAACTTTCTGAACAAAACTAAGTTCTAGCTTTCTTACACATATTTTTCGATTCGGGGCATATTTTCAACATCTTCGGAACTATCTCCATAGAAATTAAAATATTTTTCGTGTCCGAAAATTTCGCCAACAGACAGTCATCCGAAAAACGTCTGATCAAACAGATGTTGAGCCGAAAATCATTTCGTCAAATTGATGTTTCACCGATGGACTGTTCACCGACGGATGTTGGGCCGAAATTTTTATTTGGAGTTGAAAGTTTTTCTTTATATCTATTTTTTCTTTAGATTGCTTAGACTTGATAGAAAAGCAGATTTTAGATGTTCTAAATTTTAAATTGATTATGTAAAAACTGAAATAATAAATTTGCTGAAAAATTATGTAAAATTTGAAACATAAAACTGCTTTACAATTAAGTTTGATTAATCTATGCTGATAAAACTTAAAAACTATTTGTTAAGTTAGTATAGATTAATCAAACTTGATTGTAAAGCATGATTTTAAATGTTATACATATATATATATATATATATATATATATATATATATATATATATATATATGTGTGTGTGTGTGTGTGTGTGTGTGTGTGTGTGTACCTTCAAATGGTCAAACAATAAAGACAAAAATGTCCATCGGCGAAAGAAGATCAAAATAAAATTAAAAAATAACATAGAATCAACATGGTTGAGAGGATTTTTTTTATTTATTCATTTTTCGGGAACATTTTTGTGACGATAAACATGTAGATTCATAAGCAAGGAAACAAAAAAATACCCATCCATCAAAAACCCAATCGGTGAAATATAACATTTCCGACAAAAAAAAAAAAAAAGGTTTTCTGCAGAACGTCCGTTCGATTGAACTTCTATCAGCTATCTTGTTTATGGCGAAACATCCGTCGGTAAAATGTCTGAGAACCATATTTTTAGCGTCCACATGGTATTTTTTTTCTTTTGAGGTTTTATGAAAATGACTAAAAAGAATATTTTCACTCACAAAATACTGTTTACATGAATAATTAAATTCGTACGTTTTTTTAAAATTTATTTTTTTATTTAAAAAAAAACAACAGAAATCCGGTTATTTACTTGGTTAAGTATGGCAAAAAATTGTAGGGCACCCGGTGAAGACCAAATTCACTATCAGGAGTAGCAATATTCGGATCTAATCATTCATTGACTGGTTGATGAGCAGAGGCGACTTATTCATTTTGACGAGTCCGTAGTTGCTTTGTGTAGCATGTATATAAAAGCGTGCGTGCGTGCGAGAGAGAGAGAGAGAGAGAGAGAGAGAGAGAGAGAGAGAGAGAGAGAGAGAGAGAGAGAGAGAGAGAGAGAGAGAGAGAGAGAGAGAGAGAGAGAGAGAGAGAGAGAGAGGTAAATTCTGCACGGTGTAGTTATTACAAGGACAAGGCCTCACGCAAGCAGAGCACATGCACAGTCACACCCACCCACACACCGCAGTTACTCATACACGCACATGACATTACTAGTCAAACGCACACACACACACACACACACACACACACACACACACACACACACACACACACAAGTGCACGCACACATCAACTTTCGATCAAAATGAAAAAAAGAAAGAAAGAGAGAGGGATGAATTAGATAAGGGCTACGAAGAGAGAATGAGAATAGAAAGGAAAGTACAGAAGAAATTTAAAGAGAAAGAGAGAAACTGAAAACAAACGAACAAAAAGTCGTTATGGAAAAGGAAAAAAAACAAACAAAAAACAAATCGATGTGAAATGAGAACGAAATAGCACGGTCAGAATTGAAAGAAAGAAAAACAAGCTGGAAAGAAGGAAGAAAGAAGAGGAGAAATAGTTGGGAAAAAAGAAGAAAAAATGGAAAGAAAGAAGGAAAAAAAAAAAAGAAAAAGAAAAAAGAAACGCGCAAAAAGCCCAAAACAGTTTTTTTTAATTATCTTAAATTCATTTTTCTTAAACGAAAACCTTAAAAAATTCTCTGGACTTCAAATTACCAAAAATAAATAAATAAATAAATGAATAAAAATGGAAAAAAATGGATTGAAGAAAAGAAAGAGTAAACACAAATGAAAGTGAGTGGTTGGGAAACCTTGAAAAAAGACAGATGCAAACGAAGACGTAGCAATATCGATTTAACCATAAAAATATAAAGATCAGAAGATAGAAAGTAAAAACGGAATAAAAAGAAAAAAGAAAATAGAGGGAAAGGGAGGAAAAGCAAAATGTAAAATCTTGACTGAAAAAGTGAAAGAAGGAGAAACTGAAAAAGACAGCTGGTGGTGTAGAAGGAAGAAAAGCAACCAGGACAAATATAGAGAAAGAAAGAAATTAGGAATTACGTACAAATTAAGGATAATAGCGTTAGGGGCATTTTTGGCGATGTGCCGTTCCGGTAGCACTGCGTCTGCAGCAAGAAAAGGAACGAAAGACTCATTTCAAAATCGGACCTTCATTTTTTCATTTCAGCAGACTGAAACTGCGTCGATCCAGACTTAAAACTCACCCGGAGATAGATAGATAGATAGATAGATAGATAGAGAGAGAGAGAGAGAGAGAGAGAGAGAGAGAGAGAGAGAGAGAGAGAGAGAGAGAGAGAGAGGTTAATCAGTCCTTCTACTGTCAGCAGCCAGGGGCCTACTGTCCGTAGACCACGCAGCCCTTCTTCTGGTCCACTCTCGTCTCGCCTGCTACTCTGGTGACCGACCTTTGGTCCCCCATTTATAGACAAAAGGTCCTTTCTCTATCGCTATCTGTTTTACCAAATTGATCTACCCTCTTCTTTTACCTGATGCTGGGACTGAATGATCATCTACCCTTTTCTCTTCTATTTCCCCACAGCTTCCGTTAGTTTTCCTGATACACCACCCGCTGTTTATCGGCCCCTTTTCTTTCCTTACTCTTAATGTCTTTTTAATTAAGTGATAGGCTATCTATCTGCGGGGGTTCCATGTGACCACACTTAATCTTGTCAATACATCTACTTGAGATGTTTCTATTGTCCTTTTGGTGTCTAAAAAGGGTTACTCTGTAACTTGTATCATCTTTGACTAAGTATGTAAGTATACTTCATTCATACCAACGCAGAAAGTATCTTTAACAAAAATGCTATTTAAAAAATGAATTAAAGAATCCCCATCAGCCCTCATATTGTAACATAAACAATGTAGAAGAAAGAAAAGAAAATTAAAGTGGAGTTCCTTTTCTCTATGTTCGACTTGATGAAGCCTTCACACTTTTTTAGTTTTCAAATACACCAACTTATCTGACCAGTGGTCACGCGGCACACAAACCGTAAAGATGGGATGATTTAGACAAAAATATTCCAATAGTCAATGAACAAAAGTTTCAGATCAGTACCATTCTGATGTATGCCTTTTTCGTCCAGTTTTCCTCTCATCCAAAAGGTTGCAATCTCATAAAATTTAGTGATAAAACCACTAAATTGACAACTTGGTGGCGTAAGCGGAACAGACATAATACCCGTACTGGACACATTGTATATTCAAACGAAGCATCTATTTTTGTTTCTGAATTTAGAAAAAAAAAATTACGAGGCACACTTGGAGAATAGTTGTGACACACTATTGTGCCACGGTGCACAGTTTGAGAACCACCTATTTATACAGTAAACTGCTTGCTCTCTCTCTCTCTCTAGTCAATGAACAGGCAAATCATTATTGTACATTTTGCGCAAGGAGTAACAGGCGGGCACTTGTGACTCGTCGCTGATTAGCCGGGGACCAGTAGTTGTAATGTAACCTACAGAACTTTGGGAGGGGAAACTTCAGGCGAATACGTATTCATACAAGCAACCGGTCGGTTACTACGACTACTAATAATATCCTTATTTTAAATTTACTTTTTTTTTTTTACCAACCATCTGATTCATTCAGTCAGCCCGTTACTACTGACTCTGAAGACGTGCACTAAAGTTCGGCGAGGAAGAAGGAGTACCATATTTTATCTATTTTGACAGCTTTACTTATCAACACAGATTACTATGGCGATACACACTTGTTAATTTTTCAACCTTTTTTTCGCTGTTTACTTCGGCGGAAAGAAGGGATCAAGGTTCTTGCTTGAAGTAGAAGAACCAAAAATTTAAAAGAAAAGTATATTTCTATTTTTACGAAGAAGAACGACGACAGGAACATTAATTACACAAACATCACTATGGTGAGTAGCAGTACACATGTGCTTTTTACACTGTTTAAAAGGAGTTGATTATATCACTTTTTTCCCTGAGTGTTATGATATTCTCGTCGTTGAGCTTGTGAAAAAGAAATGAAGAAAGAAATATTTTATTTACTTGTTGACGATATCGTTAATGTCAGTTTTGAATTTATTAACCATCATCTCCGTTTTGTATTTGTTAAATTGGATTTATGTGTCACAGTCATTGTCATTTTTTTTGGTAGTTTTTCAGACCGTAGGGAAGGACACTCCCGATTTTTCTCTTTTTTTTTTCTATTATTTTATTACGTGGCTCGGGCTTTGTAAATAAGCATACGATGTAGTGCAGTCTCTTTCGATCCACCAGGAAGGATTAAAGATATCTTCCTTAATCTACAGATCATCAAACAGATACGTTAAATGAGACTATCCACGATTAAATTTGCGGAACACAAACAAAGCAAAGCAAAACAGACAAATGAACAAACAAACAACAAACAAACAAACAAACAAACAAACAAAACGAAAACAATCATTAGAACCTTTGTCTGGTTCAAATAAGAAATAAATACCGGAATTTTTCCCCCAATATTAATCACAAATTTGAAAAGAATTTTTCTACTATCAAAACAGCACAAAAACAAACAACAGAAAAAGATAAAATCCATATTGCTGATTATTGGATGAACTTATCGGTAATCGATCCAGATATCTGGGTTTGGGGTTTAAATTTAAAAAAGACATCGGCTCAAAAATGATTATTAGTTCAATAATCAGGCTAAAAATACAAATTTTATCCTAGGCTTCAACTTTTCTTTGTTGTTTACCATCCAGTACTGTGTGTGAAAAAAGTAAAGCAAATTTGCATCGAGCGAAATAAACACACCTTTCCCTGGCATTTCTCGCTCGTCGTTTGCGGGCAGTCTGTGGGATAAATTCTTCACTTTCCTGTTATTGTTTTTTTTGGGGGGGGGGGCAGTGATGTAGCTAGAGGTTTGAGGATCGGGGGGAACTTGTCGCCCTGGGGTTCTCCCTCACCAACATTTAGTGAGATTTGATGAAAAAGGAAAATTTTCAAAAAATAGGCTTGCACTATCCAGGAGTGCAGTGCTACCGGGACGCTACCCGGCATAAAAAGCCAAAGTAAATGAACGAGACAAAATATATTTCCAAACCCTACCTAATTTTCACTTCTAAAATACGAGATTTTTTCAAATAAAGTAGGATTCGTGAAATGGCAAGTGTTTTGTTAGTTAGCACTGCACTTCTATCATCATCATCATCATCCTAGAAGTGGCTAGATTTAGAAATATTCTATTGAGTTCATCTAAGTGTATCTTTTTCAACACCGATGAATAATCGAGAAATCAGAAACACTAACCACAAATCTAACTGCTGACCCCAACCTCAGACCTACCAACTAATCCCAACACCACCGATTAACATTAACCCCATTAACCCTAACCCAAACCAAAACCTACTTACTAACCCCAATCCCAAACCTACCTACTAACCCTAATCCCAAACCTACCTACTAACCCTAATCCCAAACCCCAAACCTACCTACTTACCCTAATCCAGAACCCCAAACCAACCTAGTAACTCTAATATCGAACCCCAAACCTACCTACTAACTCTAACCTACCTACCAAACCCAAAACCTACCGATTCAACATAACCCCTAACGTATCAACCAATCTTAACCCCAAACTTACCTACCTATCAACTCTAACACCAACCCTACTTAGTAAATCCGACTACATTGGCTCCTAAGTAAACCCTGTCTTTAGATAAAAAAAAATCTAGCCACTTTTGTTCATTCAGAATGTCCTGTAGTGTCGAATACCCCTTTGCAAAATATTGACATAATGTTCAATCTTACCTATTCCAAACAATTACCGTGAATTTTTTGTCAGATTTTCATTAACCTTTGAATCTAAGGTCAAAGGTCATCCCCGGTCAGATTTGTTGTTTATTGCATGTGGCACGTAAGACGATTGAAAAATACTGAGAAATGAAGGCCTGTGTATGTTAGCATCTGTTGTCTTTTCTGATAAGTAACAAAAGAAAAAATACACTCTCTGTTCAGAACCTGCGACGTTAGTTTCAGAATAGTTGTACTTGGAGGCCTGGAAATTATACTATGATGTGTCCACACATCTCGATAAGATGCTTTTCGATCGGTCGATCCCAACTGCGTTAAACAACAGAAATAGGAAGGAAGGAAGATGTGTGATGTTATTAAAAAGTATGACGTCATCAAAATAACATCTGCTCCGTTTATTTGTTGCCAGTTGCTAATGATGCCATGATACAATGTCCAAGGTCCGTATTTTTGTATAAGAAGAAAGCCCCCCCCCCCCATGGCAAAAACGCCAAAATTGGTCGTCTACGATTTTTATCATAATGCAGAATATTTCCATATCATAACATTTATAGGTATGAAAATCAGTTCCCTCGATGAAAGACTATTTGTGCAGGTTGCATGCTTCTCAGTTTGCGAGTCTGTCCCTTGGTTAGACGGTTGCAGACCATTAACCCAACTCCCAGAAAAACTGACTAATTTCTTTCATACTAGCTACTTTTGTCATTGTTGGGTTTCATAGGTAATTTGCCGTTCGACCGTTCTTTGTTTCAATTTTCGTGGCGTGGTTGAATCGTCTTCGGATGAAGATTAATGGATTAATATTGATTAAGCAGATTTTATCTTTAAAGTGGATGAAATTGTATATATTAAACAGTTCAATTTTTTACTTTTTTTTCCCCCGTTTGTTTTTCTTTGAATATTTTGTAATTCAAGAATTTTAAGAGGATTAATAAAAATCAAATAGACCATGCATAAGAAGTGAAGTAATTTGGATCTGTTGAATACTATTTCGTTCTTTTCATTGTTTATTTTATATTTCAAGCGTATATTGTGTTTTGATCCAGAAAAACCGGAAAATACAGTCACCTCAGATTTCAAGTAGGTCGGATAGATGGTACAATGCTGTAGTTCGTTGAAATTGTTATTTCAATAAATATTATTTAATGTTATAAGCTTGCGTATTTTTACCAACAGGACCAGAGTGGTATTTGACTGTAACAAATCTAGAATTCAGATCACTGATATGCTACTTCGATTTTTGTGCTTTTAAAAGACCCTTCCCTTACAAGCCCACCCCTTTCAAAGCTCCCACCTTTAAGAGCCCTTTCCTTCGCAAGCACATTCATTTAATGGTAATATCGTAGTAAAGTAGTATTTCATTCACGCAATTGACGCCTTTGTCTTGTGACGTAGTAAAATAAAATCCCCTTTCTGATGACGTCATAATAAAATGTCCCTTAAACAATATCAGATTCGTGGAAGGGAATGAATGCAATCTGGAGATGGTGTGAGTCGTTTGCTATGCCGACCTTTTAGTCAGTGATATCGATCACTGCTATAGATGCTAGCACACCTAAAAAAACGGAATTTTGAATTCTGATTTTGGAAATGTGTCTCATGATAACAACAGCAATTGTAGTTTATTTTTTTTAACGGTAGGATAAAAAACACGAAAATAAAATGTTACAAACTGACTGCTTACAAGTAGAACAACCACTGCTTTTGAACAATCGCTGAAAAGAAAGAAAAAAATCAACTCTTGTTCATTTGGAAATTCTAAGAAGTCTTCATGTTTTGACTTTTGATATGTAAGAGTTTTTTTTTCAAATTTACATGATTGAATTTCTTTAAAGGCCAAATGTTTTCAACGGTGGAAGAAGTAAACTAAGAAATTTACGGACGGATCAAATTATTTTACTTTTCGATTGAGAGATAATCTTTTATACATTTATCCACTCATGTTTATCTCACAATTATCACCGGAAGTTCTGAAATAATTCCAATGACATTTTGTTGAAGAGTTAGACACGGACTAAGGAAGAATTGATTGAATTTTGGGGCGGATCAAGGAATTTTTTTACAGGTATCTCCTCCGTATCGTATGAACCGATTCCATTTCAGTTTTTAGTGGCAATAATGGCATTGGCAAGAGTATTTTATCTCTAGGCGCTTTATTGTTCTGTTTTTGTTGGCGAGAGAAGCTAGAAATTTTGGGAAAAAAAAACCCGACACATAATTTTTTGAGATTTCATAAAATTAACTAAAAGAGGTTGATTGACTAAAAAAATACAACATTCTTGCAAAATACCTTATTCGCAATTAATTCATTCATGGTTGAATAATCACTGAAAATTTCATTGAAATCCGATTATTACTTGATTTTCGGTAGATTTTTAAATATCTATTCTTTTTTTAGCCGAAAGTTTTCTTCTGCAAATTATTACATCAAACTTTTTTGTACAGTGTAAACAACGTTTGAAACACCTATATCTCTGGTTCTATATAGTGGATACAAATAATTATATCAGAATTTTCTCCAATCTTTCTTCTCATCAATGGCACAAAGATTATGACGATAAAATGAATTTTTACACAAGTTTTGGGCGTTTTTCGTAATGTATCGCCTTCTCGTCAAAAGTGTGTGGCGTTACCTCTGAAGTCTCACCTTACCTTATTCTGGCACAAAAGAATCACTTCATAAAGAATTTTCAAAATGTTTCTGATTTTTAGAATTACTTAATAATTTAAATTCATTTACCTCCACAAACGAAGTTGGAAGAAATAAAGAATTGATTCAATTTTGGTGCTGATCTAGGATTTTTTTTCTATCAATAGAGGGATATTTTTCATGTATCCAGACAACAGTTTGGAATATAGAAAATGGAAACTTTCACAGTTACCTCCCCTGCAACTGCACTATATATAAACTGATTTTCATTCAGTTTCTAGTTAGTGTATTGCATTGGCGGAGGAATATACTCTTCGAGTGCTTTCTAGTTAATATCTGTTTTCAACGACATCGACGCGATTAAATTTCCTTTTTTGCAATGTGACATAACCAGAAAAAGCATTAAAAAATACTAAGCTTATTTCGGTACAGCACAAGGCCAAAATGAAACGAGAAATCTGTTAACCACCACTCTACAGGAACACCCCTAGATCAGCTGATATAAAATGAAAGTGTAATGTTAAGCAGCATGTAAGACTGAGTTTCGCCAATCTTCCAAGTGGCCTGTCTAGAAAACCACTATTTGAGGTCTTGGCCTCCACCTGTGCTCAAACCACAGGCATCGGAGGGAAACATGCTTTGTTATTCGAGATCCCAAAGTTGAACACCATAAGTATGTGAGCGTGTGGGGTTGAATGTTTAAGAGTTTTTACTTTTTCCTTTGCTTTAGGTCAAAAGAGCCAAAAATATGGGTGGAGCTCTTCTGAGCTGTTACAAGACTTGTGCGACGTTTGTCGTTTAACTTCAACAGTCCGCACCGACAACTTCTAACTATGCAGATTACTTTAGAAGACAAAAAAGGTATTACGGGTGAAATAGAAATAGCCAACAACAAAGTGCTAAAAAGTGACGGATATATTTGGGCAGAAAGAACCACTTCCACACTTCAACCCATTTTATAACCCAGACGATAATTTCTTACTAGTCATTGTAAAGGAAGAAAATCTCATCTATTAATACTTATATAATGAACAGTGTGATTTCTCTTGTTTATTTGTCCATAACAATGGACTCTTCTCCTCAAAGGTAAGAGGATTTGCCGATAAAAATATCACCTACTACCATTTGAAACAATAAACTCTTCCAATGAAACGAGTTTGATATTTTCTAGTCGTATCTTTTCTAAGATCGAATCAATAACTCACTCACTCAATCAATAATAATAATAATAATAATAATAATAATAATCCCCCTGCACTAAAATATACACACAATTGTGTTTTAGGGCTGTGTTCTAGTTATTCTTTAAGAATGAATTTCAGAACCTTTTTTTTTACTACAACACATTGATAGTTTGGGGCTAATTCCCTCTTTATTGTTTTATAACAATATCTGGGTTGTTATTCTTTCCGGCCTTCCACGGGTGTTACTTCCTGAGTATGTCGTATAGGGCCCTTTCTCTGATCTATGGGGTATGTTGTTGTCATTTCTTCACTCCACCATTGGCGTCCTTTCGGCAGAATTTCAGAATAACAAAACGTGACAGACAAAGGAATGAGAACAACTTACCCCTGTGGAATAAATAAAGGGTTCCCTTCGATATTCCCGAAAAATAGCCAAATACAGCCGACACTTTAAGAAGGTCGGATAGAACAGCGGCCAAAACATCGAAATGAAAAGTTAAAAAAAAAACCTAAAAAATAACAAATAACAAAACCAGACGGATTAATTATCACACCGTACAACTTGAAGAAAAAAAAATGTTTTCTATTCCTGGATAATAAGTGCTATTTTCTGATTGACTATGTGTAAAAAGTAGAGAAGCTGCCAGTATTCCCTTCAAACTTTGCTCTTTTGATCAGGACATTGATATTTTGTAGTTTACCTTCATTTATTTCGCTTCTGACAACTTAAGGAAGGTACTTGAAGGCTGTAAACTGAGGCCAGTCCCACCTTTGGTAATGCACCAAGGGTCGCTGTTGTCCCAAAGGCAAATATTGCAGCGAAACATTGCATAGACTCATCAGGAATGCCACCATTTTAAAGTCTCCGATGGTACTCCTTAACGTACTCATCATATTTCAAGGCATGTAGACAGGTCTTGGCAATATTGTATTGCTGGTGAAATGAGACCTAGATTTTGTCTTGAATCACAGTAGGCTGAAATATACCTTGTAGGACTAGTACATCTTAGCAGATGTTACCATGGAGTACTGTCTGACACAATGTTTAAAGTCTGTTTTTTCGTCTGACCACATATAAGGAAGACCCTCCAGTGCCAGGAATCCTCAAGAAGCTCACTAGGAAGGAGAAAGTGAACACCCACGGTAAAATTCAAGAACATGGGAGCATATTTGGAAGGGCTAGATTCCATCATACTGGACTTTGAATGCTGCTACCACCAAGGAACACATAACAGGAATATGGTGGGAGATAATATTTTGCAGTCTGGTTCGTGCAAGTGAACTACTGTACAATCGTAAATCTCGAAAATCTACTCACTTCTAAATCTTTAGTGATCACTTCTGTTTAACATCAGTGTAATTGCATGTTAATTTAGATTCATGTTGTTTTTCTCAAGGTTGGTTTATTGTTGGGATGCTATACACGAAAACGTGTTGGTAGGATGCCTAAAAATATATGTTTAGTCCACGCAACTATTGCTGCAAGGGCATAAGAGCGCTGGACGAATTGTAAGCCCCTTGGACAACACAGAGTAGTACCAAAGCCCCAATCTGCCTTTGGACTGCATCTGCATCTGTCTGGTCTGAAGAAATGCAAGCTCTTCGTTTCTTGGGTTACTTAACCTTGAATTCAGCTCGTTGGGGTCGGAATTTGAAAAAAAAACAAAACAAAAAACAAACAGTAAAGTTATAAATATATCGAAACTTACTAATATTGTGCCCAACTTCACGGAGAATGGATGCTAGCCCGACACCCAAGATGGATTGCCTCACAGGGATTCAACTGCGCTGTTATTTAGCCATGTCAAGTGGATTTAGACTTTTCCCCCTAGACTTTAATGCAAAAGTAATCACAAATTGACCCAGCCGGTGTTTGAACTCGCTTCGCCGATTCCATTCCCCGTGTCGTTAACGGTGAGGCCAATCTGTACTTCCACCCAAGAGAAGAATCAGGCACAAAGTCTTAATCGAGAAATCTCATTGGGAAATCTCTTTTTGTTTCGGCTCGCACGGCGGCTGATAGGTCATCATTTGATAAAATGGCGGTAGTAAAATATGAAAAGTAACGGGGAATATCAAGAAGCAAAGAGAGCGTAATTTTGATGAAAACCTTTTTTTAACAGAGGTTTGTGGTGATTAATTGAAGAATTTAGGTATTGGGTTATTCCTTAATTAGATCAATCGTAACAGGTATTAGATGATATCTTTGCTTCACTTCTCGTTGTTTCTCTTATTTTACCTCGATCCGTGATGAAGCCAGAGACCAAAATGACGAAAGTTGCTCACTATAAAACAGTTTGATATTAAAAGAGTTTTTGTGCAATTGAAAACGTTTTTGTTATTTTTGAAATCCACACAGGTCGGATTTATACATTTTACTGGCAAATTGATGTATGTCGCTTTTTCGAGTGCTCTCACTTCCCAGCGGCGTACTTTATCCATTATTTGGATTTCCTCCCAGAGAGAGCAGTGTACATTTCCTCCCATCAGATATCGTCCTCTATGCCAGGGGTTACTAGTGTTATCACTGGTAAAAAAAAAAAAAAAAAAAAAAGGAAAAAGTAAACAAATCCTTTTTGATACCATTTTTACTTAGTACTACTGAACAAAGAATCCCTCTCTTTACATTCAGATAGTACTTATAAGGAAGGCCGTAGAATGGATCAGCTGAAACGTGGGAGTATCAAAAATAACTAGAAGAGTGAGTTCAGTTGTCAGGAAAACTAATTGGGCGTGAATGACTCTTCTCAAAAGTATAGACACTTTCAATCTAAGATAGATATACACATTAAAAATAGACGAAACAAAATGATAACAGCTAAAAATGTCCAACCTCACCTCAACTGTAAGGCTGAACTTGATTGACGACAATAAGCCAACGTGCAGGTTCTGCCCGACATCAGCAAGTTTTTGGTTTTCGTTGGTATATATCTTTTTCACACACCCCACTCCGATGACGTCTATACCGAAAGGCGAAATGCATTGGTTCCGTTTAATGAAAACAAGTTACAACTAGCCTAGTTCGTAAATCTTTTCATTTTCGTATAATAAATGATCAGAATCATCGTCGGATTTTTCTACATCCACGCAACTGACAGATACCATCTTCACAAGTTAGTCTGATACTTGTAAAATCTGCTGTACGTGGGAGGAATATCGATTCTTTTGATTCAAAGAGAAAGAAAGCTACATTGTAAGTCTTAAGCCAGGTGTCTTATTCTATGCAGGCCACCGTCGCCTTGTGGAATGACCAACTGACTTATCATTCACGTGAAACGTGTTGATCGATTGATTCTCTGATACTTCTTGAGATTTAAGCGCTGGGATTCACCAACAGATTTTCCTTCTTTTTCTTGAACGCCCCAGATTTTCATTCTTGGTAGGTGTTATTCTGGTGGGAAACTCACGTGTTTTCACGTGGGAGTTGAAATTACTCAACAGGATGGTATCTGCTGAGCCAAATCTGATATGGCTTTACCTCTTGGTTTTGTGTTCAGTCTCTGTTGATTATCGGATGGCCCTTTGACGGAGGTTCCCATCCTGGGGTACATGTACCCTAAAAAGTGCATTTGCACTTCTCGAGACGTAAATAGGGGTCTGGTGTAGACTGCTGTACAGTGTAACAGCCTCGTTACAAAACTACTGATAAGCACAACCACTGAGGCAAGCTCTCTTCCATCTTTCTTTCTTATTATAAAATTGTTGGAAACCGTCAACCAAGACTGTCACCGAAACAGTCAACATAGTTTTCTTCAGTTTTCAAATTGGTCTGGCTGATTGGCTTGCTGGATGGTTAGCTATGTAAGTATCATAAATACAGGCCACACCAGTGAAACTAAAGGACTGAAAATCTCTACATTAACATTTTTTTTAATAAATTCCCGTCTCAATAGATTCTTACTGTGTGTGTGTGTGGGGGGGGGTTCTCAATTTGCAATGCAAGTTTATGTTGAATTGGCTCATAGTTTGTGCCCAGCTGTATTCATGCTCGTTTTGTGAAAAATCACACTTTTTAGTGATCCAACTTGAGAGAAGAGAAGTTACTTATTCAATGATCACCCCTTTCTAAAATCTTTTAATTGATCACAACATGCTCTCAAAAGACGTTGGTTATGTGACGGTTTCTATTGAGTGACTAAGCAGACCTATGGCATATGAATCTTATTCAAGGCCACCCTACTACAATATGAATAATGTGCAAGAGAAGACGGCATTTTCTAGTGTGTATATGGGGGAGGGGATGACACACAATGACATGTGCTCTTGAGTTGGGTGGGTATATAGATTCCCCTACATTTTTGCGCCCATGTCGTCGATATTCTAAATAACCTTAATGCAAAAATCCGACTCTTTGAACTGCAATTTTTGTGATTTTGACTGTTTTGTCACACCCTAATGAATCTCTGGTGACCCCCTCAGCCCCCAAACAACAACAATAAGCAAGCAAGCAAACAAACAAACACACCAACAAACAAAAGGCAATTCACCAACTAAAAACAGGAAGAAAGATCTGGTAAGGAAATTGCGGTCGTTTCGCTGAAAGATGATCTTGAAAAAATTCATAATGATCACCTCTCGATAAGGATGTTTTTGCTTGAATCAAAATATCTTGAATTGTCTGGAGAGAAGTAGCATTCATATTTGCCTTAGCTTTTCTTTTATTTAATGTATTTTTCCCCCTTTTAAATTCAAGCTTCAACAGGTAATTTTATCGATGCTGAACTTTTATTTTAGTTGCTTTTCTTTTTTTTTTGCAGACGTAGCGTTCTGACGTTCATCTTTGTTTTGTTGACATTGAGGTGGGTAGGGGGGGGCTGATTCCGAATACAAATCAAATACAGGAAAAAAAAGCATGCTTTACAAAACGTGACAGAATTAGTCTTAAACGATAATTGGATATATCTGTCAGTAGAACACACATGCGTTGACATATACCTAAATCCAATGGATATGTTTTACTAATGAGAGCAAGCTTTCTCAGTAATTAGCATCGATGATTACTCGTGTGTAAAATCATAGCCAGGAAAACAAAACATTAACCATGTAATTATATATATATATATATATATATATATATATATATATATATATATATATATATATATATATATACATATATAAGCTTTTGTCCGTTGCACAATGCACAAAACATGTCATGCTATGTTTTTGTCGTTCCAGATAGTAGACTAGATACGCCTTTCATATTTTGTATGCGTAACACCAAAATTTGTCCGTAGCAATTGACTGGTTGCTTTTATCTACTTCGTAAGCAGTGAAGAACTAACAGGGGGGAAGGATTAATGAAAAGTGTTGAAACATAATCAACTTGTTTTATTGTTTTGAGAAGACACAGCCCAAGGTAAATCCAACAAGGATAGTCGCCTGGAGCGCCGAATGTTTGGTGGCAACAGGACTTTCCAAATCCAAATGGAAAAAGTGAAAATGAATAAATGAGAGAGAGAGAGAGAGAGAGAGAGAGAGAGAGAGAGAGAGAGAGAGAGAGAGAGAGAGAGAGAGAGAGAGAGAGATCCCTGTTGAGAAGTCAGATTTTTCCGGAATATCAATTATATACTTCGAAGGGTGCCTTAGTTCAGTTTACCTGAGGCGCCAGGTACCCTACTATACCGACGGCTCCTATGACACTGCAGCAACCCTTATATTTTTAGTCAAAAATTAGATACGAAACCCTTCTTTCAGCTATGTATCTAAAACGTCACTTCCTTGGCGACCCCCTATGAGAGCCCTGAACACACGTGGTCCAACGCCTCTTTGCCCCGGTCATCGAACCGGTTAACTTCTAGCCTTTCAGCCCAGGCTTTCGAGCCGGTTAACTTCTCCCTTTCTCTCTCGCTTATTTGGCCCCGGCGTCTCGAGCTCGTTATCTTGTAGCTTCACCCCTCTCTAAACTCGCGACCGGCGTAGTCTCTATTCATTGACCGTGGATATATATATATATATATATATATATATATATATATATATATATATATATATATATATATATATATATATATATTGTCGTGCCACTTATCTTCCCCGATGTGAGTAGTTGCAAGAACTTCATAGCTATCAAATGCAAACACTGCAACTACTATTTTTAGCGACCTCACGAACGTTGCGTTCATTATTTTCACCCCTCTGGCTCCTCCTTGCATCTATCTTGATTAGCCGCCTAATTTTAATCTAGCTTGGTCGACTACACCACTCATTATAACAGGCGCGACTTATCAGGCTCCATTCGATAGATAGACGAAACGACATTAGTCCCTTTATGCCATGTGTCCCTTAAGTTCCTGTTCTTCCCTATACTTCGTTTGTAAACTTAGGAGCCTATCAGGCCTCTTCTCTTCTCTACTCTTCTTAACACAAATCAAATGTATAAGTATTTCCATTCCACGTATTTCATTTACATTCTTCATTTGTGGATTAAAAGTAATTCCCATTTCCCACATCAAAATATTTGTATGTGTCTATTTTACTCTGTTTAATATCTGCGTCCACATTTGTACTTGGCGCGCATGGCCTTTATACATCTGCCTTTCTTCATCAAATTCTCCACTAACGTCGGCGCTAACATCAAACCACGTGGAAGCAAAATTCTTTGTCTACGACTACATTTTCTCGCCACATCTCACCAACAGCTATTATCTACTCTCCTCCACACAATATAAGGACAATAATCTTTACCACACGATCATTTCATTTTTAACAAATTAAGGAAGATGGAGAATTAAAGCTCAGTAGGTCAGCGGTGGATTTTTATGTTTTTGCAACTTGCATATAAAATGATCATGGAGTAATTTTCCTATTTAATTAGGCGGTAAGTTACTGACAACGATACGTCGTAATCAGAGCGTTAAGATTTGTCACATACAGTCATATTTTGACTTTATAATGATCGTAAACAGTCGTATTTTAATAAGTTGAATAACACTCAACATGGTTGAAATGGACCCAGATACTCACTGCAAGATATGAAAGCAGAACAGAGTAAACCCATACTACGAAGACCATTAAGAACAACAAACAGGGGTCACAGCCATGAACGCAAAATACACCAGCACCCTGGTATTTAAGACCGATTTATGTCATAAAGACCCCTTTCATACTGGAACCCTCTTTCAAATAGAACAGTTAACGATCATCAAACTCTAGAGTTGGATAGAATAGAATTGCGTCACAAGGGCTGCACGTGCCCTCGTGACGTTCTTACAGGATCTTCACTGCTTGAGAAAATACTGAACGCATCTGCTTTTAGGGGGATTTTTTTCATTTCTATAAACTTGGATAATGGCAGGAGAAGCCGAAATAAACACATTTCCATCGTGCCGAAGAGAATTATTGCCACCTATTTATCAAATTGAATTGAATATTGCAAACTTGAAGTTCTTGACTTCATTTTATTTTATTTCGTTCTCGAATAGAATTGAATGTATTTTATTTCACCGAACAAAAAAAAAAAAAAAAAAATAACAGATTAATTTTCGCTTATCTATTCTTAGGTAAGAAAATTGATTGATTTAAGAGGAAGATGATTCATTTTCAAACTATGTTCCTGGTAGTATTTTGTCATTTTTTTTCCGAACGGATCAGATGTGAAAATGAATTATCTTCCTGTTTGAAATTAGTTGGTACGGTACGGGGTGAGGTTTTTTTTATGGGTCATCTTCATACAGGCAATTTTAAATGGCAAAAGTGGCTAGATTTTTACCGCTGTTAAAATGACGCAAATTTCGATCTGAAAATAACATTTTTGATATTATAAGGTGAAGTAAATTTGTTCGAATAAAGTTAATTTCGATTCAAAAATACCGTCTTCCGGTTAAACCACAAGAATGAAAAATAAAAGCCATTAATTCTTTGTTTCTTTTACTTGTTTTATTTCATTGTAAAATATAAAATCAGAAAATTCGGTGTGATGACGGATGGCTGGGAAGCTTACCAAAGAATTTTCAAATATGAATGACCACATCTAGTAGTTGTCTCATATAACAACGTATTGATTTGAAATTGTACCAATAAGGAAATCAAAAAAATAATAACTTGTTTTCTACAAGTCTTCATCAATTTGTCAAGGGATGACGAAAAAAGTTCACCTGACGTCCCAGAATGTCGTTTTAATCGCTGTAAAAATTCGAGTATTGAAAAAAAAATTGAACAGTTGGTGTACTAAAATGGTATCAATTAAGAAAAACAACAACGAAAAAAGACGTGTATTATAAATGTGACCCTTAGATAATTTCATTGGTCACTTTTAAAATTAAAAATATACGTTAATACAGTGGAAATGGAATCTACAATTGTTAACTAGTAATTGAATCTACCCGATAGGAATCTTTTAGTAATCTTGCCACTTTTAGCCATTTAAAATAGCTCGTATAAAAATGGTCCTTATCAAAATGTCTACATGATGCGTCTTTGCAACAATAGCCATAACAAGTATCAATATTTATCTTTCTTTTCGGCGAAAATTACAGTGCTACTAAAGATGCTATCAAAACAGTTAATAATACAGAACCATCTAAACAATTTAAAGGCATTTATAATCACAAATAAACTTCAATTTTCCGTAAATGGCTCAGTGATTAGAGGTGTTTAGCTGGACACCAGTAGATTTTGGGATTGTGTCCACTCGGAAGAGACATATTTGCTTTTCTTCCTTGTTTTCGAGGTCAGTGGCGGATTAATCATTAGGCTGAGTAGGCCTTTTCTTCTTATTTTCTTTCGAGGCCAGTAGCGGATTAACCATTTGACTGAGTAGACTTTTTCTTGCTTTCTGTTCTCAAACTCCTACTATTGAGTTCTGACTTCATTTTCATATGTACCAAGAATGGTAAAAAAAAACAGTGATGTCATGTATGAATAACAGTGTCACACTGATATAAGTAAAAACTGATTACGAATTCACTCCCACTTTTAAAGCCAAACTCAGATCCACTTGTTTTGCCAAAGTTTGCAAACCTTTCTTGCGGAAACTACAAATAAAGGTATTGAAATGAGGCATGTTGGTTTTGCTAGCTTTGTTGAGCTTTTAAATTTGTGTATTTACTTCTTTCAATCTTATAACATGGATTTATAAAAGAAATAAGTCAAAATTTACTTTCATTCTAATGATTATACAAAAGATGACAGAAAATTCTTATGGTAAGAGGAAAGATGAAACAATATTCATGACTGTATTTTAGCGCTGGCTGCATTTGAACTTGGAATATCTAAGTGAGGTTTCAGCGATTCTTATCGTTGTCCACTTACTTCACTGCATCTCTAGTTGTCAGTAGTATCTCTTTAGTGATATAACAAAAGATGAGAGAAGTAACTTATTTATTGATCACCCCTTTCTCCAATTTTTTAGTTGATCACCCCAAACAGGGCATGCAGCCATGTTGGTCACATGACAGTTTCTATTGTGTGACTGACCTGTATTCTGATTACTTACCTCTTTCAACAAAGTTGGACAGAGATTAGGTCTGTTTGTTCATTTATCTGTTTTTCCACACAATATCTTCAAAAGTTCTTAATGAATTTATATAATATTCTGTGGAAGGGTTGGCAAAGGGCTCAGGTACTATTGATGAAATTTGGGAGCAGATCCAGGAATACTTTTTTGATTTTGTTAACATTGTGAGATGATTTTTTTTCTTTTTGGACGTAACACCACAGTTATGCCATCATCACAGCAATGTCATCATAAATAGATATAATGAATGGCATTTAAGTTGTTTTTCAAACTATTGATGATATGTCTCTGATAAATAATTATTACAAACTTTTGTCACTACATAGTCTTGGATCTGTGACCTGATTTTTCTGTTTTTAGTGATAATGTGTTGGCGGAGGTATACAATCTCTGAGTGCTTTCTTGTTGAGTTACTGGATCAGAAAATAATATTCGAAGTGGTATCCTTGTGTGTGATGTTTATTGTCTCGTTGACTAACAAAGATACTTCTTGAAATGGTCAATCATAAAACTTTGAGGCTGAAATCAGCACTGTTTTCTCAAAGTTACATAATAACTAACTTACAAAAGAGACAGATTCTATGCTGACATCCATTATGTTGTCAATAATGTTGTTAACTCTTACATTTATTTTCATCAGGTGTTGTATGTGTTGAGAGGCAAATCTATTTTTCATGTACACATCTGAAGACTATCTAAGACTCAGCAACCTAGGGATATTATTGATATAAGTTTTCGAGTGCTGGTGGTTAGTCTCTCCTTTACCATAAATTTTAAACCATTATAATTGATAACTGATAAGCAGTACAGTCATATTATTTCATTTTATTCTGCTTTCTGAATTCTACAAGTTGCTTTAGCAGCTGAGGGGTCCTATTTAAAATAATCTGTCAAAATTCTGCCTTTATATCATCTGAAGTAAAGGATACAGCTGATTAGTATTGATAATGATATCATACATATGACATTGTTATTAAGACATAGTGTCATAGATAGTCTTTAGTACAGGAAATAAGCATTGGAATAAAGGTCTGTAAAAGGTTGAAATACTTTTGATACACCTTGATATTAGCATTTCTAATGGGTTTTACTGGTTATATTGTGATCCTTACCTAACAATCAAAAGTTCAAGGTTGCAAAATCAAAGTCATTTGTATTGTTTGTTGACTGTAGCATTTCTGAGTTGTTACTTCATGAGATTATAGTCTGATCTTCTATTATGTGACATGTTTGTCAGATTTTCTTTTCTGTTGGCATTATTCAACATTTTCTATTAGTTTCACCATTCCTGTTAAAAGCTGTTAACCAAAACTATTGACATAGGTTTCTTCAGTTTTCAAGCAGAAAGCAGATTTGGCTGGCTGACTTGGCTAAGCATTTATGTCTGTTTGTATGTATGTTGAGGGCTCAAAATTCAAACATTCATTCCCTATTATATCTAGAAAAAAGTTTTTTTTTTCATTCTTGAAATACCCCACACAGTTTTTTTTTTCCCCAGCTAGGGATTAAATTTCCAATGCAAATTTATGCTAAATAGGTCCTTTCGTTTTTTTTTTTTTTGTTCACACTTTTAGAAAATCTTTTTTTGATCACTGCCCAACAAAAGACGAGAGAAGTGACTTATGCATTGATCACACTTTTTTCCAATTTTTTAATTGATCGACCCCACAACACCTGGGAATCTGGTGCTATACAATCTTCCTATTTTCATTTAAATATCGATAAGCACTAGGTATAGAGCCTCTTTTGTGGCTGAGATATTTGTATATTTCCCACTAGCATCAATGGTCAATGTTCAAGCCGAGGTAAAAATCAGAATTTTGAATGATGATTTTCAAGGAGGGCATGTCCTTCTCACTTGCTGAACATGATTTTTTTCTCACTCTCCATTTTCTCTCTATCTAAGTTTCGACGATTCATTCAAACTTAATTTATTCACTTGCTTTTCATGAATTTATTACTAACATTATTCTATATTCTTCAAATTTATTTACATTAATATTTTTGATATTGCTCTATCTCTCTCTCTCTCTATTTGAAACTGTAATCCCAAACTATTAAAATATGTTTCTTCAGTTTTCAAGTCAGCTCAATGGTTATGTATGTATGCATATAAGTATCTATGATACGAATAGGCCTTGGAGATAGAGCGCTTAATACCTGAACATTCACTCCTTATTAGTTCCAGAAATCAAAAACTTCCCCAATAAAGAAAGACTTGAAAAATTAAGACTAATAACATTAGAAGAAGAGAGAACAAGAGGAGGCATGATATAAACATTTGAATAATAAAAGGCATTGACAACATCCCAGCTAGATATTCTTTATAATGATTAGAAGAAAAAAAATTATATAAAGAACATTGTAGAAAAAATCCAAGAAGGGATTTCTTCTCCTAAAGAGTTGTCAACAGTTAGAACGGATTAATAGATCAAGATCCAGGAATAATAGCAGCTGAAACATTGCTTTGAAAATGAATATAACAATTACAGAACTAAAAAAAACAACAAATAACCGCTCAGAATTAGAATTTTTGAAAAAGATTAAAAAGTAACTCTCAAACAAAATAGCGAGATATAAGCATAAAGATGTGCAGAAATTTTACTAACTATATATCTTACCTTATTTTCCCCATTTTATCTATGAAAAACTTAAAAAAAAAAATTCTTCCATAAGTAGGTTCTTTGTTGGGGGTTTGCAGTGTGAGTTCATGCTAAGTTGGTCCCTAGTTTGTGCCTTGCTGCATTCATACTTGTATTTTGAAAACTCAATCTTTTTAGTAATCTAACAAAGGACGAGAGAAGTAACTTATTCATTTATCACCCTTTTTTCCAATTTTTTTAACTGATCACCCCTAACATGGAATGCTGTGAAAAACATTGGCCAGATGACAGACAAACCAGAATTGCTTATTTAATTAATTTAATTGATTTTCATAAATTTATTAAGAACAATATTTGATATCCTTCAAATTCATTTACATTGCTACTCTTTCTCTCTCTCTCTCCCTCCCTCCCTCGCTATCTATCTATGTATTTAAATAGCAATATTTATATTTTTTGATCTTGAATATTCTGTGCTCTCTTCTGGCCCTTAAAGTGCATTGTATTATTGTAGTTTGTAGAAAGCACAATATTCCAACAGTTTGAATCTGTCTATTTGTGGTCCCAATCCTCCCCTGTAACACTAAAATTCATCTCAGGAGGTGGTGGGGAGAGAGAAATACTAAACACCATCTGGTTGAGATTCTCTACTCTACACTTAGAGAAATTTGTGAGTTATTTACCTCCTGGTGATGATAATAACGATTACAGGAATCTGGAAAATATAGTTTCATTAACTTTTTTACAATAAAAAAGGTGATATAGGTTGTGTTTTTATTATCGGTATGTAATAATTTGTCAGTGAGTTGCATTACAAACGCATGGTAACAGGTATTGAACCATGGCAATATTGTCTCCACCAAGCAGTCTGTCTGGAAGCTATCTTTCAAGATAATGATTATCAAAATCTGCCGGTATAAAAGGACATTGTTTCATTTCTTTTCAGCTAGACTTTAGAACAGTAAAAATAATCTAAAAAGAAGAAAGAAAAAAAAAAAAGAATTGAAGAGATAAAATATTAAAAGGTTTCTTTTTTGGGGGGCATTAAATCATCAATGAAAAAAGAGAAATAAATTAACTTTTTAGAAAAAATTCTTTTGCTGTTTCTCTTTTTTGAGTTGAATTAATCCATTAATCTTTTCATTTATTTTTTTTTTTACTTCAGCTTCCATATATCATAAACAAAAAAGACGGATCATTCTCACAAAGTTTTTCTATACTCCTTAAAAAAATTCCCGCTAGGTTCCTGGTACTGATGTAGAATTTCCCCTTTTCTTCTATTTTACTCTGAATAGATATTGATTTTGATGAAAGGAAACTGTAAAACATTCCTTAATTGGGGAGGAATGTAGGATTAAAAGAAATCAAAATAATTTCCTTACGTTTTTTTAGAAACCAAGATGGAATCTGCTTTGAAAAATTCCATGATATCTTTTTTTCTTTTTGATGTTTTTGTTAACTTTAGTTGGCAAATGCATTGAGAAAGCAGTCTATTATTGCCAAGTCTGTATGTATAAATAATGTTTTTCAATGTATGATATTAATTAAACAAATCCCAATAAAAAAAAGGCCCGTTAAATCTCTGGGTCATGCAGTGCAACAAATTCATTTACTCTGGCAGTACAAGGGACATTGCAAGGGCAAATTAAAATGAAGAATCAACTGATCTGAGACATCCTCTTACATGGACAGTAGAATGAGAACAATCTACCCCCATGGATTGAATGAAAGGTCCAGTTGGAAATTCCCACAATGTTATCGAATACAACAGATGCAAACCGTCAGCCAAAACTGTCATAAAAATAGTCGACAGAGACGTCTTCAGTTTTTGAGATAATCAAGCTGGCTGGCTGTGTATGTATTTATTGTGCATACAGGCCACACCAATAGAGGTACAGGGCTGAAAACATAAACATTTACTCCTCATTATGTTAAGAAAAATGTTTTTTTTTTTGTATTCTCCCCTAAACAGGTTTGTGATGATCGTTTGCAATATAATTTTATGCTAAATCGATCCCTTAGTTTGTATCCAGTAGCATTCACATTTGTTTTTTGAAAGTTCAGACTTTTCTAGGGATCACCGCTGAACAAAAGAGTAGTAACTTCATTATTCATCCCTTTTTCTTATTTTTTAATTGATCACTCCCAAAATGGCATTCTGTCACAAGACGTTGGTCACGTTTCTATTGAGAGACTATTTCTGTATTTTCTACATGAGAAAAAGTTTCAAAATGTGATTTCTTATCTTCTTTGTAGAGAGTTTGAATTCACCCACAAAAACAAAAGATGCAACTTGAATAAATAAATAAACAAATAAATGAATAAAGTAATCAGCTTCAGTCTTGTAAAAATCAATACACAAGTGGAGTATGACGGGGGGGGGGAGTAGATTGAGTCATTTCGTAAGTCTGCTGTGAATTTTTAATGACAGTTCAATGTCAACGTATAAATAGCTGCGTGGGGTTAAGACGTGGTTAAACCTTTATCTCTATCACAAAATAAGCTGGCACATGACACTCTGAATATATTTTCCTTGGAGATTGTAAATCAATGCTCAGATGGAAGAAGTTTAGGTGATTTGCTAGAAACAGAGACTCTCGATATAATTACTAGACAGAACATAAACAGCATAGAAATAGAATTATTCCAAGACAATATTATCTGTGTGTGTGCATATTTATATATGTATATATATATGCATATCTATATAGCTATTCCTTGTAACTTGAGGTTTTGATAATTCATGGTTCAGTCTTGAATAATTCAATGGGAATATTTTGGGGAGTCAAGTATACCGCAAAAAAAAAAACATCATAAAAAGTATGGTAGTACAGTATAAACAAAATGTGATAAGTTCAGGAAATTTTTGGAGATCACAAATGCATCAAAATAGTCTTTTTGTGTTATTAATAAGAAAAAGGATTGTAGAAAATCATCAAACAAAAATTTTTCTATGTTGATGATATAAAGCTGGTTGAAAACTTATTATTGAGGTTGGAAACTTAAACTTGTTTACCTCTCGCAAACCAGATAGTCAAATGGAATTTTAGACATTAAATTTTTTATAATTAACTGTACTATAAACAAATTTATTTATTCATTTTTTAAGTGGATTAAGTATTGGAAATCATTATTAACAATTTTTTTTCATCTTTATGCAACTATTCACCTCCATCTTGATATTTTTATTGCTTTTTATCACAACTATTCTCAAACCAGATACATTTTTTTTAAAAGCAAAAAAAATATCAAGATGACGGTAAATAGTACCATAAAAAGGGAAAGAAAATTGGTAATAAACACTGCACTGTAGTTTTATGAAATTTATGCTTTTTGTTTATCATTGTATAATCTTTTTTACTAGCATCTACCACACACTTTTTTAACTTTATTCTAAAATGTATTGCAATGATTAATTATCTCCGATGAAAGTTTGATTTTGGTTAAAAAAAAATAGCATAAAGTTAGTTGAAAAAAGAAAAAAAAAACCATTGCATCCCCACGGAGGATTTCTGAATGGATAGAAGCCATGTTTATGTTTTTGACTATAAAAATACCGATTCCAACATAATCGATAGATGTCACCAGAAAAAATGAAGTCAAGTATTGAGATTTAAAATTTTCACCGTGTGCTTTATTGTCTTCATCTGTTTATTTGTACATTTACAATTTGGGAAAGGTAAAGTGTTTGTTTATCAAAAGGTTTATGGTATAGGATTTGTGGGTTTTGGGGACTGAAATGTTGAAAGGAGGGTCAGCAAAAATCATTTGCTAATTTAAAGCATTTGTATCCCCTAGTTCCTCTACCTGCTGTGAATGGCAAAGGATAACCGTGTGTGTATATAAAATAAATATATATATATATATATATATATATAGATATATATAAAAGAATTACAAGGATTACACCGGGTATATATCCTTGTAATCCTTTTTTAATATTTTGATAGCTCTATTTTCTGTGTTAGATATCGAGCATTGTGATTAAACACCTACAAAGGATAAAATCTGTTTTCTATTTCTTTTTGTATTTCCACCAACTGAGAATATATATTATGAACTATATATATATATATATATATATATATATATATGTATGTATATATATATATATATATATATATATATATATGTCAGGCATGTGCTATGTGTAATTACACAGGGTAGGTGGTCGGTCAATCATCATAAAGTAATGAATTGTCAACAAAACAAAATAGCTTACTGCTTCAAACTGTTAACAGTGTAGATAAATGTTTCTGTTATCAATATCATCTGAGGTTTTATTAAAAAGTGATTGAACCCATTGAAGCGGAAGAGTTCATTGTTTCAAATGGTGGATTGGAGATATTTTAGCTGTCAAACTGTTCCCTCTAAATGGAGGAATCCATTTTTATGAACGGAGAAACAGAAAAAGTCACACTTTATACATATATATGTATATATATATATATATATATATATATATATATATATATATATATATATATATATATAAATATATAAATAGTAGAATGTGGATTCGCTACACAAAGTAGCTCATGTTTCTGCCCTCTTTGGGCCTCATCATTTGCCTGATGAGGCCCAAAGGAGGCAGAAACATGAGCTAGTTTGTGTTGCGAATCCACATTCTACTATTTATTTTCAGCTCTACTCTAAAACAATTCAACTTCAAGAGTAAAAAGTTGTATGTATCGAGCACTCTATGAAATAAATCCATTACATTTCAGAAGTGGCTTTATATCATTGATATATCATTATATTATGTTATACTGCTAGCCTGACTTGTACCACATTTACAATATATATACAAATATATATGGAGAGAGAGAGAGAGAGAGAGAGAGAGAGAGAAAGAGAGAGATTATAGTTATAGACCTGGAAGCTGAGGAGTAACTCATCAATTCATCAGTTCTTTTCCAATTTTTCTACTGATCATCCCCAGGATGCTGCCAAAAGTCATTGGTCACATGACGGTTTCTAATGAGTGACTAACTAGACATTTTTTTTCTCTTTTTCTTTAAAAAAGTTATTTTATTGCATTTCTAACTCTAATGTTTGCAAGTTGAAATCCCACGATTCAATTATTTTGGTGGGGATGGGCTGCATACATACTTTTGTTTCATATGGACAGACTTCGTCATCAGTCTGTCGTTGGACACAGACCTTTCCCAGGATTTGCCGCACTTCTCTATCATGGGCGTTGTGGAGTCTGTACTTTTTGAATTTGTTTAGCTTGTCACTCCATCTAATATTCTGCCGGCTTTGGCTGTGCATGTGATCCCTGGGGATCCATATCGTGAGTCGTGATGTCCATTGGTTGTCCACCATTCTTGCAACATTGCCAACCCATTGCCATTTGAGATTTTTAATGGATTCTATGATGTCCCTGACTCCTGTCATTTTCTGGATGTACTGTGCTGTCTTGTGATCTCTCCATGTGAGGCCCAGCATAATTCTTTCAAGTGCACGTTGCATGGTTCTCAGTTTGTGAGTCTGTCTCTTGGTTAGGTTCCATGTTTCAACTCCATAAGTGACTATTGTGAGGATGCATTGGTTATATACCTTTCTTTTTAGGAATAATGGGATCTTCTTATTTTTGAAGGTTAAGCTTGCTCTGCCAAAGGCTTGCCATCCTAGTGTGATTCTTCAGTTCTTCTCCAGTTCTGTGTCCTCGATTTTGATCTCAGTGTTTTTATCTCCGGTGTGGTTGTTGCACATGATCTTCGTCTTGCTGAAGTTCATGTGTAGGCCAACTTTCTTGCTCTCTTCATTTAGTTCATTTATCAAATAACAAATGGCAGGGATTTGAAAATGTCCCTCCTGCTTTAATGTATTATTATTTACTAAGCTCAGTTTGGCCGGGCCAAGTGTTTTCTGAATATCATGGTTTTTAATATCATCAGGGATGATATTCAAAACCAGCTTGTTACCCTACGTCAATTGGTTTCTAGATTCAATGCTTGCATGTACATTGAGGAAGATAATGTTTATTAATAGTGAAGCATGATCTTTATATTTTGTTTCTTGACTGAAGTGCAAATATCAGTAGAAATAGGATGGGAGAAACATGTGACCCAGTTCGTAGTAACAGCTGACTGTTCAAATGACTTGTTGCTTCTCCCGTGTTTGACAGGAAATCATAGAGACTGTGAAAGGGGAAAAGGTGTTTGTTTAAACAACTGGAGCTTGGGAAGTTCTTGGGAATTGATATTATTCTTATTTTTGTATATAACATCTCTGCTGCTCCATTTATAGTTGTTCAAGTGCTTATAATGAAACACGTTTTACACATCGAGAATAATCCTGGAAGAGAAAGATTTATTCATGTAAATGCATATTTTGCAGATTCAATGTAAATAGAGGTATAATTTATTATTATTGGAGGTGTCTGAGCCCTAAAGTGCAATGTTGTTTACTCAAGAAGTTAGACTAATTTACGAGTATAATTTAAAATTTAGACATATATCTGCTGAAGTTGCTGATAATGTCAACAAAAGATTCAGAGTGAACACTAATACGGTCTAAACTGTTCAGAGTTGGTTCAATAAACTTAAGTCTAGAAATATGGATATCAATAATAAACCTTGAAGGCCCAAACCTGGTCTTCATGACGACGAATCATTGATTGCAGTGACCAATGATCCATGAACAAAGATTCAAGCATTTTCTGAAAACTTTAGGACTTCAACAGTGACCATATTGCATCATCTTTAGGCAATAGGAAAGGTTACAAAGTAGGAAAAATGGGTCCCACATGGACTGAAAGAAAGGCTCCATGACAGTTTAAGACCACACACTTCCCAGGCAATTTTTTTCTAAGCTTAGAGAATTGGGATATGACGTCTTATAACATCTTCCATATTCACTGGACATTTCCTCTACAGATTATCATATTTTCGAACATTTGAACTTCATATCCATAATAAAAAATTAATAAGAGAGAAGTCATAATTTAAGCTTTTACTCAATTTTGTGACTTTAATAAACCTTAAGTATTTTATAGAGATTGCATATTACTATGGGAGAATCACTGGAAAAAAGAAATTGCTCTAAATGGATTATATTTTGATTTGATATTTACTGTTTTGTGGTTTATATCACCCTTCATCTCATTATCAAAAAATGATATTTCATATGTGATTACGTATAACATATGAAGAATATCATATGCAAATGATCTATTTTGAGGCTGAAATAGTTGCATATTTCTCTCTCATACCAGAGGTTGGTATTCATGTACAGGTAAAAGCCACGATTTTGAATACTGATTGGCAGGCAGACTCTCCCTTCTAGGAGTATTGGCTTTATACAATCTTTTTTGCTCCATTTCCCCTGATTGGCTTTGCGTTGTACTAAGGTGTCAATTTTAGTGAATATCAGAATTAAGTGAATTGGATGAATTTCTCTTGTCTACAATAATGCTCAAAAGAAATTTGGCTATTGAATAATTTTTTTATAAAAATTGATTCTTAAATATTTGTATTTACTGAATAGCAGCAAATTATTAGTTTTTGTTGAGTGCAGATTGACTGATACTAAATGTTATCCTTTGTGAATATTTTATGGTGTCAGATCAATTCTATGTATAACAAAATGCAATGTGGCATCAAATAATGCAACAGATGTTTAGCATTGGATAACAATCAGTTAAATTAGATCACATAGCATAAGATTAAGGCCTCAGATGGTCTGAGCTGAAAAGGTCTCAAGGGGATGATCCTTAATTTTTGAGTGGCCATTAAAAGGGTCATTCTCCTGCTTTTCAAAACCAATAGGTCCTTCTCGAAGATATGAAAGCGAGTTATTCATTTTTCATCAAAATGTGTACCTGTGTTGTTATGTCTCCAGTTTGGTGATGCCCATGATAGAGTGGTCTGGCAGATCTTTGGGAAGGTCTATGTCCAACAATGGATGCTAGCAGACTGATGATGAAGAACAGTTTCATGGCATTGATATTTTTTGTTTGACCTAAGTATTCTCCTACCAAGGCAAAAATAAACCAAGATCAACTGTACAGCATATTTTCTTTACCAAATGTATATTGAATAATCAGCTATATTAGTATACCTGTAGGAATTAAATATTTTTGTATATAGTTCTAGTTCTCATTGATTGAGTAAATTCACATGGTACAGCATTATGCTGAAGTTGTATTTGCTTGTAGAATATCAGGTCAGATAAATTTAGCATGAACAGGTAATTGTTTTTTTTATTTGTTGAAACAGGTGCTTAGAGCCAAAGATATAAAACAGGTCTGGTTAGTTGCTCAATAGATACCATCATGTGGCTAATGTCTTTTAGCAGAAGCCCTTGTTGGGGTGATCAATCAAAAAATTGGAAAGAGGCAGAGATCAAAGGATAAGTTACTTCTCTCATCTTTTGTAGGGCAGAAATTTCTAAAAAAAGTCTGAATTTTTGAAGAACAAGCACGAATGCTGTTAGATACAAATTGAGGGATCGATTTACCATGAACTTTCATTGCATATTGAATTGCCCACTAAGAAACTTTTTAGATGGGGAATTTTCAAAAACAAAAAGGATTATTTTTTTGTTGACATAATAAGGAGTAAATTTTCAAATTTTCAGCCCTCAAGCTCTATTGGTATGGCTTGTGCACATGATATGTACATACATAGCTAGCCAGGCAGCTGAACCAACTTGAAAACTGGAGAAAGTTGACAGTTTAGTTGACAGTCTCGGTTAACAGTTTCTGATATAAGTGAAACATGAAAATTGTGACCTGCTCCATATAGGTTTAGGTACAGTCTTTTGAAGTCAATTCAATAGAGGATGGTATAATCTTTGGAGATTATGACAAAATGTAAACCTTATTAAATGAATCTATCTAATCTGTTTTAAGCTGTGCTCTTCCTCTTTGCTATCAAGCAGGATGCAACTTATAAATAGCATTAAAAAAAAAAGATTTAGTCATACTTACAATAACAAGAATTTCCTGTCTGTCATTGTTTTGCATGCTCAGTCAATAGCTATTGTTTTATGAAGTTGACAAACAATCACAATCGCTAGCATATATATATAGGTATTGTCAGCCTCTTTCTGTCTCGGAGGGCAATGGATTCTGCACCTGTGATCAGTGGCACTAAAGTAACCTTGCCAAGGCTTGAGCCTTAGCAAAGTGTATGGAGATCCTGAGATATGCATTTAATAGTATCCTTCACTTGACTTGGCTGACATAATCCTGGGGAAATTATTGGCAACGCTTTTTTTTTTTTGTAAAATATACACTGTACATGTAACAGCCTGAGTCTCAGTAATAATTGCATGAGTTCTTAACCACTCATAATCCCATTTTTCCTTGATTTTCAATGCACATTATACAGACCTAGTACTGAAACTTCCAAAAACAAATTCCAGATCAAAGATGAATTTTAAGAAAATCATTTACTTTTGTGATAAGTAAATCTGAAACCTTGTTCATATATACTAAATTGTAGGTAAAACGATAATTGGGAGGTGAAGAGAAATTCAAGTATACTAAACTGAAAATGAGTACAGCTAAGCAGGTGAGTAGTGGTAAAGATGATGGCAAGCAATAAGAAAAGTTTTATTTTTCTTTCTACAGTCAGAATTTGCTTTGTCACTATATATATATATATATATATATATATATAATCATAAGAAGTGAAGAAAGGTTCTGATGACTTTGTTAGTTTAGCAATAAAATTTTCAAATTACTGAGGGGATTTAAAAAATTTTGTTTTCATTTCAATACTTCTGATGACTTTTTAGCTTGAGAATTCGGTCAGTATGAAGTGTCCTTGAGTATGCATTAAAACTTGTTGATGTTGACCACTCAGTATCCATGCAGCTGGTAACATGTAAGTGTCTCTAAGACATTTTACAAATCTACTGACCGCAAGTGACCAAGCCATAAGATGGAATGTCACTGACCAAACTTGAGTTTCATGAAATGATTTCACAGGTGCTCTGAGTCAAAAAACATTATGATATAGACCTTGAGATAAGAGAAAAGTGACTCTGATTTACTGCACGTTGACATTTTGAATTTATAGCTAGAAATATGCTGATAACAAAATACCCATGTATTAAACTCAAGTAGCATTCCAAGAGAAACTCTGTATCACTGTAATATATGCTGCTTTTTACCTTGTAAATCAAGCAGTAGTGGTTGTAGATGTGAATTACTTTGATGATAATTTTACCAAAATAATTTGAACCATAAATTTTTGTTTGAAAAAACACTAAAATAACATGTTTGGTTAGACACTTGATAAAGTGATCAGTCAAAGACTTGGAAAAATGATTGATTAGCAAATTAGTCACTATTCTTACCTTTTTTGGGCTGTGATCACCAAAAAAGTGCAGATTTAAAAAAAAATCAAGTCTGAATACTGCTGGATACAAATAAAGAGACCCATTAGGCATAAACTGTCAGTGCAAATTGAAACCTCTCCCTATAAAAACCTGTTCAGGAGAGTGTCTGCAAGGCCCCTCTGATTAGTTACCAAGTTACACAATGGGTTCTGTGGATGTTTTGAATGATTTGTTCTTCACTGGACACACATCGGAATATAATCTTAATGACATCATATAATATATGTATTATATCAGTATAACTTGGAAGGGGGCAGAAAACCCCAGCAGTATGCTAAACAAAATATTCATTGTGATTGAAATCTGTTAAAGAGGAAAGTTTAAAATATATGATAAGTTGTTTATCTTGTGCATTATTTAGAACTAGAAATAAGGTGTTTCGAAATTCAGAACATTTTTTCCATTTAGCTTGTCATTTCTGCTTTGTAAGTTTTTTTTACTCTTAGCACACATTGGCACAAAAAATATATAGTACTTAAAATTGTCACACTTTATTCTGAGTTGAAGGCACCACTCCTAACTTCACGTTTATTGGTCTATTAATTCAACTAAACTATACTAACCTTTCCAATGCACATCCCAACAAGGTTGCTAGCAGCTTTCCTCCCCAAAATCCAAGATCCTGCTCTCAAATAAACCCAGGAATACAAAAATCTCAGAAAACCTACAGCTCAAAAAATCAGTTTAAAGATACAATAAAATATTATTTATTGACAGTCACTCGCTACACATAGTGTTATGAATAAATGTCACTGACTTTTGGTTTTATCACGATTCATCAAAGTCTTCATAAATTGAGACTATTTGTGCAATTGAGCACTGGTCTCTTTGGATGTGTGTGTTGGCCAAACTTAGTAGACTTCCAAAAACTTTTATGAATGTACAAAAATTATATGCAAAAAAATGTTACAAACTTCACTAGGGAAGTAACTGAATACTTTGAATCTGTACTGCCATATGAACGGTGGAAAGTGAGAGTGCAGTTCAGTATTATAGTTACATTGTAAATAGAACCCCCTGCTTCCTTTCAGAAGGAAAAAATATTTTTTCCAATTTTTTTCAAAACTGACAAATATCCTGAGTGAACAAAGTTCTCTTGGATTGAAGGCATAAAAAATTACTTCCTCTCTTTTTTTTTTGGTTGAAGATCAAGAGGTGAGATAAGGGAAGATTGTTTGTTTCATAAATGAGGGGAAATAAATTTGACAAAACTCATACTGTGGAAAACTGCAATACATAAGTACATTTAATAAGCATTTTTGATGTATGATATGACGGTTAGTAAAGAGTCTGTATAATGTGAAATACTGTTGAAACAGAAGATTGTTTCTGGTTGTTACACTTCAGATTCATGTCATTGAAACTTTGAGAAACTATGATGTATGGAAACACTTGGATTTTTAAGTAAAAAAAACAGACACTCAAACAGGTATTGAAAAACCTAACGCTGGCAGCCTTGTTCCCAAAAATTAGAATCCCAAAGTAGTTACTATTTAATCTCATTTTTTTGCTTGTATCAGCAGATGGCTTTATACTTGGCCATTTTAAAATTATCTGATTTCTCTGGAACTTTGCCAAAAACTGCTTTAAGGTTATCAATAACATGTTTCCTGTACGTCAAGAAGGAACAAGCAGGGATAAATCTTGTGTATAAGATAAAAGGGTTTCCATCCTGCGAGCCTCATTAGAGCAATTAATTCGAAAGATAATACCTAGAATATAGATAGAATTATCATCCATCCATATAATAATTAGCAATGTGCAGATGTCTTCTGTAACGCTATGGAACACAACAGACATAGTAAAATTGAATTTCATTCATGTTCTAATGATGTAATAGAAATGCTGAATTTAAAGAAAAATAAGGATTTAAAGATTAGCAAAAATGAAAACTTGAAATTTAAAAAAAATCCTTTTGTAGTCAACAGAAGCTATTCTCCGAGCTCACTGCATGTGATCCACTGGACCACTCTTTGACTGAAAATTACTGCTATTTGATGTGAGCAGAATGAACCAGTATTTTTTACGCATTTGCAAATAAATAGATGATTAATAGAGACTATTTCATAACCAGCATTTATTAGTCATCTCCTTGACAAATCTGTCATAATAATAGAGGTAGGGTGAGTACAAATGTTGACCCCTCACTATCATCATTGAGCTGCAAAACAACCGGAACTTTTGGAGTGTCTTAATTCAGTACATCTGGCTATAACGCAAAGTTTTGTCAACTCAGATGTCACAAACAGATTAACTTTTAGTTATATACAGATTTTTATCTATATCTATCTATCAACCGCTTGTCTGCACTACTTTGTTTTCAATGGGCTTCCACTTCAAATACAATGTTACATACTTTTGAACAATAAAAATAATCTAATCTTATAAAGATCCTTTACTTAGGAAATTTGATGAGTCACTAAGCTCAAGTAGATGATCTCCTGAAAATCTGTTGAAGCATTTCAGAAAAATAAGCAGGCATATATATCTACACACACACACACACACACACACCCTCCCCCCCACATTCGCACATGCACCCACTCTCTCATTCTTTACAATAGATAATAGCTCTTCACTTGATTATTCAGTGGGTAAGATCCACTCATGAATGATTTAATGGATTCTATTTCCTTTAACCTACCACCATGTTGTACCATTACTTATGTAGTTCACTGAAATGAGTTTGAGCATTTATTTGGTTTCTAGAAAAACCTGCTTGTCTGTCTGTTAAGCCTTAAATGTCTGTAAATACAAGAACATATTAACTGACTAACTGGTAATTTTTTTCCTGCAACAATGAATTTTAGAATATATTTTGAGATAAATATAAAAATCTGTGTCTTCATACAATAAATATAATGTGACTCTGAGAACTAGTAAAGTGAAAAAATCTTCAAACAAAATTATATCTTTTTGACAAGGGGTGAATTTGAATGTTCTCCTTGTTCTCATGGTATTAGATCTTACATAAACTTAATCAATACCAAAAATTACAATATTAAGTAACCAGTTTATAAATAATGAATAATTGTGTTTTTGTATTTTGAGGCTATTTGAGATTTTACCAATAAATTTGAAACTCTCCAAAATGGTGAATTATATTTTGACCATGATGATGATAATGATCATCATCATCATCATCATCATTGTATGATCAATAAGGCCTTGCTTGATAATATTTAATAGAAAAAAAACAAGACTTTTTATGAAACTTTCATGAAATTATAAAAATTTTCCATATTCTGTGTATTTTCATCAATCATTAAAAGAAATTAAGATATTTCTAAACTCCAACTGTATTCAACCAATGGAAACAGAATTAGAAATTAAAAATATCTTTATCTTTAAAAATTATCTATATGGTTTTGACAACATTACATTCTTGAAATTTTGTGAGATAATTTGTAGTGAATACCACCCAGTTCACTATAACCTTTTCTAGGCTATCTAGCTTGTTAGTTCTTTGTCTCAACATCCACTTACTCTCCTGGTGTGCTAGAGCATCAGAGCCTCCCTCCATTTTCTGTAGGATATGCACTTGGAGGTCATGATCAAAACTGCATGTCTTGCTCTCACTGAAATGCTTGCTCAACCCCTTGAAGCATTGACTTAAATTTATAGATGTTAATGCAACATACAACATTTCATGTTAAGCACATTCAACAACATCAACAACATTTTTGATTGACTGAAATCTCCAGAAATATCACATGTCCTGCCAGATCTAACGTATGTCAATCCTGTTTGTCCAATAGTTTTCATGGGAGACAATGTCTTATTATTTTACATGACAATTATGGCAGGCAGTTCCACAGACCATAACATGCATCTTTGGGTGAGGGAAACTCACTGTGCATATAGGATAACCTAGTTGGCAGCGAGATGCCACTGAGTGTGCTCTGCAATTGCTGCATTCATCATGACTGAATCTGCCCATTCTACACGTCCTGTTCCAAGTTTTTTGGTAAAACATTGGATCACCAAAGTCTTGAATAGATGTGTGAGGTCCCAAAGGAGTACTTTGGAGGAGAATTGGGTGCCATTGCCATAAGTAAGCTATTTTTTTTTCATTAATATTTATTGATTTGATAATTTCCGGACAGATCTAATAAATATGGTAATTTCCTGTTATCAAACTCATATGTTTTCTCAGAGTTATAGAGTTTAGGGACATCACAGCATTTCTTGGGTTATCAAGGTAGATTTTTCCATGAGACTTGAAGTTGCACCCTATACTATGAGGTGGCCAAAATAGTAGTGGTGTTGCTTTCATAAAAAACCAAACTCTTGCAATATGGGAGGGGAGTTCAAGTCTTTTCTGAAACAATTATTTGTTTTGAATTTTTACCGGAAGTAATTGACAAAATCATTGTGATGAAGTGAAGCAAAAAGAAGACACCTGTCAAAAAATGTTGAATAATGAAAATACTTCATCTCAGAACCTCAGCTAACTCATAATGCTGTATTGAATAACAGGAAAAAAAGTTGAAGATACTAGCAAATATATGTACAATACCAAAAAATTCTCCAATAAGAATTTCAGACAACTTTGAGGATTACTTTTTCAATAATTTTATATTTTCAGATTATTTATCTGTTATATCAGCGCAAATATTTATACATTTAGTACAGAAAAACTTAATTTTCTATTACAAATATATAACAAACAAGACTCTTCTTCTGTCAGCTCTCAATACTGTTATTTGAAATTGAATTCTCCTTCGTGTATTTCTTCCAATTAATAGATAAAGCAATTTTTCCAACCTCCTTAATGGTAGAGGAGTGGTTAGGGGGAGAAGTACCTCCTCCCCAGCCACCCATTTTCCTATCTCTCTCCTTTCACTTCCTGACCCGTTCTTCTTTCTTTCCTGAATTCTCCCTTCTCCTTTCCTGAAAACCGTCCTTGAATGCTGAGGCCTGGATTTTAAACTGCGCTATAGTGAGTCACTTGTATTGCACCATTTTTTAAAAAGGTTTTGAAGCATTTCTTGTTCTTGCTCAACAGAATTTTGAATCAGTTGGGTTTCATTTTATGTTATCTTGAATCCCAAAAAACTCAGAGTTTTCTATTTTCATCTCTTAAGGCCCAGATTAATTATTAACATTGCTGCCTTTTTAAAAATCCAGCTCAATGCTTTCAGTGCTTCAGGCATATTGCCTGGAACACCTCTTTTTTTCTCTTTCAGAATTGCTTTATCACAAATTTCCTTTTTCTTTTCTTTGTTTTATTTGTCCATTAATTTTTCTCTTTCATTCTTAAAACATTCATTCATTCTTGTCCTTTCATTCACTGATCATCAATCTTTGCCTTCCTTCTTTGGCCTTTCTCCTCTAGCCTTTCTGTCTTTCTCCTCTAGCCTTTCTGTCTGTCTTTCTCCTCTAGCCTTTCTGTCTGTCTTTCTCCTCTAGCCTTTCTGTCTATCTTTCTCCTCTAGCCTTTCTGTCTGTCTTTCTCCTCTGGCCTTTCTGTCTGTCTTTTCCTCTGGCCTTTCTGTCTGTCTTTCTCCTCTGGCCTTTCTGTCTGTCTTTCTCCTCTAGCCTTTCTGTCTGTCTTTCTCCTCTAGCCTTTCTGTCTGTCTTTCTCCTCTAGCCTTTCTGTCTGTCTTTCTCCTCTGGCCTTTCTGTCTGTCTTTCTCCTCTAGCCTTTCTGTCTGTCTTTCTCCTCTAGCCTTTCTGTCTGTCTTTCTCCTCTAGCCTTTCTGTCTGTCTTTCTCCTCTAGCCTTTCTGTCTGTCTTTCTCCTCTAGCCTTTCTGTCTGTCTTTCTCCTCTAGCCTTTCTGTCTGTCTTTCTCCTCTAGCCTTTCTGTCTGTCTTTCTCCTCTAGCCTTTCTGTCTGTCTTTCTCCTCTAGCCTTTCTGTCTGTCTTTCTCCTCTAGCCTGAATGGTGAATAGGAGAATGTAGCACAAACAGTACATTAAGTTGTGGATGAGGCATTGAAAAAGAAAAAAAAAATTTCCGGTGAAAGAAGCTGACCGATGATTTTGCTGCATGACGATTCCCGTTGCGATGCCGCAAAATTTGATGCTGACGATTATGTGGCTGAGATGGGAAGTTCTCCTACATATGGTGTTACGTCCACACTTCTCGCCTACAAACTTTCACTTTTTCAGCTCCCTGTAGCACTCCTTATTTGGTCAGCCGTTCCTACAATTTCAAGATTTTGGAAAGTTCCTTGACTTCATTGAATCAATACTGGAAGTGATGGAATATACAATTTTGGCTGAAATGTGGCATAAGATTATAGAAAGCCAGGGGAAGTACTTTGAGGACTGAATGATGATGCTATGAATTTGTATGAATAAAAGATCCCCCCCCCCTGCAAAACAAAATGCTTAAAACTTTTGCATTAGTCAAAGATTTACTAATTTATATTTCTATTTTCCTGTATGTGAGTATGTGTCTGTTTCGTAAGTACTTGTGAACCTTTTTTGAGTTTACAGGAAGCCAAATTTCTGGCTACAATGAATAATTTAAACAATCAATCCATTGTTGTTTCCTTCTGACATAGAGCACTTACCATTCACTCATGATTGAAAACTGATTTGAGTGACGAACAAAATCTCACATCAAAAAACAATGTCTGTACTCTTCTCACATAGGATCCTGTTTGTCAAGAAAGATTGTAAACAAAAACAAGTGGAAACTTATTTTTTTTTTTTTCTCATTGTTGTCAGCCCTCTTGAGAGACTATACGTGTTTGATGATGGAATGATGATGATAAATTTGTATCCATTTCATGAGGTCAGTCTCGAAAAGTATCAAGCCATTTTAATTAAAACAAAGAAATGCCGACCTAGGACAATGGTACTTTCCCATTCAGAGTACTCCCCTTGGGATCCCACATATTCATCTCGGTGTCCCTTCTACTTTTCAAGGCAGTTTGCAAAGTCCAATTTTTGAATTACCAACAGCTGCAATGTTCGGTTCTCCTTAATCTTGTCCACAGTTTGAAATCTCTTTGGGAAAAGCAAAAAGTTGCAGGAAGCGAACTGATTGACCTAGCTGTTGTGATGTTTTTGGAAAACCCTGTATGAGACATGGAGAATAGACAGATGTGGTCACTGTGAATGTTACAGTCACACAGTACATAAGTTCACTCAATGGCATCACACTACAGTACTCTCTGATCAGTTGACAAGTAAGACAATGGTAGTGCATCCAGTTCTTGAGTTATTCAAAATGGCTGGACACTTCCCAAACAGACTTTGTACATACTCAGGAGATTTTTATCATTGCCTAAGA
>OY735199.1:25218702-25246202 GCA_963457665.1 Thysanoteuthis rhombus | reverse complement strand
TGTTTGTTGAGTATGGCTGCACAGAATTTAGTGAGGTCTACAACATATATACTCGATGGGGTTTGAGGCCAATGAAGTATCTGAGCGGGTTTCGTAGAATGAAACCATCGGTAAACATGATATACATTAAGGGGTGCAAATAGTTTGCAACAAGATCTGTGTAAGTCACATCTCTCAAGATAGACTCCAGTTTCACTAGTGGTCCTTGTAAACTCCAATAAAAACACTCCTCATCATAACAAAGTCACTACCAGCTTGCACAACACCCTGCTCACTGGCTGGATCTATAGCTTCATGCTGTGTCCTCCATACACAATCTTGACTGTCTATCCAAAAGTGCTGGAAATATGACCAGATGGCACAGACTCTAATGGCAATGTTCTCTGGCCCATATGAGCCATAGTAACTGATATTGAAGTGTCAATGGTACGCTTTCTGGTCAATGACTAAGAAACCTCATGGAATATAGCGTATGCTGTACAAAGACTGATGGGATGAATGGGAATGGGGTGTGTTTGGGGGTACAGTACATAGTCATTTCCCAATTTTGTCATACTTTAAAAAATTAGCCATGCAGTCCTATATTACCCTGGGACCCTCAGCTGCATGGATTCCCTTTACTCATCCCTGATGGACCCCTCTGTAATCCCCAAGCATATATCCTAGATACAGTCTTGTTGTATGCTTAATTTTCAAAACCTATTTCCATCACTAATCGATTAGTATTGAATTGGGATGTGATTCAATGTACTCTTCACCTTTGTTGGGTGATTAGGACCCTTGTCAGTTACTGGTGGTCCCATTTGTGCGTCACCTGTGGGTGCCAGTATTTTTTCACATCCCGCTGATGTCTGTCCAGAACTTGCATATTTCTAATATACTCTTGCTACTGTTGCCTAAGAAAAAACCTAGAGTAGTTGCCTCCTTGTATATAGTGTGCCCTATCTTTGTGGCAGTGAAACAGTTTTAAATCCTGTCTGCGTCCAACAGCTGCCACAGCTATACTGCCACAGCTACACTACTCCTTTAACAATTATCATGAATATGTCATCCAGCTGAACCCTTTTCTAAAAGAAGGGAAAGATGAAACCATCCAGAGTATTGCTGTCTCTAATTCTGTGGTACTTCAGTTTAGTATAAATAGTAAATAGACAAAAGCATCATAAATAAAAAAAAAAACTGATTCAGAAATTTCCAAAGACTTGTAAATGATGTAATACAGTTGAGTGATTATACAGGCAATAAAGAACTTAGAAAACCTCGATGAAACTTAAAAGATTTCTCTAACTGAGAACAATAGATTGTGCTTGGAACTTTTGTATCAACCTAATCATATATTCAAGCATACATTGATAAGTAGGTAGGTAATGAAATTTATTGACTATATGAATTGGAGGTCAATGTAAACATGACTTAGAGGTCAATATTGGCATGAGTTAGAGGTTGATATAAATATGTTCAGATAAATATAAATGAGGAAAAAAAATATGAAGATGTTAACATGAATAGAGTTGAGCAGAGAAAGATTGTATGTATTTGCCTCCACACAAGGGAATACAAAGAACCTGTGGCCTATTTTATAAATGTGAAATCTATATGAATGCATAGAATGAGAATAATTGGAGAGAGCTGAGTCAGAATATTTGTAACAAAAGCCTGGGAGAGAAAAAAAAAAGAGCATGAAGCGCATCCACTCTTTCTAAAATGGGAATCTAAATGCCTTTTCCCCAGATGAAAGGACATTTTTCAGATTTCTTACAGATTTTACAGAATCTTAACATACTATATCTTAATATAGTTTTGTTGTGTATATAGACATATACTACATGTACCATGCATTGAGGTTATGTATTGAAATATATATATATATAATATATATATATATGTGTGTGTGTGATGTGGGAAAGACAAGAGACTACTTAGTACATCTTAAATCTAAATGTTTTAACTTTCCAAATTGTCAGCTTTTCCGCAACATCCTGTCAGATCTACATCCTCTTTCCCCACATACTCATTTATATGTGCATGTATGTATCTATATATAAATATCTGTATGTATGTATGTATGTATGTATGTGTGCATATGTGTGATTTGCTTTAAAAACCATGGTACTTGTATCATTGGTAAGAGATCTGTTGTACACAGATGATTGTGATATGATAGCCCAGACTGAGGATAATATGCAGCACCTTTGACTTCACTAAAGCTTGCACCACTCTGGAACTCGCCATTAGTCTCAAGAAAACAGTGGTGATGTTTCAATGTGCACCTGGAAAGCCGTCCAGAGAACTAAATGTCTGTGCATGTGGCAAATATCTCCCAGTGGTTGGTAAGTTTGTTCACCTTGGAATCATTGTCCACATGTTTTGAACCCTTGACTGGGAAATCATTCATCGAATTAAAAAAGCCAGTGATGCTTTTTCGAAAGCTGGAATGACACCTTTGAGGACTACATGATATATTATATGGAGCAAAGATAAAGGTATACTATAGTTGTGTACTGACCTCCTTCCTTTCTGGATGTAAGACATGGATGGCCTTTCATCTTCATAAAAGACAGCTAGAGTACTTTTACCATCAATGTTTGCAAAGAATTATAGGTGCGCATTGAGAAATGCACATAAGTGATGTTGAGGTGCTTGAGAAATGTCACTATGATAGTATTGAAGCCACAGTCCTGTAGCATAGGCAATGATGGAGTGGTCATTTAGTTAGAATAAGTGATAAAAAAATCCCTGAGCAACTTTTTGTATGGAGAGCTTGTGAATGGTAAACATCTTCTTCATAAGCTACAGATCTCATTTAAAGCTGCAAATATATCTCAGATGATCAGGGGGAGACTCAGGTGAGTGACCGCGATTCTTGATGGAAACTAATTCATTAGGGAAGAGTACCCATTGGGGAGTTTTGCATTAAAAATAAAACATTCATGAGAAATTCCTGGACTGGATCTGACTTTGGATTCCCTGCTTGAGTGCATGGAAACTGCGTCAGGGTACCATACTCTGAATTCTCTTGTGTGACAATTTTGCACCTGGAGTTTCAAATCGCTGGCTGGATTAAAAAGCCAGATCTGTTCTTGACTTATTTGAGTAATTCTTTGGAGTGTCAACATGTTATGGTCATACTCAAAAGTGAGGCGGAAGCCATCATATATATCTTATAAATATATGCCTATTTTGTGCTAGGAATTTGTTAATATCTGGCTGGGTTTGAAAGCGACGTCTGTTCTTGGCATTGTAAAGTGATTCTTTGGAGTGACATCATTTGATGGCCATATTTGTAAACGAGGTGGAGGCATCATATGAAATATATATATATATATATATGTATTGAAAGTTTGGTTGTCTGTAATCATGCTTGTATGCATACATTGAATGAAATAGAAGCAGTGAGATATTTAAATCATGACATCATGACTCACAACATGGATCCCCAGAGATCATATGAGAAAGTGAGGTCGACAGAATACAAGACAGAGAGATGAACTAGACAATGTAGTGGATCCTGGGGAAGGTCTATGTCCGACAACGAACGTTAAACGACTGATGATGATGATGATGATGAGTTTTTGAATGTGCAATCTGCCTATTGGGAGTTGAGAGTATTTTACTGATTGTGCGATACACACATCCTTAATGTGAGCATAAAAAATCCTAACCAAAATCTTGAGTTTTATCAGCAGTAGCCATCATCAGTTGTATGAAAACTGATCTTTTCAAATAATGGTAAAACAAATTTTCCATAAAATTAGTTTCCCTAGATTGCGTGCATTAACTTTTCTCAAAAACTAAAAACCTCCAAAGAAATGAAGGTATTTTAAAAACACTTTAGAGCAGGTCATTAAAATGGTGCAAAACTTTTTTGCGCCATTTTTGAACATCAAGTGAATGGGTGTTCAACTTTACAAATTAGAATCGTTATTCAATAAAATTACTCATTTGTATAATTTCAGTCAAATCACTTTATTTTTGCCCTTTTCTGCATCTGTGGTCGATTTTGATTATATCATTTTTCACAAAATGAAGGATCGCCAAATATCATTCAAAACTGAGAGAAATTTTTTATGAATTGTATATTATCGGAATCTTAAATCTAGACTTCCACTTTCAAACATTTTAATAACCATCACTGGAAAATGCTGCGCGAACTATGTTGTCCTTTTGAAAAGTTGTGTGGGGCCTACACAGATATGCCTATGTATACATGTATGTATGTATGTATATGTATATACACATATATATGTGTGAATAAGGAATGTGTGAATGAACCCCTCTGTGTACTGTCGGTGTCTTCCATTAGTGAGGATCCAGGCTACATAGGCATTGTAATGGGTGTGGGTTCAAATCCCACCTTTGGCTCATTTCTTTATTTTCTGATCATTGCCGTTGTCTTGCTCACTACCCTAAATAATTTTGTTCTTTCAGAATTTAGTTCCTAAAACGGTCTTTCCTTTATTTGCTGTATACTAATATCCATCACTCATCATATATATATATATATATATATATATATATATATATATATATATATATATGTGTGTGTGTGTGTTGAGTAATGGATATTAGTATCTGACAATATGAGTAAGGAAAGACCATTTTAGGAATATATATATGTATGTATATACATATATATATTGTCATGTAAAATTTCCATTTTTCAATGCTGAAAAGGAAAATTTTATTTGTCAATTTTCATATAGTCCAAAATATCTTTGACCAAGTGCTGCACAAGTCAATTCTAATCTGATTGATGTTATTTCAGCTTGTCATTTTGTAACTATTTTTTATTTAATTTAGCATAATATCATGTAATGTGTAGATTTAACACTTGAAAAACTAAAAAAAGTACCTGTTTCTCATACACAGATGTTACACTTTTGGGGACATCTGAAGTAAGCCATTGCTGCATCATCGTGACAATAACAACTATTGAAATCTTGTTGCAGTAGCATTTGCACTGGGCAATTTCAAAATTAGAAAAGTCCAATATTAGAGAATAAACTTCACCAAAGTAGTTGAATTTTCCTACCAATGTTTTTTATTCTTTTGTTTCTTACATCAAACTGTGTGGAGTATTTTTTAAAATGTATTTAAGCTTAAAAATTAGGGTGTTTGTTATACATGATGTGTTGTACTTTCAATACACATAAACTCCTGACACCTATATAGATAAATCAACAAATGTATATGTATGTGTGCACTAATACACCCAAAGTCTTCTACACATGCTCTCAAAGTCTACCTTCACATAAAATATCCCCCATGAACTCAATAACCATTCATGACCTCTGCAAATATCCACCAATGTCTACTAAAAATATCCATCTATGACCTCTACAAATACCAATACATGAACTTTACAAATATCTACTTAAAACTCTCTTGGTTCTGCACACACATTTTTTAAAAAGTTGTATGAATCCCAAAAACCATAACTATCAATAAATTTTCAATATGCATTCACTCATGTGTATGCATACATTTACAATACAGGTTTATTCATGTATGAACTAGTATAGAAAGTCCATATACTTGCTAACCAATATCTACTTACTCAAATATATATCATTACATCTAGAAATGTACTTATACTTGATGAATTCTGATTAAATGGCCATAGAAAAAAAAATAATGGTTAGCACTTCAATAAGTCTACTTGACCTTTTCATGAAATGTTGAGAATTGATTGTGAACAATTTGTCTACTTACAGCTTTATTGTATTCTTTGGTTATTTTTTTCTAGTTTTTCTCTCTTCTTTTCTGTACATTCTTCATTCTTTTTTTTATTTCCTTCATTCTTTTTTTTATTTCCTTCATTCTTTTTTTTATTTCCTTCATTCTTTTTCTCATACTTTTTATGCATCATTCATTTTCTCAGCTTTTTATATTGATGTTTCAACTTTAGATTCCTTCTCTCATGGCTGAGATAGGAGCAGGAGATTTGGAATGGACTACATGAGATTTTCTCCATTTTCAAAACTAATTTTTTTTCTCTCACTACTTAAGCTGCACTTTTCAGCACCATCTGAATTCTTGTGAAATATTCCTCTTTTTGCAGTATTATTGACTATGTTATTAGTTATTTTGGACTTTCATTTGACTGGAGTGGTATAACGGTTACCAGCATGGAAAACCGAATAGGCAAAATGCATTTGAGTATCAGTCAAGTTCATTTCACACTAATGCCCTTTGAAGGGCATGGATCCACTCCAGCTATGGATAAATAGCAGGATAGTTTGAGCCCTTTAGCCCTATAAGGCAGTCAAACTAAGAGAGGGTTGATCTGCCAGAAAGAAAACCTACAGCCCGAAGCCATGGCACAGGTTGTTATTGCCCCTCTTCTTTTGAGAGAAAATGCCAAAGTAGATCACAACATTCCTCTGCAATCAGATTGGCCTCTTATCATCTTAACTCTATTGAGCAATAGAAATAGAGGCTTTTGAGGCTTAGAACCCTGTAAATTGATTTTGCAACTCTATCTCCACACTAATCAAACACATCATCAAATGGCCCTAGGTTTTGATTTTCCCTAACAATTCTGAAAAACTTAGAAACATCCTTGACCACAAAGAAACTAATGATTTTTCTACTAGTATTCCATGGGTGTTTGCTGAAAAATTGCCAAGACTTTGAACTCAGTGTTGCCAGCTCAACAAATATTTTTTTGCTAGTTTGACTGTTAAAGTGCGTTAAAAGGCACTAAAACAAGAAAGATAGCAAATTTATATGACGGAAGGAAAAATAAATTGATTTCTATGTATTTTGAGAATCGTTAATATGATTCATGATAGAATCAAAACTAAAAAAAAAAATAAATAAATAAAAGCATATTATACAAATAAAGAATTAACAAATTGAATAATTAATTACTTGTACCTTTATCCCCTGCCTTGCAATTCAACTATTTGTGAATCACTATTTTAAAAAACACGTGTTGGCTTCTCCTTTTATTGAACTTTTTTACCCACTGCTTTGTACAGGAAGTGCTTGTCAGTTTGAGAAGTCTGTACAGGGGCAGATCCAGAATTTCAAGCAGGGGGGGGGGAAGACCAGATGGAAAGAATTAATATTGCAAATAAATATGTTTGAAAAAAAAAAAAAAAAATTTCAAACAGCAAAAAACAAAACTGAAATATGTGGTCCAGCATTCTTCACTCACATTCAAGTCGTAGGTTTTTAGCACTAGAATTGAAGATATATTACTTGTATAAGATGAAGAATGATAAAAAAAAAAAAAATTTTCCAAGCTTAATTTATGATTACTTGAGATTATTTAGGTTTTTTTTTCATTCATAAAAATATATTTATCGTGATATTAAAAAAATAATGCAGTTTTTCCCAATGGGGGTGGGGTAGGGGAAGTCACCCCCCCAACTAGATGAATACTTGCAGTATGATGATGTCTAAGACAGGTAACTGCCTTAAGAGGCCAGCAGCTCTATAGAATTTGATTTACTGAAATCAGTAGAGAAATCTCTGAATTTGATACTTGTGGAGACAATATGTTCAGAAATCTTCAAGTGGATACTTCCACTTCCTTGAAATTTTATTCATCTTTGAGTTGAACTACTTTTTATATTATGGTGGGTTCTGCCTATTTTACAGTTTGAAGTTGTGAAGATATCCTGTGATTGATATGGTAGTTCATACAATATCAATCACAGGATATCTTCACAACTGATGCTTTGTTAGAAACCTTCAGTTTTCAAGTTGGTCTGGCTCACTGGATATCTGGCTATGTGTGTGTCATCCATACAGGCTGCACCAATGGAGCTACAGGGCTGAAAATTTAAACACTTTTTTTTTTGTATAGAAAAATTCATTTTTTTTGTGAAATGCCCACCAGATATATTTCTGGTGAGGTATCCAATTGGCAATGTAATTTCATGCTATATTGGTCCTTTAGTTTGTGTTTGGCAGCATTAATGTCTTCGAAAAAAGGTTTTTTTTTAGTGATCACTGCCCAACAGAAAGCAAAAGTAGTAAATTATTCATTGATCACCCCTTTTCTAATTTTTTGATTGATCACCCTGAACAAATCCTGCAGAAATAATTCTGGATAAGCGCCTTGGCATATCTTTTCTTGTATGAAATGATTATTGAGTTGGCAAAAAGCATTTGGACTGTATTGTTCATGCAGTATGATCCATTGTAATACAAATTCAACTAGACAGGTTCCAAGAAGAAAAAGGGATGAGAGTTTGATTCTCACCCAAAGCTTATTCTTCATTTCTGCCCCACATCCAGGGTGATCAATTGAAAAATCAGCCGTGGAATGATGGTCAGTATACTTGCAATCAAAATCAACTAAAATTAAGATAAAAGAAGTACTAAAAAAATGAATAATAATCAGCTGTTGTAGCCTTAAAAGTTTCTAAAAAGATCTGTTAAAAAGAAAAGAAAATAATATTTGAAAAGGAATAATGCTATTTGAAACCAGAGAAAATAACATGTAAGAAAGCTTTTATGAAAAAGCTATCCAATAGGTTTGTTTGTAAACCACAAGTGAGAACACAAAGGAAGCTGTTAGGTTCAATGCTCTTTAGCTCTGTCTCAACTTTCACAGCGTTTAAAGTGTAGAGCCCCAATTTAACCAACATCTTGCCAGTTGCCTACTTTATAATAATTAGATCATTTCTTAGAAATCTTGGAGGTTAAATTGAAAATGTAGTGGCACTGTCATCATCTTCATCCATTTTTTTTTCTTCAAATAATTACTGGTCAAATGTTATAACATTATGAAAAGGCTAAAAACAATCCGGCAGTTGCAGGGTCATCAAAATCCACTCTAATTTTTATTCTGACAGAAGATGATTACTGAAACTTTTGTCTTGTATGTATATGATAAATGAAAAAGATATAAAAATACATATTTTTTTTAGTATAAATGTATTTATCATTGGAATGAAATAAGCCCTTGCATATTTCTAACATAAATTTTTAAAGATACGCAAGACTTGTCAATTTAACTCAGTCGGTAAGGGAGCCATCTGCCAATCAATTGGCTGTGATTTCATATGTCAATTTCACATATCGGACGAATAGTGAAGAGTTTACTCTCTTACATTTGGTGAAGACTGTTCTTGTTCTTGTTATGGTAGAAAGTCAACTCCAGAGTTTAAAGTTGTTATTGTAAAATTCTGCCCTATGTGATTATGGGAGAAATGTTGTATTTATTGCATCAACAAGAAGGAGATGGTGTTGCTCAAAATGTATACTTTTTCTCATTCTTAAGCTACAAACTTATCATCACACCTATGCAAAAATCGTATAAAAATGGTCTGATTGTAGAAAAGTATAAAGGTCTAATAATATAAAAATTCATTGCAAAGTTATCTGAGAAATGTGTTAAAACTGATGATTTAGGGAAATGATGAGAGAAAAAGAATGGTGTCTGAGTATTTGCATATAGTTACTAATAGGTTGTTTTTTCTATAGTTCTTAAAAAAATTCTCACGTTAGTTGTTTCAGACAGAGAATAATGTGAGAGATTTCAAATAACAATTGTATTGCATTTAACTCACTATAAAAATGCTTTACATTTGATTTACCATATAAAATAAGTAAATATTCAAATATCAATAAAAATATTTTGATTGAAAATCAGTTTCTTAAACAAATTCAATAGTAGTACATAAGAAAAAGTAATTATCAACTAATATTTAGTCAAGGCTCTTTTGGCACTGAGCACTGCTAACCAACTATTCTGTATCCTTCGATGAGGCTTCTTCTACTCTCAACAGGTATTTTCATCCATTCTTCAAAGTAGAATCATTCCAAATTGTTCAGATTTGATGGGTTTCGTTTATGAATGTGCAATTTTCAAGTCATACAACAAATGTACGATAAGATTTAGGTCAAGCGATTATACAATTCAAATGCATTGTTGGTAATTTTATCATAGCAATATATTGAAAATCAGAAAGGAAGATATTGACAATGGTCAGGAATTGAATCAAGCATTGCCAACAGAATTGGGCCATTATATGCTGAACATAAATGAATTGCAAAAGATTTTACAATATAAATGCATAGAAATTCAAAAATGAAATGGATTATCTGTGGTGAAGAATTAAATTAAGTGTTACTGATAGAATAGGGTTATTAAATCTATAATGTGAATGCAGTGTTAATGATTTTATTATCATGTCAGAGGTTTGGTATCGGCTTTTGTTTATTGTCTTTGGATGGCATGGAGTTTCATTTTTTAGATACCAACACTATCATTAATTGATCCATGGTAGTAAAGTAACTTTTGAGAGTAGACTCATTGTATTTTGGGATCGAGTAGGTATACTGAAAGCATTACACACACCATTGGTTGGTAGGTAGGTAGGTAGAAACTAGTACATTATGTAATCTCCCTATACAGATATAACTTTCTTATCTGGTGGTCTGGAGTCTGGCGACTGCCATGGTACAGCATGTTTTGAATCTGCGGCCATTAATTGAGGATCTGCCACTCAAGTTCTTTGATTCAGTTCCAGACCACAGTTTGTGAACTGAAATTTAAGATTTGTTTAAAAACCTAACTGCGTTTTGAAACCAGATTGAAGGACTCTAGATTTGACAAATTTTGATGTTTACTTTAGCATTGAATAAGATGTATGTTTTAATTTTTTTCTGAATCTTATAAATCATCTTCAAAACAGCCAATTAAAAAGCATAAGCAAACAAATAATTTTCTGTTATAAATCATATAACATAAATGTATCTTCCTGTTTCCCACACTACTAGAAAAATCATTCAAGATCTATAAATTTGTGTTCTGTGTCATTTTCTTCGGTCCAGCAATAGCCAGATTTCAAAGTTGTAGAATTGAAGAGGTACAATCTGTACTATTTCTAATGTATGTTCCACTGCAAGGTAAACAAACAATTGCAAATTTTTTCTTTGGTTCCAGTAGTCAATGTTTGAATTCAAGTAATGGCTTGAATTTGTTCTCTATCTACAGAGGATTTGGACAAGTCATATTTCTATCTATCTACTTTCCTATACTTGAAAAATCAACAGTATTTCATCAGTGCAAATACTTTTTTTATGCGTAAGAGTTCACCTATTTTCATTATTGAGGCTGAGAGTTTTTTTTCATGTGGTCTTTCTTTTGTCAGCTATTATAGTCAATTGACCTCTATTTGTTTCTACTTGGTGATAAGACCACATCACCAAAAGGACCATTGTGAACCACTGACCACATGACTGTGACATTTTAGCCTGAAAGAGTTTGTCGGATGTACTTGAACACTAGACATATGGTGTGAGATTAGGTCATATATTCTGAATAAGTCTCCTTGTATTCTGCTCTTCATTTATTTATTCATTTATTTTGGGTGACATTTAAAAAAGAGGGTCATCTTTTTTTGTTAGTAATTATTACAGTATCCAGACTTAAAAATGTGACTTAGCGTGCATACATATCCTGTCTCTTGTAAAGGAGAGTGTGAATAAGATGAAGGGACTGCTATGTAGCCACACTTCAAAATAATCATATGTTCAGACTTTCTCTAAGGGCTTATTAAAACTGTAGTAATAAAAAAATACAATATGTAACTATTTATCTAACTCCAAAAATAGAATTGTGAGTAAACTTTTGTTTGAAATTCTTACTTGAAGTACTTTCAGTATTAAAATCGTTTTATTGCTTGTTTTATTTCATCTTATTATTGTTGCTTTTTAGGGCTAATTATTGAATAATGACAATAATCAGGGATTAACAGGTTCAGTTAGTGTTAGTACCCTAAAAGAAACTCACACCTAATTTAAATCTTTTGGCAGCATGCTGTGTTCAGGGTGATCAATTAAAAATTGGAAAAAAAAGATGGTCAATGAATGTTACTTCTCTCACCTTTTCTTGAAAAAGTCTGAGTTTCAAAAAACGAGCATGAATGCCACCAGATACAAACTAAGGGGTCTATTTAGCATAAAATTACATTGCGAATGGAACTCCTCACTAGAAATTTATTCAGGAGGGAATTCTGAAGAAACAAAAAAGCTTTCTCCAATAAGGAGTACATGTTGAAATTTTCAGCTCTCTAGCTCCATTGGTGCAGCCTGTATGTATAATACATATCTAGCTAGCCCAACCAACTTGAAAACTGAAGATACCTATGTTGACTTTTTTTGTTTATGGTTTATAATATTATCCGGAGTTTTGAGATAAAAAGCAACAATAATAAGATTGAGTAAAAATGACGATAAAAAAACTTTTGGAAACTGTTGTAAAATGAAAGATTTTTCCAAGAATTTTCTGAATGATGCAGTTATTATTTCTGTTAATAAAAAGCTATTCAAAAATAAACAGAAGATTTAAATCAAATTGGACAAACGATTAAACTGGGTTGATTCTAGTTAAACTCAAGATATCATTATAGTTACACTAGATGTTTAATTGTTTTAATGACATCCTTGGTAGCATGGTAGTTATAAGTATATATATTTGTTTTTCTTTGTGGCGATGCTCTCAATATCATTATAGTGACTTGAGATGTTTAATTGTTTTAATGACATCCTCTGTAGCATGGTAATAATAAGTATATATATTTGTTCTTCTTTTCGGTTATATTCTAGATATCATTATAGTCACACTTGATGTTTAATTGTTTTAATGACATCCTCTGTAGCATGGTTATGATAAGTATATATATTTGTTTTCCTATTCGGTGAGCGTACTGCTTTACACATTTGTTCAAGGCTGAAATGATATCAGTAAAAAAATACATAAAGTAGTAAATTTGCCAAAAAGAAAAACAAATACATATACTGGATGTTCAAGTAGCCAATGATATCACAGGTAGGGTTTATTAAACAAACTAGCATAGAACCTGTCAGAAATTATGGGATTTTTTACACATGGATAAATCATATAAATTTACAATTCATATAAATGCACTTATTACAAAAAAGAAAAATACATTCCTCAAATGAAATTTATTTTACGGTTGATTTTCTATAGCTGTTCATATTTTTTGTTCCTTCAATAATTTTAAACAATACAGCTATCAAATTGGGCAATTTTTTATTTTTAATTTCAGAAAAATATTAGTTTTATTCATTGAAAATCAAAGATGCCTATATTTAATAAAATTGTTTTCTGTGCAACTACAAGGACAATAGTTGCAACAGAAGTAGTTGTAATATGAATATAGACACAAACACACTTGTTAATGATTAAATGGGGATTTTATACGTTGAACATACATGAATTGCTGATGATTTTACCTTTGAAATGCACTGGAAATGAGGATAAAAGGGATGGTCAGAGGTCAGGAATTAAGTCAAGTGTTATTAACAAGGCTATTATATGTAAGTAAAAATTTTGCTCTTGAAATTCATCGAAAATATGGAAGAAAGGGATGGTCAGTGATCAGGATGTAAGGCAAGTGTTACTGATAGAATAGGGCTATCATATGAACAATGCAAATGCTTTTTTTTCTATCCATAATACTGGACTTTTCCACTCAGGAGTAAAAATGTTAGAGATAAAGATACTTCCTACCCACCATTTTATACTAATTACTTTTCGTCTGGAACAAATTTTCTATTTCTTTTCTTCTTAAAAAATCATTTGATAGGATGTCAAATAACTGTGAATTTTTTCATGGGCATTGACTGGTATGGAATAATCCCTTCTGGAATATATCTATCACATGTATGTGTGTAAAATATAAATGGATATATGATATATGAGTATGTAAAATAGTATGCGTTAATCATATAGTTACATATAGTTATAGATATTGCATTCTATGCACAAATTTTCTGACTTCATTTAAAGAGCTTGTTTTGTATCATTTCGACTTGAATACATGTACTAATTTCCGTTGGTTTTTTGTTTATTTTTACAGTATTTATCAGTATTTTGTGTTCTTGTAGTGTATATTTATAGAATATGACATTTACCAAAATATCCTATTGAAATACTGCAAAATGCTAGAAAACACTCCAGATGTAATGCAAAATACCCTTAGTATAGGCGATAATTAAATGAAATACCTCACAAGAGCGCAATACCACCAATGGATATCACGACTCACAACATGGATCCCCACAGATCATATGTGCAACCGAGGCCGGCATAGTACTAGATGGAGAGACGAGCTAGACAAATTCAGAAAGTACTGGCTCTGGGACACCCATAGTTGAGAAGTGTGGCGAATCCTGGGGAAGGTCTATGTCTAACAATGGATGTTAAGAGACTGATGATGATGATGAAGTCATAATAACACAAAAAAAAACATTGTACATGAAGTTAAATATCATATATTCATAGAATATAACAATTACTGAAATACAATACTATTTACCAAAAAAACACAAAATATCCCAGAAATAATGGGGAATACCCTCAATACATGTGCCAATGAAGCTAAAGGTCTGAACATTTTAACATTTACATCTTATTATGTACAGAGAAAACATTTTTTTTTCTTTTTCAAAATCCTCCTCCTAAATAGGTTTTTAGAGGTGGTTGAATTAGCAATATAAGTTTATGCTAGATTTTCAACTTAGTTTGTGTCCTACAGCATTCATGCTTGTTTTTTTTTTTTTAAAATTTGAACTCTTTTCAGAGATCACTCTCCAACAAAAGCTGATTGAAGTAACTTATTCACTGATCACCCCTTTTCCAATTTTTGAATTGATCACCCCCCAACATAGCATGCTGTCAAAAGACATTGGTCACATGACAGTTTCTATTGAGTGACTAACCAGACCTGTTTTTCAAAGTAATTGTAGTGATTAGATATCGGTGATGAACTTGTCGTAATTACAGAGTAATTACATTGATAATAGTCTTCATGCAGTCGTTAAGGTTTATTCATCCAAAACAATAACAATATGATTAATCTATTTACTTTCTCCTATTATTGTGTTTTGACTTTACTTTTGTATGTGACAAAAATGATGGACCAGAAACGTGTGAAGTCATCTACGAATAACAGTGACACAGTGAGGCATGCAAAAACTGATGATGAGTTCACTCCTACTCGTAAAGCCCAACTCAGGTCGACTTGTTTTGCTATGACATAATGGCATTTCCATGAGTGTTTCTGTAGCCCAGTGGTTTTAGACATTCCGCTGGACATCAGTAGATCTTGGGATCGTATCCACATAGGAGAGACACAATTTCTTTTCTTCCACACTTTTATGATCAGTGGTAGATTAATCATTAGGCTGAGTAGGCCTTATTCTTTTTTTCTTACCTGCAATTGAGGCCAGTGGTGGATAAACCATTATGCTGAGTAGACTTTTCTTGCTTTGTTTTGTCAAGCTCCTGCTATTGAGTTTTCAATTTAATTTTTTATGTGTACCAACAATGATGGATGGCAATGACCAGACCAAAAACCAGTGACATCATGCATGAATAACAGTGACACAGTGATGTATGCAAAAACTAATGACAAATTCACTCCCATCCCTGAAGCCCAACTCAGGCTGATTTGTTTTGCTAAAGTTTGCAAATCCCTTTTACAAGAACTAATAATAAAGGAGTTGAAATGGGATACACAATATTGTATGGAGAAATGTATTCTGTTTTGTTTACCCTTTAGATTTCATTGGAGCAAGGGAGTTTGACCCTAGCACAGCTTGTCTTCAATTCTCTTATATCTTTTTATTTGAGCTCTGTTTTTAACATCAGGTTGCAAGGGTATAAAACTTAACAATTGGTTCCACCTTTCCTACATTATTCTGCAATTACAATATCAATGATAGTAGTAACACTATTGATAGTAAATGTGTAGTAACATTGATTGTCAACTAAAACTTGTGATTACATCTTGTTGCTGATGAACCTGTAGTGATTACAATATGATAAAATTTTAGGTATTATTAAATCAATGACAAACTTGTGGTAATTACATATTGATGATTAACGTTTAGTTTTTATGAAATGAATATGAATTACTACCGTTATTTATTTCAAGCTTATATTTAGCAAAAAATATATTCCATAAATGTTTATTTTCTATTTAACTTTTAAAGAATTTGTTTTTTCACAATTAAGACTTCAATACTTATAAATATTGATCTCTGTAGCATATTTTGTTTGGTATTGGGAAAATTTGTGGGTATTTCATGATATTCTGAAGGTATTTTGCAGTATTTTGGTAAATAGCAGTGCCATTTCTCATGTACTGGGTTGGATTCTCACTAAGTACCCGGCATATGTATCTGTGAGCCTGACAAAGCTGAGCTTAATAGATACCAACTAATAAAACAACCATTTAGTGTTACTTGCAGTAGAGTAATGGTTGGCAAGCTGATCTCAAACCGTTACTACTGAAGTGAGTTTAATCCTTGCTGAGCTTCACTTTTATACCCCTGTGGCAGACTAAGCTAAGCCTAATAGAAACTATTTCATAAAACAGCCGTGGAATGATGGTTTGCAAGCTAGTCTTGGAAAGTATCTCTACTGCAATGAATTTGAATAGATGTTCTCTTAATGTCAAAATATATGGAATACTTGGGGAAACATTTTATTTGTTATCAGCAGACCTCGGAATTTGTGTTGGGTTATTGACTACACTTGTTGATTTTACTTATTGCTTTCAGAACTTGTCAAATGTTGACTAATTCTAGAATTCTGATTTTCTATTCATCTTTTGTTATCTTACTTGTTTTTTTCATTTTTAAAATATGATGAAAGGAAAATGACTTTTCCAAGATGGCAGTCTTTGATAAACTTCAATCATAGATTGTCTGCAAGACAATTTTTTCAAGCAAAAGATCTAGGTGTATTTTGAAAATGATTAAAAAAAAACCCAGACATTCTTTTAATCCTATCTGTAATGTCTGAAAATAGTTCCATTATACGTATTGGCAGTTCATTGATTTCTCTTGGATGCTACTAAAAAACCGAAGTTCTCTTTGTGTATTGACTTCATCAGATGAAATTATCATTTCCATTTGTATTGATTTTTAGATCTTATTACCATAATTTTTCATAATGATTACTTCTCAGCAATATATCTGTATTTATATATGTGTATGAGGTGCTATTGAAAGATCAGGGAATTTGCACAGATTGATCAATTTGTTCATCTGTCAAGTTCCCAAGTGTTTCATCAAACATTTGGAACTTTTGTACAGCGCTGCAAACACATACACACGTACACACACATACAAAAATGCACTCATGCTCACACACACACATATACATATACACATATTCTCTCACACACATATATAAACAAAGACATACTCATATATATATACATACACTCCTACACGCATATATATATATACACTCATGCATGCAGGTACATGTGCACACACATATACACATACTCACACACACCAATATATATACGTATATATATGAGGAAGAGAGAAAAGGATGAGGTCTCCAAATAATGTGTCAATTCTGGCTGAGACAACTTCTTCATGTGAAAATGTATACTTGAACATTAAGATATAAAAAATTATTGTCACAAATTGAAATATTGTATGGAAGAAAAGTTAGAATGTGTTATTCCCATGTATAATATTAAACAATACATATGTCTTAATAACAGATGAAAATGTGTAGCCAACAATTTAACATATATAATAGTAGATAGGCTGGGAAGAGTTCTTTTTGCAACCCTGTTTGTCCGGTAGGCATGATAGGATGTCAAGTAAAAAAAATTTTCACTCATTTTCTCAGATTATACAGTTTCTTCATTCTTATAGAGGCTGTATGAAATGATTCAAAAGCATAAATGAGGTTGTTAATTTGGATTGAGTCATGATTACCCATGATGCTTCAATATGCAAACATGGTACATTTTAGCCTCTGGAAGCTTATTATAGTTTTTTTTGAGTCATATCAAATCACAATGGGAAAACATCTAGAAAAATTGAGCATGACTCATGAATCTCGTAATCTGCAAATGTAATTTTTGTTTTTCTTTTTGGAATTCTGCCTTGATTTAAATGAACTCATGTGTATAATAAGTAATATGAACCAAAAGAATCAATCCTTTGACGGGTTCAACAGATTTTATACAAGTATCCTTCTTTATAAGTTATATGGGAGCCAGTTTTACATGGTGATTACTTTGAAAACTCATCTGGCCAATTAATGGATTGTTGATCTAATCTATCCACTGCCTTTATAAACTAAGAGTTCTCTCTGAAAATTTCAATAGCCATTAGATAAAAGCGAAGGCAACATTTCTTCAAAACTAGTCCTCAAAACACTCATTCATTTAGCTGAGTGATTGTTTTTTCCCCAGAACATCAACTTTCTTACATGTTTACAGCAACATAATAAGTTTAATTTGCTATTCTTCTAAACCTATTAGACTTATTCAATCCCATAGATGTCCACAATTGTATACAGGACTATATTTGTGAATGCTTTATATTATTTGAAACTTATTAGAAATGACCTCCTGGTGTTACAATGAGAATGGGCCACTCAGCCTAGGCTGCATAAGTAGAATAAACAATTGAAGAAAAATGGGGCTGCTCATCTTGTTAATCCACAGTCCATATCTGTAAAGTGGTTTCCAACAACAATTATACCAAGAAATGGATATATAATCCTACAGAATATTAATGAATGTGTTATATCATCTGATCTTCTATTTGAAATTACCTCCCATTGTTACATGAGTCACTCAGTCTTCATTGTTCTCTTTAATTTACGTTTCAAATAGTTTTAAATGATATAACGCATTCACAAACATTCTGTCAAATTATTTATCCATTTCTTAATAATAAAGGATTATGGGAAAATACGCCACCAACAGTAATGAGTGAAGAAGACAATTTTCAACTCTTGTACGATGTCACTATGGACTTTTCGTTACATATTTACTTGCAAATCAAAGTGTAGTATCTGTTCCACGGCATAGACCGAGGATTCGGTACTGACACTTGCCCGTTGAATGGGCCGGAGATTGTGTGGAAGTTGGTATCAAAGACCGAGTGCGCCGGTGCAAACGTTTGCCAATGAGGTTACACTGAGGCTGCGTTTGCTAAGCGCATCGGGAGGCCTTTGGACTCGTCCTTAGGCTCTCCCATTATTACTTTCGCAGGTGACGTTGTCTTTTCAACGGTAACTGCGTTGGCTGGAGCCATTTTTCGGGGGTAAGGTACTATTTCTTCCCACGTTAAGCCCGACCTTGTGTCACATATTGCTGTGGTGGGACAGTGATTAAATAGATACTTGCAAATATTGTGGATAAAACATTTCATTGTTTTTTCAATCAATGCTTTGTCCATCATTTTTAGTTATCTCAGTCTATTGTCAAACTCCTAGAGAGTTTACTTTATTATCGCAATTAGTCAGATGGTGTATTGAGAGAGGGGAAAAAGAAAGAGTAGTACCATGACATCATGTGATGTCAACTTACAACTAGGAAGAGAAAGAGAGAAAGAAAGGGAAATTGTACTTTTTATGATATCATCAGAGAATTTGTTCATCCTGATCTCACATTTTTTTCAGAATTTTTTTCTGACAATGCTTTTTTCAGCAAGTTATTTTTTACCTGACCTCATATTTATATTTAAGTTTCAGACTGAGTGGAATTGGACTCAGAAGTAGTTAGTTTTGTATCAATTGATGTTTATTGTCTGGTCAGATTTCTTTGCTTTATGGTATGAGTCCCTCACAGTTATTGATGAAAAACAGAATCATCTCAACTTTATATAGTATGAAATAGCTTGCTCGTTATGGCACAGACCACAAAATATTACTGATACACACTTTCTTACACAAGATTCCAAAGATGGCAAAGCTCTGAAGATTGAATATTTTTTCCTTGGAAGTCATCTACATACCAATGCTCATATTTGAGGCCAAACATGATCCATGCTCAACCAAAATCATTCTGTTTACTTCTGCTGCACTCTACCATGTCTTGTAGGGCACATCAATATAATTATGAGATGGCCTTAGCTCAACCCACACGATGCATTTGTCTCTCAGCACTCCTATTAGTTAGATGTGCCTCTATTTCATTTATATTTTGGTATGAAAATGTTAAAAGAGCTGCAGATTTGCCTTTGGGTAACATTGAAAAGCAGAAGAACAAGCATTTGTTGTTATCAGTGTGGTACCTGTGCTACCATTTCAAAATCCCGAAAATTTCAAATTTCAAATAGTGTCTGGTCCCAAAGGATCAATTTTACATAAATTATACTGCAATTTGAACCCCCCCCCCCGATTAAAACCCCATTTACTGGGGGAATTTTGAAAAAAAACAAAGACTTTTTTTCCATACATAATAAGGAATAAATGCTGAAATTTTCAGCCCTCTAGCTCCATTGGAAGGTTATCTGGTGTCTTTGTAGGTTTCATGTTGTTGGAAATATTTATGGACTGTTGCCATTCAAAAAGCTTATCCTTTTCAAAGCAGAAAAAAACGAAAAATTCATTAACTTTTTTCATCATATAATAGAGATCAATAAGCATTAGGTCAATATAAAATAGACGATTTTGGCAAAGCCAACTATCACTGTTCAGGGCAAAATAGCCTTGATTATTCAAAATCAGGAATCTTACCATGGCGTTATGGTTAGCGGGTTAGTCTAGCAGACCATTATACTATGTAGAGAATTCAATCCTCACTAGATGTCCAACACTTGTGTCCCTGTGCAAAAATTAAGTAAATTATGTTAAATATGTGGATAAAACATTTCATTTTTTTTTTTGATCAATGCTTTGTCCATCATTTTTAGTTATCTCAGTCTATTGTCAAACTCCTAGAGAGTTTACTTTATAACCGCAATTTGTCAGACGGTATATTGAGAGAGGGGAAAAAGAAAGAGTAGTGCCCGCAAAATCTCTGTAAGCAATTTTGTACCTGTAACCACTGGTTGCAGCGGTCGTAACTTTTTTCTAGCTCTGTTAGAGACTCTACTGCTGAAAAGTTGTTCTGAAGATTCTCAGGAAGACTGCATTATGCCAATCTGTCAGTTTGTATCATGTTATAAAAACCAAAACAAAAAAAAGGCAATGATCACCGCTTAAAAGTGATTCATGAAGTTTTCAAGTGATAAAAACATGGAAAGAAAAGATAGAAGAACTTTTCTGATTAACTAATACACTGAGTGCTTATGACCCTTTTACATAATTTTGTGGACAAAGATTAGGGAGGGTTTTGCTCTTTTTGCAGGCCCCAAAGTGCTAGCAAGGCCTATATGTGGAATAGTCTTCTGGTCTATGTGATAAATTTTTGGGTGTGCTGCTGCATGCATGTGACTGATCCCGACCTTTAAACGTAGGGTCCTAATTGTGGGACAATCAGAGCAGGGTCCTGAAGTAGATTTTATTGGAGTTTTCTTCTCCTTGGCAGATGCCAGAGCTAGTGATAGAGATCCACTGCCCCTTTGGAGAAGGATACTAACAGTATGGTTGACTTTGGTAGGTTTAGGCTCAGGTCCTGGACACTGCAGTACAGAAATGCCTGTACTGGTAGTAGAGGTCTGCCACTCTTTTAAAGTATACCGACAGTATGGCTGACCTAGGTAGGCTCAAGTCCTGGATATGGAACAATAGGCAGATACTTGTGCCGGCTCTTTGCTGTGCCTTTTGAGGAGTGTTCAGACTGTATGCCTAACCTGTTTGTTGTGTAGATGTGACGTATTTGAAATGTACAATCCTCTTTTGATGGTCAGCAATCTCGATTAAAATTGGTTACAATTAGATATGCTTTGTGAATTGATTGATCAGATAGGAGTCAATTACTTTATTTTGTACTCTGAGAAAAAATATCTGGTAAAGACTGTTTTTTCGTCAATTGTCCAAGGTTTATTAATAGTTTTTTGGAAAAATTTCATCATAACATTTTTAGATGATCCATTCTTCGTCACTGAATTAAACTGCTGCAATTTGAAATAAAGAAATAGTTTTAGATGAGACTTGAATTCACATCTCATACCACAAGTCATTTCATGTGATAATGCTGGATCATTTTGATCTCCAAAATCATTTTGGAGGAGCACTTCAAATCCTACTACAATCATCAGACAAAACCGTCAACATATGTCTTTTCAAGTTGCTGGCTATGTATGTACGTATGTATAATGCATACTGGCCACACCAATAGAGATAAAAGGCTGAAAATTCAAAAATTTACTCCTCATTAGGTTAATAAAAAAACGTTGTTTAAAAAAAAAAAAATCAGCCTGAATAGGTTTTCTCTGTGTGTGTGTGCGTGTGTGCGTGCATGTGCGTGTATTGGGGGGGCTTAGTATGCTAAATTGATCCCCCAATCTGTCTTCGGTAGCATTTATGCTCATACTGCATCCCCAGGTTTGTATTTATAACTAACAGTAGACATATGTCCCCATTAGATAAAACAAAATAAAGCAAGCAATAGTCAACCACTAAACAAAAACAAATAAAACAAAAGAAAGACCCTACCACCTAGAATAGGAGACCCCCCCCTTCAACGCCCTGAATGTTCCAAACAGGGATCTAAAATAAACCACATCATTTGTCTGAGGAAGCCCAAACAGGTCAGAAACATAAATGTGTTTGTGTAATAAATCCTCACTCTATTACATATATAAATATATATATGTATTCAAGCAGCCCTATTTTCTTTAATTGTTTATTCTGTTTATGTGCTCTTAATTGAATGATGTATTAACCATGTAACGACGGGAAATCATTTCAGATAAGTTTCTCTATAATGAAATGCAATTTATTATTCATAAGTATATATACATAAATATATTTATATGGTGAGGGAATGGATGAGATTTATTCGATAATTTGCTGGTAATGTAAAGGCACAACAAAAAAAAAAAAATTTTACACCAAATCAGACCAAGAATAACGGCGGCTGTTTGGCTTAATGGTAAGAGCATCGCTATGTTGAAGCGACAACCCTATCAGTAACAGGTTCGATTAGTGCAGTAGCCCCATTTTCTTCAATTGTTTATTCTATTTACATTGTCTAGGGTGAGTAATACATAAACTGTGTTGTGACGGTATATCATCTTAAATGAATTTCTATATGATATTACACAATTTATATTTAATATGTATATGTATATATATATATATATATATATATATATATATATATATATATATATATATATATATATATATATATATATATTCTTTTCTAAAAAAAAAATTTGGTCTGTGATATAACAAGGTTATATAAACAGTCATTTGTCAACCCACAAAGTCTCAGCATATTTTAGATCAAGCACAGAGTAATCAGATTTTATTTAAAGGCAAAGTTCCTGAAAAGATGTTGGTGCAATTATAGTGGGAGTATAAACTTCATAAATAGACATCTGGTTGGTGGTGTGGTTGGCAGTAAAGTCAGCTGGTCACCAGATGATATAGCAGTGGAATATATTATAATTACTATCGTAATATGAATGGCTGCACATGCACACACACACATACACACACACATACACACACACATACACACATGTAAATATATCTTTAAAAATACTTCCTTCTCCAACCATTATGCTCAATTTCAAGTTACTTCCTTTGTGTCAAATAATATAATTATTTGCAAATAAATGAATATGAGAAAATACACTATGAATAGTAATTTCCCCTCACTATGAGCTCCCCAAAAAGTTTCCCATCACTTTTGACCTACAGAAAAAATGTTTCCTCTCATTTCTGAAAAAAGTCCCCCACATTTTTGAACCCTAAAAGTTGAAATGAAATTCTTACCCTCGTTTTGACCTCAAAAAAACATAAAAAATGTTCCCCTCACTTTTGATCCGGAAAAGTAAAAATAACTTTACCCTCACTTGATATCCTTCGATTGAAAAAAGTTTACCCTCATTTTTGAACCCTAAAAAAAAGAAGCTTTCTCCCATTTTTTGACAGCTAAAATGAACAAAATGATCCCGTCCGTTATAAGCTCAAAAGATTAACAAAGATTTCCTTTTACTTTTCATCCCCTGAAGAAAAAAAATTCCCCCCCATTTTTGATCCCTGAAAGTGAAAGAGAAATTTCACCTTCCATCATCTTGACCCCTAAAAGGGAAAGAGAAAGTTCTCCTCTCTTTTGACTTTGACTTTAAAAAAAAGTGTGATCAGACTGTGAAAGCAGGTTAGAAAAAAACCTAACGAAATATAAAGTGTGATTAGGAAATGTGAGGTAAGGTAAAAAAAAACAACTCAAAAGAAGGATTTACCAGAATATAAGCTCAAGTGAAAAACCAACTTCCCTCAAATTCTTTAATGAAGACAAAATATTCGATAACATTATCATAACCAGTGAAGGCAAATTAAGTGTCTAGTTGAAACAGAATCATTTTGTTCTTCAAGCTACTGCATTTAGAGTGTGTAGCACAAGAAAAATCTATGCCTCTCAATTGCCATCACTGTTGAATTCTGGTAAAATACATACAAACAGAAAGACTATTTGTATTAAACTAATATGTATGTATAGATATGTGCATGTATATGAACATATATATATTTCATATACACACACACACATATATATATATATATATGTATATATATATTTCATATACATATATGTGGCTGTAGACTTTTCATTATCCCATCCAGTGTCGCAAGGCAGAATTGAAACCTTCACTTCAGACCTGGAGGCCGATATCCTACCTCTGGACTATGGAACTGAACAGTCAGTAAGGCTAGATTTAAGGGATATATCTATTTACACAGAAATCCCTCATCCACCAGAGTGCTCTCAGATTCCTATGGAGGAGCATTTATATATATATATATGTATGTGTATGTGTATGAAATATATAAATATATATATATTTCATATATATATGTTCATCTTAAGCCAAGATATATATATATATATATATATATATATATATATATGTAAATGAAATATATGAATATATACATATATATGTATATATATCTACATATACACAGGTTCATCAGTAAATCTATATCCTTATGACGAAAGAAACATTTATTTTATATAATGAATATCTAGTCGTCAAACTACAATCAAAGTTAGAGTGTTTCCTCTATAATGATGTTAATGAAAAAAAACAACCCTCTCCTAATTTAGGGGAGTTAACAATCCACTGGTCATCTTAAACAAGATCTATGTATAAACTTATCATTTCCATAGCATGTTGTGAAATCACAACCGAGTGATTGGTTGGTATCTCTTTTATCAACTAAGCAAAACTGATAAAATTTATACATCATATATGCAATACGAAAGTTTCAATAATCATCTTCACTTACAAGTAGGAATGGAGTTTGATCTTGCAGCAGCTAGGCTTGTTCAACATAATCTCCTCCCTTGTCACTTAATCTAATCCAATACTTATCCATTAATCCCATAGATTGAATGTCATGAAGTGAAATTTCAGATAAAAATTCAGCTAACAACTGTCAGGCCATTGATTTATTGACTTACACTTTTATACACACACACACACACACACACACACACACACACACACACACACATATATATATATATATATATATATATATATATATATATATACATATATATATATATATATATATATGTGTGTGTGTGTGTGTATTTATGCACACATGTCCGGTTAGATACAACAGACAAGGAACATTTTGTTAATTTTTTATTAAATTTTTCTTGTTTATGCACCGGAGAATGTACGTTTTAATTCTTGGAGTGTAATAGTCGTCCAAAAGTTCCTTGTCTGTCGTATTTCACCAGACATGTATAAATGATGGATTGTAGCCAAAAGATATATATATATATATATATATATATATATATATATATATATATACCTACACATGCGTACACACTCTCTCTCTCACACTGCATACTTATACAAGTTGAGTAATGAAAGGTCTACATTATTTTGAGCATTCTGATGTATGATACTGCCTGTGTCCTTAATGACTAAGTTCAAGGGGGCTAGTAACCCGAATACACAGTGGGTAATTGTATTGTGTTGGCTTATTAATAGACATCAGAAAAGAGTCTTTTTTTGGTTAAAGGAAGGGACTCATGATAATAAAGTCAACTTTTATAGGAGAGCAGCTATTGGAATAATAACAATATTTTTGTATGAATCATAGAATTATTTCATCGACAACAGAAATACTGGTGGTATTAATATGTGACATTAGGTTTCTTCTTCACTTTATTTGGATTTACAGTATCTAATTTATTTAGGGTAAATGCTGACGTATGGAATGTGTCAAAAACGATACCATTTAGAATATTGTAAATTTTTGTAGTTTCGTTTTAAGATAGCTCTGTTTGTAAACCCCGTAAAATTGTTTTATCTTCTTGTTTGAAGACCTGGATCTTACGGAATGAGGTCAATATAGTAGGCAAGGAGAAGCATTGGTGAAATAGACAGCCGAAGGAATGCGTCCACATACTAGGCTCAGATAACTCAATCTGCAGACCAAATATTGAGGTGGATATTTTGTGGGAACCATTGAAGGAGCAGGCTATGAACTTCCATGACCAGAGAGAAGTGAGTCACAAGGCTAGTCCAAGGGTCAGTTTGAGGCAATCCAAAAAATACAGGGATTCAAAAAAAGGTGATGCTTACGTGAAGAAGATGTACGTACTCTCTCAGAACTTGATTTTTCATTCCAGGACCAGCAATGGAAATGGATTTTGGGAACTAGGTGTATGGTAATGTTTCTATTAGTAGACATTGAACATTTAACAAAAGCAGGAAATTGAGAAGTAGGTTTACACTGTAACCCGCTGCACCCCCACTCCATTTCCATTCCTGTCTGGAAGACATCATCCGTGGAAAGCCGAAAGTTGCACTGATGAAACCCTGTGAGAAAAAAAAATATGAGGAAATTAATTGAAAGAACACATTAGATTACTACTTTATCACATTAGAAAGAACCAGAAAGTTTGAAAAGGATGATCTGTATAGGGGAAAAACTATTTCTCGACAAATTTTGACATTATTCATCATAACATTAATCTATGGAAAAATCCACTTGTCTGAATACATTGGCCTTTCATGGAATGAGGTCAAAATAATTTACAAGGAGAAGCATCGGCAAATAAGATGGCTGAAGAAATGTGCCTGATGAGAAATAAAGGAGAAAAACTATTTGTAACGATTCTGACATTAGCTGCCTATTCATTACAATACTAATCTGTTGGAAAAAATGAATGAATTAATCAAAAAGTGTCAAAGGAAGACACATGATGACTCCATGATTGAAGTTAATTAAAGATATACTCTAAATTGACCACTGTTATTGCACTCTTTGTTTGGACAATAGAATTCCTTCTTTGTGTTTTTGATGTTGTTAACACATTAAGGAATCCAGTTGCTAAACAAAGCTTGCAATATTAATGCCTCCTCTCAAAGTTATAGGTGATATATTGGCCATTGACGTTTCAATATGCTTTATACATTAGGTCTTATTATTATCATTTCTGCAAGTTCACACCAAATGTCTCATAGTCATCGTTGGAGACATCGTCTTCTCAAGTCCTTGGTCCTCGTCTCAGTGTTCCTACATTCCACAGCAGTGCTGCGGTTTTGAGTTTCTCACCAGATGACTGGCGGTCATCACTGAAAGTTGAGTGACAGTA
>OY735199.1:25203702-25213702 GCA_963457665.1 Thysanoteuthis rhombus | reverse complement strand
CAAAATATGTTATGGTAAGGAAACAAAATCAACAGTCCATGACTTCGTACAACACTATTTTTGTTCCTAGGGAGTGTTATTTTCTAATTGTTTATGTGTTGATATTATAGAAAATGACTATTATTCCCTTCAAACTTTGCTTTTGTGACTAGGACAGTGATATCAATTTGAAAAAAAAACCCAGCTACGTATGAATCTAAATTAACAAGTATGTGCACTAATATTGAGCAAAAGTGATGACAAAAGATTTAGAAGTGAATAGTCTTTTGAGATTTGTGATTGCACTGTAGTTCACTTTCACAAACCAGACCCCAAAGAGGAATCTCCGATCAATGTTCTCATTATATCTCCCTTGGAGGAATTGTTCAAAGTACAGTATACAGCTCCTTTCTCCTACTAGTGATATTCTTTGGGAATTCCTTGCATTCAAGGATCTTCTTTATCTGTTGACTGATGAAGAGACTGGCTCTGACCTTTGCATCAGAGTTTTGCAAGGCCTACAATATGCAAGGCCTACAAGGTATCTTTTAGCATACCCATTGTGGAACAAGACAATTTCGATTTTTGAAATTTTTTTAAATAGAATTTTTTCTATTTTTTCCCCCTAATCTTGTGTTAGCACTGCTGGACATCATTTGGTCTAAAACCTTGCAAATTCTCATAAGAACTCCATTCTTCTAAAAACATTTTTTTGAAGTTTTTTCTTTCTTTTGCATTTTTTTGTTCTTAATGATTCTTTTAATTTTGAGTCAGTGCTATCAGACACACCTTTTAGCCTATAAGCTTGCAAATGCACATGGGTACACCTTGTGGACACCCTATAAAAACATTAATTTTGGGTTTTTGGAAAAAAAGCAATTTTCAGAGCTTTTCCCTTCCTATTATCCAGTTGGCAATATAAACTGAAAAAGTTAATAGTATAGATGAAGTATTGTGAACCAGGGTATCTCAAAGTAAAAATTGGGATACCTCTGAGGTCACATGAACATTGTTTTTTTTGCTGGGGTTAGGTCACAGGAATATTTTAAAATCTGTTTAAAGAATAATGTTTTGTTTTATTTTTGGTCCCAAATTCTACTTTGAGAAGCCATGGTCCACTAGACTTGCTTGTTAACCATCACGCTTTGACAAGGCCCCAATAAATTGACCATCATAGATGATGAATCCGACTAAAGGATGCTGAGAATGGTTCTGTTTGAACTTGATCTTAACAGAGAAGTTCTTGACATCATCATCAAATAACAATAAGGGAGAGTATTCAAATTCAAATACATTTATGAGTATATTTTGTAGCTATGAAACAAGTAACTAATTTAAATCAAATAGAACACCTCCTTTAAAACCCTTCAAAAGCTTTTTTCTCAAAACCTTTCACTTTGAAACATTCTCAAAAAGTCATTTGAGGATGCATGCCAAATTCATGCAAACGTTTAATAAGTGGGGGGGAGAGATACAGTATCAAACAGTGCCAGTTGTTTTATGCGATACATAACTCACATGCATATCTGTATACATAAGTGATAGGTGTTACTCTGCTTGTTTGTCTGTTTGTCTATCACAATAAAAACCACCTAAACATGGGCACAGCCCAACCAAATTACTCAAGAGACCTGGGAGAATGTTTTAAAGTAAAAAGTTTTGGGAATTTTTTTTTACCAGAGATGGGGTTCTATTTACAATGTAAGTATAATGCTAAACTTTACCCTTACTTTCTGCCCAGTATATGTATATACATAAACATATCTTCTTATTTTATATGTTTATGTATGATTCTTCAAAAGTGAAGGGAAACGTTTTTTGCCCTTCAAGTGAAAGAAAACTTTTCCTTCCTTCAAGGGGTCAAAAGTGAATGGAAAGCTTCTTTCCTCCTCAAGGGTCAAAAGCAAAGGGAAACTTTTTGTTTCTTTAACTGGTCAAATGTGAGGGGAAACTTTTTGAAGGCTTTAGTCTTTTTTTTTATCCCTTAGATATAGATGGTACTTCAGCTGGTATATATACATATATATATATATATATATATATATATATATATATATATATATATGTATATGTATATGTATATATATATGTATATGTATATATATATGTATATGTATATATATATGTATATGTATATATATATGTATATGTATATATATATGTATATGTATATATATATGTATATGTATATATATATGTATATATATATGTATATATATATGTATATATATATGTATATATATATATGTATATATATATGTATATATATATATGTATATATATATGTATATATATATATGTATATATATATATGTATATATATATATGTATATATATATATGTATATGTATATATATATATATATGTGTATATATATATATGTATATATATATATATATATGTATATATATATATATATATAAACCAAAAAACTATTTTATACCAATTTAACAGACACATATAAACCAAATAACTATTTTATGTCTTTATAACACCTACATAGAGTAACGTTGATAAGTATTTGAATGAGTACAAACTCTGTAATTTTTGCCTAAGACTGCATTCTTTGCATTATGTATTGGTCTAGTTTAATGCTATTTAAATAATTAGTTCAGCCATTCTTCCAAATACCAATGTTAGTTGGCCTTTTTAATCTCCTTGATCCATTGTTAACAAACTTTTAGCATGACAGAAAAACAATATTTGGTTCGATTCACTCAACAATTTAATTCGATTTTTAAAATTTGTTCTCTGTAATGTAGCATTAGGAACCACAAAACATACCTAAATACATGTTGTTGAAATAACATTAGTTTTTCCCTGGTGTAAAGTTCCTGTTTATAAATCTCAAAATCAAGTCATACAAATTAATTCCTGTTTGTTCAAATATGCTCATGAGCAGTACTCTATGTAGTGTAAGTGAATGCATTAACGCACGGCTTTATATAACATAGAATCGCTTATACTGCATTTTGAGCATAGACCCCAATTTTTGAAATAGGTACCTAAGTGTACGTTACGTATTTATACTAAAGGATACTATTGATGGATTATTTTATCTAACTTTACACGATCTTTATTTGCTGACTCAAACCATTCTTCATGAAGCAAAGAGGAAAGCTTGGATCAACATTTGTGAAAATGTAAAATTTGTCACTACACTGACTTACTTGATATGCTGTAGAAATTTATGGACCCAACTTCTGTGTTATAATGGGTTCTCAGAGTATTTATGTGTAAAAATACATACATACAATCAAATATGGATTATGGTAATCTGTCTTCTTTTTTTTATATCGTGATTAGAGAGAGACAGAAGCATTAATATAATTGATGAGAATTTTATTTTTTAGCTTCCTTTTTGGGAACTTTTACTGACTGTTTGAATTGAGAATCTGTTATACACTGCATGATTTAAACTGGTTTGGCTTAAGAAAATCACTGGAATGTCAATAATTTCCTAATATCAGAAGACAATCTACATGCTTGGTAGATTTTAAGGATGGGTGTGTCTGTGTGTGTATATATATATATATATATATATATATATATATATATATATATATATATATATATATATGTATATATATATATATATATATATATATATATATATATATATATATGTATATATATACATATATATATATAATAATATATATATAAAATATATATATATGTATATATACATATATAGTGTTGGGATACATGTGAAAGTGTATATGCATCTATTGTTGTGTATTTTGAAGTTTATATCTGTTAGAATTTTTCATATCCATCTGTGAGGTTCTGTACCAGAGTAAGCCAAGTTTTGTACATATATATATATATATATAAATATATGTGTGTGTGTGTGTATATATATATACACACATATATATATATATATATATATATATATATATAGTGCAGTTATGTCTGTATTTTGTATGTGTGAAAGTGTATTACTATTTTTCTGAGCTCATTTTTTATGCCCGTCTTTGTATGGTCTTATTTACGTATAAACATATATCTATGTAAGTGTGGTAATTTCTTATATGGATCCATATATATGTGTATACATTGTATTTGTGTATGCCTTTCTGTAAAATTGTCTTTAGAGACTCATCTGTCAACATTTGCTTATCAGTCTTTGTAAATAGTGAACAGTGAACTCTTGCTACTAATTGGGGGAGGAGGGGGGTGGTTATTAAAGCTGAGAAGTGGTTGTACCCGATGGTTGCCTGGTGTTCAGCAAATAAGAAGTAAGTTTGATTGTTGGCTGCATTCAACGAACATCGTTCAGTAAAACCAAGTTTGGTCGCTCCCTGTTCTATTTTTGTCTAGGTGGATCCACGAGTTTGTTAAAACGGAAATTCATTCTATCGAGATTCATTAAAGAGAGGGTTTTCTGTATTTGTATGCATGTGTGAATATATGTTAATTTGAATACATGTTTTGATTAAAAAAAAAAAAAGGACGTTCGTTGTTTCATGCAAAGGATTATAAGTCATGTGGATATATCTAAGCATCTCTTTATATGTAATTGTTGTAGATATGAGTATGTAGATATTTAGCTTAGTTTGGCATAAGGCCACAATAATGAGGCACCTAATGAGGATCAAGCTCATTAGCTTTTTAGACTAATTTGTGAGTGTTGCTCTATTGCAAGTACTCTTAGTAGATAGTTATTTGGTTCACTTTAGTCTGGTACAAGATCAGTGGAAAGTAGAGTACTCAGATCAAAGTCCCTGCATTAGAGGTCCATAAGACTATCTCACCAACCATTTCTCTATGGCAGGCACCCTTAGAAGAGATTTACTCGATTCATATTGTAAAATACCAAAGTATGAATACTTGTATATATGTTTGTAAAACCATGTCAAAAACCGTGCCTCACAGAACAGGTACAGAGGCATGTCTGGTATCAGCAATTCTCAAATTAGCTACAATGTGCAACTCCAGGTCAAATTTTGCAGAACCCAGGGAGTGTTTTTTCTCTCTTTATTTGAACCTACACACAAGTGAGGAGATTTCGCACCAATTTCTCATGTCGTTGATTTTTGATCTATTTGCTTCTTTTAATGTGTACATGTATATGTATGTACAAAAATTTTGATCAAAAATCAACGACATGAGAAATTGGTGTGAAAACAGGTATTTTGGCCTTTGCATTACTGGCGACTGTTTAGCTAAATGGTAAGAGCATCAGTATGTTGAAGAGGCTACCCAATCCTTGGTAGGTTTGATTCGTGCAGCTGCTTCATCTTCTTTAATTGTTTATTCTATTTACAGTGTTTAGGTTGACCTTATAATGAGGGATCATTTCAGATAAGTTTCTATGTAGTATAACGCAATTTATAATTGTTCTGTCGGATTGCATATACCCATTTCCCGATACATGCACACACACAGACAGACAGACATACACACATATATATATGTGTATATATATATATATATATATATATATATATATATATATATATATATATATATATATATATAAAAACATACATACAAATACATATATATATATATATATATATATATATGCACTCACATCAGGTGATGTTCAGTAAGCCAGTTTCACAGGCTGGTGTATGTATTCCTTAATGAATGCTCTGCTTAGCTTGGTGCAAATATACTTAAACTCCCTCTGAATATTAAATTGTTCCAGAATTCTCTTTTTTGTGACAACTGTATTAATAATAAAGATTATGTCCTTGACAAGTGAATTTAACTTTTGTCAGATTTGAACAGGCTTATATTGTTTTAAAAAATGCAGCATTACTGTCTGAACAACCTAATACTTACACTCATATATGTGTATATATATGTGTGTGCATGTGTGTGTATATGTGTGTGTGTTTGTGTTTGTGTGAGTATGTGTATATATATGTACATGTGAATGTCTGAAGAATGTAGAATCCTTGAAATTTTGTAAGGGCAATTTCTTCTTCCTAGAAGGAAAATAAAGATCAAGTTAAAATTGATTTCCATGGATTGTATTTCTCTCAGGCATTAAATAAGTACCCCTTTGTCCAAATTGAAATCTAAGTACATAAATATATTTTTCATTATATATCAAGCGATTGTCCAATATATATATCTATATTTCTTTCTCTCTCTCTCTATCTATATATATATATATATGTATATAATCCTTGACGTTTGTCCTGAAACACATGAGTATATAATTACCAAAGTCAAATTAAAGCATCAAGTATCTAATTCTGCATTCAAATATATATGCTCTCTCAATAAATTTCAAGAGAAAGGGTGTTATCCATAACTGTCTGGGAATAGTTCTACCATAATGTAACTTAACTACCAATAAGAGGGGACCTCACTGTGCATGTGAACAGATACTCTCTTGTGGGCTGAATTAATCAACATTGAGATGCTATTGAATGATCTTGCGTACTGTGTGACCATTGCATTCACAATAACTGAGCCCAGTCTTGGGCCGGGAGTTTTAATCAAACAGTCTAGATTTGGCTCCTAATAATATCTGGCTTTTTGTTGTTGAAAAAAATTTTTTTTCTTGATTGAGAGATATTTATTCATTCATTAAGATGATAGTATGGAAATTTAAAAACTTACTGTTACCTACTCAGTATCATAGCTTTATATGGACTGATTTTTGTTGAGTTTTTAGTTGGTATATGGCATTGGCAAAGGTATATGCTCTCTTAGTTTGGACATGCTATTTTAAGATAGTCTTAGTAAATCTGAAAAACTGCTTGATTTACAGGTTCTTACTTAAAGAGAGATAACATTTTTCTCACCGTCTTTTCTTTTGTCTCCTGCCACAAATACCTAGAATTAAAAATAATTTGAGGTGTTTTGCTTTGATTTTGTATAAATAATTGTTAGTCTGTTCTCTAATGCAGAATTTGATGGTCAGCTCACTGGGAAGTTCTCAGAGAAAACAATGCTAAACACCTTTCCTACTAAGATTTTTTACTCAATGAATGATTTCTTGGTATATTAGTTATGCTATAACTTTTATTTTAATGCTTGTTGACCAGTGAGTTATGAATGCATGTATGTATATATATATAGATATGTGTAAATATATCTACATACATGAGTGCTGGTAGGTGCTTGAGTACCATGAGGGCGTTTGAAACCTCACTGGTATATTAATTAAAATTTAAATTGTTATATTTATAATATGATGATTCGATTTCTGTATGTTAGAGCGTTTGTTTCTGTATCAAAGCAAAAAAGGCACATTGGAGCACAATTTTTCTTGGTACAATACTGTTAAAAATTCAGTAACTTGGAAACAGCTCAAAACACCTTTTCTATTAAAAGCAATTTCCTGTCCAATTGATCCACCAGTTTTCAATTAATTTTCAATTAAGTATTATTGACAAAAAAAAAAAAAAATATCTGTTCAAGTCATGGAAATGTCTCTTTAATTAGCAGTTAATAAACATCTAATTACAGATGATTCCTCAATAGGAGAAATGAATAGAGAAGAATCTTTGACCTATCTGCTCATCTCTCTGTCAATCATAATGGCATACCAGTGACGATACTTTGATAATAATGATTAAGCTTTGTGATTGTTAGCATTTTCAAATAGTAATGATATAAATTCTATGAATAGAAAGTGATTTTACATTGTGGAAGCCTCTGAAGGCGACTTTTAGAGAGTGTTCGTAAAGTTCTCATGAGCTTTTATCAAGTTTTCTATTTTCCCACTAAATTTGAGATATTTTATACCTGATGATCAACATACAAGCTGAAAAGTGTTTTTTTTCAGCAAATTGCAGTAATTTTAATAATTCTGATTGTCCCAACTCTTATTTGGGCCTTTGCATTTCCATCGGGCTGTTTAGCACAACAGTTAAGAGTGATGCTACATTGAAGTGGCTACCTCATCAGTCCCAGGTTTGGTTACCTCAGCAGCCCTATATTTCTTTAATTGTTTATTCTATTTATGCTGTCTAAGCCAAGTGACTCATTCTCTGTGTAACAACTGGAGGTTATTTCAAATTATATAACACATTCATAGATATTCTGTCTGATTATATATCCATTTCATGATAATGATGATGATGTATATATACACATATGTATGTATTTATTAAGTTGGTGCAAAAGTTTCCAACACTTTTTTCAAAGAGACTGAATACAAAGTTAAAAATTGTTTCTTGCCATGAACCGTAGCACACACACACTCACACAGATGCATGAGATATAGATATAGATATAGATATATATAGATGCATGCATAGGGTATATGAAAAGATTCATTGTTCCCACAATTTCAGACATGCAAATTTTTACTCTTATCTTTCTTTACTTCTATTTTTTTCAGGCTCATCTTCATACATGGAAATCTTGCGGGGTGGACGACATGGTGCTGCTACAGAAAGTCACTGTTTCTGGCATTGCAGATAACCTGAAGAAAAGATTTAAAGAGAAAATTATTTACGTATCCTTGAGTACCAAATGCATTGATCTTATCAATAGTAATGTGGCGTATTCATTATTATGTATGATATGTTTGGACTATTTTCCTCATCTATGTGTTCGTTTTTTCACAACGTTTGGGCTGTATACCTTCAGACATTCATCGGGAATTGTTGGTCCTAGAATGTGGAATCACTACTCAGAACGCATGCGCAGTTGAACTGGACACGTCATATCCGTTATCGATGTACTTCTAAGTTTCTTCCCTTGCATTGGGTAATCCGTTTTTTTCCTTTTTTTTTCCAAAGAAGTCACTTATGAAGAGAAACTCCCAGATTCTATTGATATCAATGCTTGGTTGGCCCATTGGTTTAACTAAAGAATGTATGAGTGCCACTTAGCTGACCAATTAGTTGATCGAGCATCGATATCAATGGAATCATTCCTTTAAAAAAATAAGCAATGATGTTATAATGTTTTTCTTAGTGTAGCACAAAGCTTAACTGGGGAAATTTTGGTGAGAAGATTGTGTTGTACCAATCTTCCTATTGAGCACTGCCTACCAGCCCTGAGCATCAGCATTCAAAATACTGTCTTCTGCCAGGGATTGAACACTGACCACTGGTGTTAAGAACTATCTAATCTAACGAGCACATGCTTGCTGATTGCAGATTTTGGAGCAGATATGATAGAAATATCCCTTGTACATTATCTAATCATATACAGTAATTTACATCATATAGCTTGCATTAAAAAAAAATCAAATTTAGTACCTAAGAAAGTACTTATTCATTATACATGAAGAGTATATTTTTGGCAGCAGTCAAAGCAAGCACATGTTATGAAAGCATGGCAATTGGATATTCTGAAAGTATAGAAGAGAGGCATGAATTTTCAGAAATCCAAGATTCCCATCATCATATATATAATGAGAGTCATGTCTATGACTATGTGTCAAGTATCAGTAGCAGTCATCACCCCCTCGCCCGTCCAATCTTTTTATTGAACTACCCAACTTTTCTCTCGTCTTCCTTCCTACCCACTGATTAAATTCCCTAACTTTTTTTTCTCCTTCTCCTTTCCTACTCTTTCTTAAACTACTCAACTTTCTTTACTCTCTTCTCCTTTTCTTCTTTAACTGTCACACTTACAGTATCAATAGCTGTCACCAGCTGAGTCTTATGATGTTAATTTCTGTAATGAATAGTTTTAACTCTAAACTCTATGGTTAGTTCACAAACTCATTCAACAATAAACAGTAGTACCTGTGAACTAAAAGATAGTTTCAATTTTTGTAATGAATAGTTTTAACCATATTTTGTTTACAAACTCATTCAGTGATTAACTGTAGTACCTGTAAACTGGAAAATGATTTTAATTTTTGTAATAAATAGTTTTAACCTTGGTTTGTTCACAAACTCATTCATTGATAACACAAGTAAATCAATTTCCAAAAATAATTCAAGTAAAAAAATTATGTTAATTTCTGTATCTCAATAAATTGTTTTAATTCTTTAGTTTATTTTTCTTGGTCTTTGTGTGGATTTATTGTATGAAGATTTGTCTCTGAGTGAATTTGTTGTACACACATTTGTCAGCGTGAATTCATCTT
>OY735199.1:25036202-25196202 GCA_963457665.1 Thysanoteuthis rhombus | reverse complement strand
ATACTTTTTCTTAACTTCAGAAACCTGGAGGGCATACAGCTTCAAGAATTGAAGTGAAATAAGGAAACCCACTTAAAATATTCAAGGTGCTGAAGTCAGAGTATGCAAAAGTTTTTATTCAAACTTTTGCCAATGATGTATAGAATCTGTTTCTTTTTCAATTCAACTTGGTCTGTGTGAGTGTGTTACTCAGCCTAAGTATTTGTAATATGGCAGATCAATAATGTCTCTATTTTTAAACTAAAACCCCTCCCAAATAGTATGAAATCAACACTTGAAAGATGTTATGCTCATCCTACTTTTTCACTTCATAGTAAATAAACAAATCAAAGATATGACATCATTTTTCCTTTTTGGAAAAAGCGTGAAATTTCTATCATAGCACATGATATAAAATCAATTTTCAGACGTGGAGGGTACTTGGAGGTCAGATTCAAGATGGCCACCAAGTCTAATATTCAAACGTATTTAATTTGAGAATCAGACTCTGAATGTTTTTATTCAAGGTGTGCTCAATGACATACTAGAAGTATAAAATCGTCAGACCACTGAAAAGGTATAATTTTCAAGATAGCATCTAAAATGGTAACCAAATTCTTAAAATGCATTGTACCCATTCATAATGCACCCGGGACAAGTTTTTCTTACAATTTTTGTAGTATTGTAGTAGTGTTTGATAACTTAGCAAAAGTCTACCAAAGTCTTGCCACTGGTTCGATATAATTTTCATGATGATATCCAAGATGGCTGCCAAATTATTAAATGCCCATTAGTTGTTCAGATAATGGGCATTATAAAAATATCTTAAAAATTATACCTTTCCAGTTGTCAGACTGTTGAAGACTTTGAGCTTGTCACTGAGCCCACCTAATACTCCCAAAGACCATTGAGAAATCTTTTGTAGAGGTTTTCATGGGGTGGTATGGATTTTTTTTTCATAAACAACTTAATTGACCATCAACTTGAATGTCATCTAGAAAATTATGCTTTTCCTGTGCTCAGTCTGTGGTTGAATTTTGATCTGTTATCAAATGCATGACACTTCCAGAAACTGTTGAAAAACTTACTTAGAGTAAATGATGGATGAATAATGGGCGTTTTAAAGATTTAGCAGCCATCTTGAAATTTATACCTTTCCAAAGGTCAGACTGTGATAGAATTTTGATGTGTTATCAAGCACACTTGACACTACAAGAAACCATTGAAAAATCCTGTTTGGGGTGAATAATGAGTAAGTAATGGGCATTTTAATGATTTGGCAGCCATCTTTAAAATTTTATCTTTCCAGTGGTCAGACTGTGGTAGACTTTTAGTCTGCTATTGAGCACATCTGATACCACATTTTTTGAGGCAAAGGTGTTTTTTTTCACAAATGCACTCGATTATTATCATAAATATGAGAAATTACTATGAATGCTGATGTCATAAATTCTGGTCTGTAAATTATGTGTATCATTGAAAAAATTGGTAATATGTTTTTTTCACATCTGCTGTACACATACTTTGATATTCCTGTGGGATATTGCTTGTAATATGATCAGGATATTGCCCAGTACAAAATACATTAGCAAAAGAATGTCTTTTTAATATTTGGTTCACTTTGACCTTGATCTAAATACATTTTCTTGGGTTCTTGTGATCTCAGAAGTATGACCAAATGAATGGGCATTCTCAACTTAGTTGGAATTATCACCTCAAATGTTTTTCTGTATTGTTTGATTTTTCAAATTGAATGCATTTGAACATTTGACCCGGTTGAATGGCGGCCATCTTGAATTGACCTCTCGCAGTCCCCTGATGTCATTTCTGACTTCTTTCCATATCTAATAATTAATGTTATGGTACAATCACGGCAGCTCATTTATCAGACTACATAAAGACTTGGACCCCTTCCAGCTCCAGAAAGAAGTAAGACAAGGTGATACCAGCTCACCTAAACTCTTCACAGCCTGCCTCGAGATGATCTTCAGAAGGCTAGACTGGGAGAGTAAAGGAATTAAGATAGATGGCGAGTATCTGAGCAACCTCAGATTTGCAGACGACATAGCCCTTTTTGCAGAGAACCTACACAACCTCTGACTAATGATAGATGAACTAGATGAAGAGAGCAAGAAAGTCGGCCTACACATGAACTTCAGCAAGACGAAGATCATGTGCAACAACCACATTGGAGATAAAAACACTAAGATCAAAATTGAGGACACAGAACTCGAGAAAGTAGACCACTACATCTACCTAGGACAACGAATCTCCATGAGACCCTCAAAAGAAGAAGAAATCAAGCGAAGAAGCACACTAGGATGGCTAGCCTTTGGCAGAGCTAGCTTAACCTTCAAAAATAATAATATCCCATTAATCCTAAAGAGAAGGGTGTATAACCAATGCATCCTCCCAATAGTCACTTATGGAGCTGAAACATGGAACTTAACCAAGAGACAGACCCGTAAATTGAGAACCATGCAACGTGCACATGAAAGAATAATGCTGGGCCTCACATGGAGAGACCACAAAACAGCACAGTACATCCGAGAAAAGACAAGAGTTAGAGACATCATAGAATCCATAAAAAATCTCAAATGGCAGTGGGCTGGCCATGTTGCAGGAATGGCAGACAATCGATGGACATCACGACTCACAACATGGATTCCCCGAGACCACATGCTCAACCGAGGCCGGCAAAATGTTAGATGGAGAAACGATTTAGACAAGTTCAGGAAGTACTGGCTCCATGACGCCCATGATAGAGAAGTGTGGCAAATCCTGGGGAAGGTCTATGTCTAACGAAGGACGCTAAAAGACTGATGATGATGATGACGTGTTATGTTAGAAATTCCATGCTTTTTGCACAATTGGTCATAATTTGAGAGCTCATCCACTTTACTGATAGTATTATTTTAGTTATTTACTGAGCTCTTGGTTAGATTGGCCCAAGACAACTAGTTGATTACCATACCTATTATTCCTAAACAGTCCATCAAATAAGTTCTAATTACCTTCAATGCTGCTTGATATTGGTAGGCATAGGGAAACCAGTACTTCGAGTGCAATTCAACCATAAGCTTTTGCTATCATTTTATGATTGCTCACCTACTTGGAGAAAATGTCCTGAGATGAGCAACCAAGTCAGTAACAGAATTAAAAAGTACGAGTTATGAGGATTGGTTAAAGGAGTCAGGATCGACATTGTTAGAACAAAAGAGAGGGTCGGGATGACTTCGTAGAAATGATTAAGATTAAATGTGGTTTAGAATTAGTGGACCTTTATGTATTTTCTCTTTTCAAAGAAGGCAGTACAAAGGGCTGAGTGGCCACAAATATATGGTTGAAGTAAATATCAGAAATATCTGAATGTCAGAAATTTCTTTGTAGCAATAAAGTGGTGGGATTTGAACATGGAATAGATTACTAGAATATGTAATGCTTTCAAGTGATGTAGATGATTTTGAGAAGAATTATAATGTTTATTACAACACTGCCAATATATAAGGACCAAGATATTGTGTAAATATGAGTATTAAAATGTGTGCTTGAATGTGCAAGGTAAATACTTTTTTCATGCTAAAATGGATGTTCGAAATGTTCTAGCCATATTCGTTCTAGTCCACTGGAAGTGGTCATATGATTCAAGGGGAATAACTTCAATCATTAGAATAACCTCTGTTAAAAAAATTTTTTTTTAACGATATTTTATTGATTAATTCATTTTTAAATGAAAATTTCTTTTGTTCATTATAGATAAGTTATGAAAACCCGCCACATATTTATGCCTTAACGGACAACATGTATCGGAACATGATGTTTGAATATGAGAACCAGTGTGTCATTACAAGGTTTGTACACCCATATTGGAAACTGAAAAATATTTTTCAATAGCTATTATGAATTTTCTTGCATTTTTAATGTTAAAACAAAGACGTTAAAAGGATTGGCCTGAATTTAATCGAAATTCTATAATAAAACTTTCACTTATGTACTATAGTTAGTATTTATTTTCATAGCCATTTTAAACAAATATCAGTACTTCTTCATTATCAGTATGCCACTCACCATTTTGAGGATCACTAAATCCTTTCCTCTTTCTGTGTGTCAACACCCATTGACAACACAGTAATTTCATAACAATGATGAATACACAAATAAAATGATTAATAGATCATGTTCGTATTGAGGTTGGCCATGAACTGGAGACTTGCAGCTGTCATTCAATCTCAAATGATGATCAAAACCTGGTATAAACATCAAATGTGTCAAATAGACAAATAATAAAATTCATAACTAAAAATAATAACCGATATCATTACAAAAAGGAGTTAAGATACAAAGAGTGGAATGTAGACAAGGACCTCTGAAATTGAATGTGGCATTCAGATAACGAAGCAGGACCCAAATGAATAAATGAGTTAATTAAAAATGCACAATATTAAGATTGTTTCTGGAAATTCAATTCAAATTAAGGATTTCGTTTTTAATGTTACCTTTTTTTTAGTTCAGTATCAACAGTTAAATGATGAGGAGCTGCTTGACCCTGTTAGGAACATTTTTTGCAAGACCCAAGGTTTACAGCCAATGTCTGTGGAACCTCACAGATACAAATTAAGTTTATTACTGACATTATATAATTATGAGAGAATGGAAAATAATCAAAATGTGCTCTTAAAAGTTCATGTAAGTTAATGGATCAAATGGATCTAAAGACATCTTAAAATAAAATTGCATAGGGGTTAGTCAGGACTTTGGTTAGGTTGGAACACCTCACTTTCAGCAGAAGCAGAGAACTTGTGAGAGCCTCTTATACTACCTTTCAGCTATGTTGGTATCAAGGGAGTATAAAAAGCTCTCACAAGATGGCAGCACAGTCCTCACCAAATTCTCTGTTTCTGCTAAAAGTGAGGTGTTCCAACTTGATTCACATTGCAACTAACTTAACCTTTCCCAAAATGTAAAGCAAAGAAACACATTGTGCAGATTACTTTTGAAAAGTAAATAGTTACAGTGAAGTAATTTATTAAAAATATCTTCAAAAATTCAAAAGAAAATTGAATAAAAAACCTGCAATATGGTGTATTTTGCAATGTATTGTTGTGTGCATTTGACAAGACTAGAGTAGATTACAGTAGCATAAGCCCCCACCCCTTAGGTGTGGGGCCTAATTAAGAGCAATTGATCAAATTGGCTTGAAGCCAATCCTGTGAATAAGGCTTTGGCAATAAATATATTTCTAAACATTAATCAGGTGTACGCATGAGTGATAGATGTAATTTTTTCAAGGTTATTCAATGGTGATTCAATTGTTTATTGTGAAAAAATAATGTCCCCGAATGTATCTACTTTTAATATGAGACTTCTCCGTACATACAGAAGGAAATATGTACGCATTTTGATCTGTATTTAAAATAAATATTTTCATCATTTAAAACATATTTTTCAATTCGGAAATATCATTTTAATATTATTTTAACCAATAGTAAATAACCATATTTGATGGCTTATAAGCCTCCCCCTAACATAAACTAAAAAAATAAATGTATCCTTTGTTGTTCAGTCCTACATTGGCTTGAACCTGAGTTAAAAAACTGAGTGATAAATGAAAGGAATTCTGGGAAATGTATTTTTTCCTCAATATTCCCTCATGAAGTAAGGGAGCTTCCATGCCATCAAATACGGCAATCTTGCAAGCATTCTATGATAAATTTGTATTTTTATCCTTCCTCTGACCTGTAAGAGTTGCTACATTAGCATATACATTTCATTCACTAAATTTAACAACAATCATCAGAGGTAATATTATATTGATTTCTATTTATGATATTGAATTTATTATTGATGATTATTCATTTTATGATATATTCATATTATTTCTGTGTTTTTGTTAATCTTTAACTTTGTTCTGTAGTGGAGAAAGTGGAGCTGGGAAGACTGTCACTGCCAAATTAATCATGGCTTACATTGCCAAAGTTTCAGGAGGTGGACCCACTGTACAGGTAGGCCTTCCTTTGTCTTCTAGCAAAATAACTTTAAATAATCATTACAGTAAAATAATCATCACTGTAAAATAATAATCACAGTAAAATAATCTTTACAGTAAAATAATCATTACAGTAAAATAATCATTACAGTAAAATAATCATTACAGTAATATAATCCTTACAGTAATATAATCATTAAAGTAAAATCTCTCTGTATAAAAGTTAGTGTTTATTGCTTTGTAATGTACAAAATATGTGATGCTATATTTTTCTTTTCAAATCTATGAGTGTAGACCAGATACACCTTTCATATTTTACATACATAACCCCAAAATATATCTGCATAAAATGGTATAATTCATATGTTGCTCATCTTAACTAGGTAGGTACTAGAAGCATTACAAATTGTAGCTTTTACTTACAAAATGAAATGTGAACAATTTTTGTCAATGTTTTCTTGATTCTCAATCTTGGGGGAAATTCTCTTGATTGTGGAATTAGTTACTTCTTTTGTTTAGTTTGAAGAAATTGTATGGATTCTGGAGATGGCAAATTCTGGGTTCATTAAAACATGAAACATATTAGAGAAATTTCTTTTCTTCTTTGCAGAGAATCAAAGACATCATCTTGGAATCTAATCCATTATTAGAAGCATTTGGAAATGCAAAAACTGTTCGGAATAACAATTCTAGCCGATTTGTAAGTAAATATATATGTATACGATATAATATCAGTGACACAAAAATATCAAAATTTTGACACATACATTCATAATTTATTGTCTTGTATGCAAGCATACATATTGTGACTTGTATGTATAACTTGTATTGAGAAATATTTATCTTGTAATATACACTGGGATACACTGCATACCAGCGCGCGCATGCATACACACACACACACACACACACACACACACACACACACACTAATAGGATGCAGTTTTTCCACAGAAAAATTACCCAGTATATTGGTTCTTCAATATTTTTTTCAATGAATACTTGGCTAATTATAAGGAGCATCTCACCACTTGTAGTGCCTTATCAGCTGCGAAACACATTTGTTTTTCATTAGAACTTATGTAAATTTCGTTATGTCCAAGAATATGCATAGAAAACGGGAGGTAACTCCTGCTTCAAAAAAGCCCAAACTTTTGTATAAAGAAACGAAAAAGATTTTGTCATTAATAAGAACTTGGAAAAACACACCCCAAAATGAATCCCAATCCTTATAAGAATGATGAAATATTTTCTAGATTCGTTTTTTTTCATATGCAGTTCTTGGAGAAAATATCCTTTCTCCCAATCTTGAGTGATTTCAATCGATTAGAGCCTTCAGAACGTTGAAAAAAAACAAAACCAAACAACAACAAAACTACATGAAAATAAAAACAAAAGAACCCAAAAGTTTTTTTTTTTGCTATTTCATAAAATAACTGTCAATCATCAACTATAAGGATGTCTGATAACATGAATGAAACCTGAACCTAACGTTTGAAACAGTCCCATTCATCATGACCATCAAGATGATGATGATGATGATGATGATAATGATCATGATATGATGATGATCATCATCATTACTATAATAATAGATAAATTAATTAATTGATAATAATTTATTTTTAGTTTCTTCAGACAAAAATTTGAGATTTCTTCTTTCTAGTAGCCCCCCCCCCCGACATAAAATAAAACAATTACGTTTTTTTAAATAGGTTGTCGATTGGCTGAAGAAGATCGGAGTAAAATCAAAAAATAACATGAAATTTACTTCCAACTAGCATATGTTCAAGTTTATTGATTTATCTTTTTCCCCAGTATGAAATATGAATATTTTGCGACAATAATTAAGCTGATTCACAAATTAAAAATACCAAAATGAAAATACAATTGGAAAAACAAAGGGAAATGATCGTCCATCTAAAAACAAGAGTTACCACCCAGTCTACACGCTTATTCTCGGACATTACAAGAATTCTTGATTTTATTTATGCATAAACTTTGTTTAGTTTTTAACTCGGTAATTATGCAAAATTTCTTCATTTGATTTTAATTTTCAATTGACTTATTTGCTCCACAGTTCCAAGTATTTATATCTTTATTTTTTCAATACTTCGTGAGATAATGGTGTGTTGAAATTCACGAAAAAAGTTATCTCCCTTGCAAAGATCATTCATCTTGGCAAAATTAGAAACGGATTTGTATTATTTACTTTTTAGGTTTGTTTACAGAATAAATTTTGGCAGGTTTTTATGAAAAAAAAAAAGTAAAACTGTTAACATTACGTTCCTTCAGATTTTGATCTTTAAAGAATCCCACTCTCCTCCCTGCCTCCTGTCCAACCTTTTGTCTTGAAACATTTCATAGTGGGATCCTTTCCTTTACCTCAGTTTTTAGATGTGATAACACACATCTTTATAAGACAGTTTGTCTGTCCACAGTTAAATGACGTCAAATATTTTTTTCTAATCAATTTTTGTGATAAAAAAATATCCATGGGTTCCTTTTCTGTGGTACATTCAAGATTAGAGAGATACAACTTGTATTTATATGAAAAAATATATCGCCATTTTCTCAACTCCATATAAAACCCATATAAACTAATTAACATAATTTGATTATTGTTTTTTTAATATTTTTTTGTGTATACAAAAATTTGATTGTAGGGAAAATATGTTGAAATCCAGTTCAGTCGAGGAGGAGAGCCAATCGGAGGAAAAGTGTCAAATTTCCTTTTAGAAAAAGTGAGTTCTTTCTCTATTTCTTATTATCTCTTTTTTTTTTCTTCAAATTTTAAGAATTAAATACTCATTGTATTGCTATTGAATTTGAGAATTTCAAAGAATAATTCCATAGTTTCAAAAGCTTTTTATAAAAAAGATTTCAATAAAGTTTTAACAAATTCATGAATGACTTAATGATAAAAAGTAATTTCATCTAAAGAGAGGTAATAGTAATAATTTTGCTCGTAAATATGAGAAGATCTTTACTGGAGAAACTGGTAAGCCTCTTGAAATTTGAGTCAATGAGCACAAAAAAGCCATTATCAAAGGTGAAATAGAAAGATCTGGGATGGTTGACCATATCTGGAGAGAGAAAGGCGAACACTATCCTCTCTGGGAAAAAGTCTAGATTATAGACAGGGAATGCTGTTGGAAAGTGAGAAAAATCAAGGGGGTTGCCCATATCAACATGTCAACTGATAAAACAAGTGCAGAGTTTAATCTGATGTGGCTTCTACTACTCAACGGGGACAAGGTATGGAAATCCAAGTCTTACAAGGAAAGAAAAAAATATCACCCGAAACACAATGTTGTAATGTTGCTACCAATGAAAAAAATTCTGTTCACCATCACATTTGAATACACCTGAAGAAGCCCATAGAATGGATCAGCTGAAATATCATTTGAACAGCACAAACTGCAAGAAGGACTTCAATTGTCTGAAAAACCCTCTGAATGTTATGCCCCCTCTCAAAACTAAAGACAGTATCTCCTCAAACACCCTCATTCATAATCAGAAAGCCTTTTAGTGTCTGTCATTGGACATGGACCTTTCTCAAGATTTGCCAGACCTCCTTATCGTGGCTTCTAACTTTCTGATCTTGTCGACATTGTCTCGCCATTTTATGTTCTGCCATCCAGGGATCCACGTTGTGAAGTATGATGGAGAAAATCCCATTAGTCCTTAAAAGAAGGGTATACAGCCAATGCATCCTCCCAATAATCAACTATGGAGCTGAAACATGAAACCTAACCAAAAGATTGATGTTCAAACTTGGAACCATGCAACATGCAAAGGAGAGAATCATTCTCAACATTACATGGAGAGATCACAACACAACACTTGAACATAAACAAAAGCGGTCTCAAAATGAACATGAAAAAATATTTCATTGAATTATATTCATGAATTACTGTTGACTTGATTTGATTTTATTGTCTGCTCTGTGAATGCCATCTACACTTGCGAGCTACTCTATGATTATTGAAATGTTGATTTCACTTGTCTGGAAAATTTGTATATAACACATGATAATGTTTTATGAGAACCTACAAAGATGGGTACTACTTGTGAGGTAATAAGCCTAATTTGTACCCTCCTCACCGAAGTGGTACAAAAATGAGGAAAAATTGTATATTAGATTAGTTATTTTTGAAATAAAATCACTAATGTTGAATTACAAATGGCTACTGCTGAAACGATGTGAATGTATTTTATTACTCTTTGGGTAGCCGTTCTCTCCAAGATAGTGTCTGTATATGATTGCCTTACTGTTGCATTGTCATCGTTGATTCTGGGAATAGAGGTAGAGGAGAGAGGAGGGAGAAAGGGAGGAAGGACATGAAGTGAAAAATATGCTTGTGGAACAAAAAACATATCTATTGGATGAACAAGAACCTTAAGTTCAATGATATATCCACCATCCATGGTAGAGCAGGAAGAGGAGGAGGAGTAGTAGTAGGAAGAAAAGAAAGATGAGGATGGTTCACCTGAAGATTTGAACCAAGTCTCAAATCAATCAAATATGATGGGGCTGAGAAAATTGATGTTTAACATTACTAGTTGTTGTATTATCAGCAGGAGGAGAAAGGAGGAGAAGGAAGGAAGAGAGGAAGATGAGGGTGGCTCATTCAAGGTCTGGACCAAGTTTCATATCAATCCAACGTGATGCGGCTGAGAAAATTGATATTTAGTATTAGTAGTTGTGGTAGTAGTAGCATGATAAGTTAATATAAAAATACTAAGTACTTTTAAAAATAATTAAATCTGTATTTTTCTTTCATCTTTGTTAATCTCTCTTTCTGTCTTTTTTTAGTCCCGAGTAGTAATGCAGAATCAAGATGAGCGTAACTTTCACATATTCTATCAGCTGTGTTTAGGGGCATCAGAGGAAGAAAAAAGTAAGTTATCTCACTTTCATCTTTCATCTTCTTTCAACTTATAAACCTTATAAAAAGTCACAGTGAAAGGCTGATCAAATACAGGACGACTGATTATCATTTTCCCTTGTAAAATTGCTTATACAATACTTATCAATGTGATCTAATGTCAATTACTTTTCCTTAACTTATAAGTATTATAAGGGATTTGTAAATTGAAATTTAGAATATTGTTAATTTAAAAAAAAATTAGGTATTACTTTCCAAGAACTTTCTACATTCTTTCAAAAAGTTCACCTAGAACCAATATCAAAAAAACAATTATTGTTCAATCACTTCTTGTTATGTCTTTTGTTGTTTAATTTAGTGTGAAGTGGCCACAATTTTTCAAATTTTGCATTTATATAATAAGTCTGTTAAGAAAAATTTATGATTAAACACAGAATTTTGTAATTTCTTTTATCTAAAATTTGTTTTGACATGTTTCAGCACTTTCAACTGAGTGTTATTCATAGAAAATCAAGAAAAAAGAGATTGTCAGTCGTCATGAATTGAAGCAAGTTTTACTTACAGAATAGTGCTATTATATGTCTAATTGGTAATGATTTTCTATAGAAATGAATTGAAAATCAGACAGAAAGGGATTGCCAAGGGTCAGGAAATAATGGAAGCATTACTTACTGACTGAATTGGCTGTTATATATGTATAGTATGTGTCGGAGAATTAGTGCTACATCATATGACATGGCAATATTTTTAATTTGATGTCATCTTTGTTCACCTAATTTCATTACAGTTGATATTTTTACTGATTTTCTGTTTGTTTTCAGAAAACCTTGGACTAACCAGCCTGGATTATTATCCTTACCTGAATCAAAGTGGAGTCTATGATGTCGATGATATCAATGATAGTAAGGATTTCAAAGAAACAAGGGTAGCTATCAATCAGATTTTGGCACAAATTCATATTAAAAGTATAATTATTTGGAGAGATTATAACTCATTTTAATTTTCACTGTTTTTTTTTTCATATCAGCATAATACCTATATAAGAATATAATATATAATATATATGAATGATGGGATTATTTACGTTTGAATGAATGATACAAATATATATTTTAGTGTAAATGTATCCCCGAATGTAACAGAATTTATTTTTCTGTAGATTTTCTATAACTTTCCATAGTTTCTGTTTTTTTTTAATCTTTAAACAATAAAGTATCAGAATTGGGTAAAAACGAATATTTTTTGATATGAGAAAAATATTAATCAAATTCATGAAAAATCAGAGATACCTATACCAGTCTTCTGTATTACTACTTTGACCATAGCAGCAGCAGTAGTATTAAATGTAGCTGCTAACAGATGATTACATTATTTAGATTTCATGTTGCTTTCGAATCATTCAAGAAATGATTATTTTTAATATCTAAAATCTACATAAAAAAATTCACTTTTTTTTTTCAACACGGAAAGGTTATGATCAAAGAATGTTTTCTCAAATATTTTAAGCATAGACAATCTTAGTTATTTTTGCAATGTTAAAAAAACTATCCCCCTGATTGCTTGTCATTTATTTAATCAATAAGGGAAAAAAAGCATATTCATTTTTATCTTAAGAATCTACCGTATAATCTCAACAACCATAAGATCTCGCATATGATATAACCTCCACTTTTTGTAGCTAAAAATCAATTATATATGTGTATATGTCATCAATTCTTTTTTACACTCAGGTACAATGCTAACCTGAATTTTGACCATGATTTTTTATATGAAACTTCTCGCTTTATAACTGAGAAAGTACAATAAGTTTCATTGTTTTCTTGCAGCATGCCATGCAGGTTATGGGGTTATCTGATGCTGAGCAGGCCAACATTTTGTCTTTAACTGCTTCAATTTTGCATCTGGGAAATATTTCCTTCCATGAAGAAGGCAACTATGCTTTGGTCTCTGTTAAAGAATGTAAGTATCACAAACTTTAAATTGCTTTTTCACCATTACAATTGTACAAATTCTTGAAATATGATATTGTGGCCAATTATCCAAGGGGATTTTAAGTGCCGAAGTAGGAAATACTACAATCTCTGGTGAAAATAATGGAATCACTACACTTAGAGGATGTTCACACAGAATTTCTTCTTCGCAGAAAATAGGCAAATCACAGATGTGACACAAAACAATTTTTGTTAAATGGCTGAACATTCTGGCTTCATGAAATATACCTCAAAGAAACAACATCGAATTATCTAAGTTAATAGCATATTTTTATTCTAGATCAGATGGAGGAAAAATGATGGAATCAGCAAGAAAGAAAATCATAGTTATCACTTGGTTGCTCCTCCTCAGGCTTTCTTTGACCTCACTAATGAACAATAACATTCTCCATCAAGCTAATTCTAACTTTCTCGAACAGTGGTTGACAGATGAGCTTTGAAGAATAGAGCTTTGTGAGGAACAATTTGGAAAAAATTCCAGGCATAATTTTCAATTGAATTGAGAATCATACTATTTGCTGGTCATGTCTTTGAATTGATGTGCCTGTCCCAAAGAAAGACTTGAACACTCACACTTGTTCTGAGGCAAGATGTATAATCATCCCTGAAAATGATTTTATTATCACCAAATCTATTTTCTCCTCTGATCCTTCACCTGACATGCAATCCTATACCATGAATGGGCAGACATTTATACAACAGCTGCTCCTTGAGATTCACGTAAATTCAAACTTGCTTTCTTCACATATAGTAAAGGAAAGCTGAATTAATATCCACTTGACCTTGGAACCAAGTTAGCATCAATCATTGCATGATTAAAGTTGATTTTGGATGATAAATCTTGACATTAAAAACCTGCTTTGAGTATGCAGAAATGATTTTAATTTTTTATGACTAGCTTTATGTTATTTTCTTGTAATTCAAACCAAAATTTGAATTATTGAAATTTGTTATAAAATTTTTATTAACAAATAATCCATGATCAGATTTTTACTTAACAACAATAGTAAACCAATCCCACACTTTATTAATCCCCTGTTACATATTCAGAGACTCTAAAAGCAGCCTAAAACCTACTTTAAGTATGCAGAAGTAATTTTTCTTTTTATGCCATTTTATTTGGACATACTTTATGCAAAATATGAAAGACATATTGGGTCTGCACTTTTAGACATGAGCAAATATATAGCATGATATGCTTTGTGCAATGCAGCAGGCTTTTGTGTAGATAGATTTTATGACTAGTTTTACTCTCTGTTATTGTTGTTTTTTATCACAGCCGTCTGGGTCTATACACTCTAAATTATTAGTGTATTGTATTTTGGTTCCTATTTGTCATTTCTTATCGTGATATTACTTATCTTTAAATCAAGGTACATACAATTTAAAATTCAATGCATTCTATCAAGTAACTTACATGTTGCGGCCCACTTTGCTGAACTGAAAACAAATCTGAAACAAATCTAAATCTAATTATTGTATAACGATAATAAACATTCTGTTAAAAAAGATAAAATCGATTATTATAAAGGATCAGTAAGTAAAAAAAGAATTGTGAAATAAATCTTTTTCTAAGCAAACATCATCATCAGTCTTTTATCGCCTGTCGTTGGACATAGACCTTTCCCAGGATTTGCCATACCTCTCTATTGTGGGCGTTGTGAAACCAGTACTCTCTGACTTTGTTTGGTTTGTCTCTGTCTTGTATTCTGCCAGCCTCAGTTGCGAATATGATCTCTGGGGATCCATGTTGTGAATCGTGATGTCCATTGGTTGACACGACCAGCCCATTGCCATTTTTTTTTTGAGTGGATTACCAATGAATAATCTACTATCAAAGAAGTACCTAAATTAAAAGGCCACTTTGGGAGATTTCCTTGTATCCTCAACTGCCATTGTTAATTATCATCAATTGATTTTATCATTTATCAAAATTAACTGATTTTATCATTAATTATTATCAATTGATTTTACTATCAATTATGATTAATTGATTTTATTATTGATGTATTGGTCGATTTCATAATTTATTATTGTTACTTGATTTTATTATCAATCATTAATGATTTCATTTCAGTCTTGGATTTCCCTGCCTATTTGTTGGGGATTGATAAAAACTTGCTGAATGCGAAATTGACTGGAAAAGTGATGGACAGTAAATGGGGGGGTAAGAAAGAGAGGATCGAGATGAAGCTGAATGTCGACCAAGCTGTCTACACCCGGGATGCTTTGGCCAAGGCACTTTACAACCGATTGTTTGATTATCTTGTTGCGGTAAGATTTGTACACTGAACTTCTACCTTATTTTTTGTTAGCAAGCACTGCTGTGATTGGGCTTTCTAGCCATGTTTGGCAACGAGTCTAGGTGACTGACCACTCTGATTCCGAATCCCTCAAGGCCAGCAACATGTTGTGGAGAACAAAGAGCACAGTGTGGTATACAAAGTACCCTGATCATCCACCACAACCAGGTCCCTCTCCAACTGTCCGGATCATGTCTTGTTGCTGGACCCGGGCAGAGAGAGGGATGAGAGAATTAGGCTGACGGTGCACATAACTCTCTATCTCTATAATCCAAGTCAAGCTCAAATAATGACTTTGGACTCTGTCGTGCAGAACTGAAGTCATATTTGACTAGAAAAGACAAACTCTCTGTTGTACCAATGTGTATGTCTGAAGCAATGACAGAGTTTTTAGGTATCCAAGAAAATTGTGAGATAGAATTTGGAAACCTTAGTTTTAATGTTGATTCCATTGTCTTATTTCTGTCTTTCATTGTGGAATTTTCTTAATTTTTTTCTATTATGATTTGTTGATTGATAAAATATCAACCAAATTGTGCAAAATTCATCAGGTCTTGTTATAATAACCACAAATCTTATGGTTTTATTCAGTAAAATATGCGGCTGAACAAATCCATTATGGTGGTTTTTAATAGAATCGCTCTTTGTAACCTTCTTAATGTTGGAAAGATTATAACAGACTGAGCCATCATCCCCTTAAAGTCAGACTCAAGGTACATATGATAGCCATAAGAGAAGTGGAAAAATCTGGTATGGCAAATGATATCTGGAGAGAGAAGGGCATACATTATAATCTCTGGGATGAAATCTGAATAAAAGATAGAGAATAGCCAGAGTTGAAAAATTTAAAAAATGACATACATTAACTTCTAAAATTTTGACTAGTATTTCTATCAGCTTAATTTCTTTCATGATTGATAGTAATCACTGCATTTCCTACAATATAACATATACCAGCATATAATATACACATATAATTAGGCGAGGAAGGCTTAGGGAAAAAACTACAAACAACCCCTCAATTTCCATGAATTTTGTAGCCCTCTATTCTTTAGAGCTATTGGAGATTCTCCGGCTTAATTACTAAAGTAGAACATGCAACTAACCTCATATATATTAGTGTTACTGCACTTATTGTCAACTTGCTTTGCTTAGCTTGCCTTGGGTTGATACGCTCGCTCAGAAACTGCAATATTTTTGCATCGTTTCAGGCCTATGCTTCTATCTTCCATAGATCCTTATAATCCAAGTATAGTTTGTATCAACATTTGAATTACCAGGTACATCATTCTTTGATGTTATGACCTGTGACTTACAAGGTTTAAAAGTTGAGGGTGCAGCGTAGGCTACCATAAGCCTATGTGTACTAGTAGCATCCCCTAATGTACCATATGATTTAATAATTGTATCAGGCAGTATAATGGTAATAGTAATATTCACTGGTTTCCTGTATATTTCTTTCTAATTTATCACTATTGATTGATTATTATAGTAAATACAGTCCTTTGACAATTTCATTATCATTGCTGTATCACATTCAACAACCTTACTTCGTCAAAAACAGATGTTTTATAATCATGTATAATTATTGTTGTGACAATCTGTTTGGAAACATATTTATATATTAATTAACCGATTAACAGCTATCCTTGTAAATGAATAAAGAAAATGAGGGCTGAATTACACGGTCGGCTGTTCGGTTTGTTACTTGTTAATCCCAGTGCAAGGCAAAATAAACTGTCTCAACAATTATCACATTCTGTCAGACATGAACTGCCTAATCTGATGATATATACATAACCATATATATTTCATAATTAATAGTGTATCAAACAGAGGTTTTGAATAAAAGTACTTATAATTTCAATTACCTCTGTAACAGAACCAGGCTGTTTTCAAGATGGGATGACACAACCAGAAGATTTAACCTGATAATTGTGATAAGTAACATAATCAGAATGCTTATAGAGAGAATGCACAATGTAAAGATTCTTTGAGTGGTAATCATGAGGAAGAAGAGATGTTTTTTACTTGAATTACTTTTGATTTAAAAATATTTTGCAGGCTGTCAACAAAGCAATGGAAAATCATTCAAGTATTGTCAACGTGGGTATCTTGGATATTTACGGGTTTGAGATTTTTGAAAAGAATGGATTTGAACAGTTTTGTATCAATTATGTAAATGAAAAGCTTCAACAGATCTTCATTGACTTGACACTGAAAGCTGAACAGGTAAGTCCTGGAACTTCTTTGACATAAACTTGCTGTCAAATATATTTGTTTGTTTACTTCTAACACCAAAAACAAATGGCAGATGATATTTCATAGAACTCTGTACATACAAGATCTGTCCAGAAAGTATCTAGCCTTTTGATATTAACAAAAAAAGGCTTATCTAGGAAGATGATGCTTTAGTTCCCATCAAAGTAATCCCTTTGGGACCTAACACACTTATTCCAGTGTTGCTTGCACTTTTCAAAACAGTCAAAGTTCTCTTTTGGGATCACCATTGCTGAATTCTTCTTAATTTTGTCCTTTGTCTGAAATTTCCTTAGAGAAAGCCAGAAGTCTCATTGAGCCAAATCTGGATTGCAAGGGGGCTGACACACATGGATGATGTTATATTTTCTCTCCAAACACCTTGCACAGGATGTGAAGAATGAGTAGGCTTGGTCATATTGAAAATAACATTCACATAGTACACAATCTCACTCTTTGGCATCTTACTGCCAACTTAGTGACCACATGGAGAAGTTCAGGTATGGACAGTTAGGCCTCTCTCTGATTGGTTGCCAAAATGCATCAAGGCCCAGCATCCTGTTCTCGAGATATTCAAAATATCTAGATACTTCCTGAAGAAGCCAGTATAAAGAATAGTTTATAATACTTGGGTTTGACATGTAATGAGGAAATTTTGTTTTAGACAATGTATATTTCCATCTCAAAGATATATTTTCATCTTCTAGATATCCCTAGAAAGTTAAGGAAGTGTAAGGTAGTGTAATAGTTACCAGCATGGAAAATGGGAATCTGCAAACTGTTTTCAAATTTGGGCTAAGGCTGTTCCTGTTCACTTAGCACTAATATCCTTGGGAAAGGCATGAATGTATATTCCTGCACTTTGTCCCATTGCCAGAAGTCTTGACAAAAAATATATCAATACTGGTATACCATAATGGTTGACTGAGAAAAGAGTGAGCAACTGAATACTTGGACAAGTCACTGCTTTACCTGCCTGGGCAGTAGTTTACAGTAAAAAGCTGATACACCCATTGTCAGTCTTGAAAGAAGTCAGTGATACCAAGAAAGCTTTTAATGACATCACAATGCTTCCTACCTTTTTTTGTTTGATGTGACTGAAAAATGACTAACAGACTGACTGACCGACCAACCAAAAAGCATTTTATTGGGATGTGTGGAAATATTTGAGAGAAAAAAAAATTGAAAAATGATTATTTTATCAGCTCATAAGCTATAATTTCATTTTGTTCTTCTAGGAAGAATATAATGCTGAAAACATCAAATGGAGCCCAATTGATTATTTCAATAATAAGATTGTTTGTGATTTGATCGAATCCAAAAAGCCTCCTGGTGTATTTTGTATCCTTGACGATGTCTGCGCGACTATGCATGCTGTCAATGAAGGAGCTGACAACAAACTGGCTGGTGTAAGTTGGTCTATGAGTCTATTCAGAATAATTCCCGAGGAAATCTTTCTTCTTTTGTCCAATTCTACTCCTTTTACTCAAGTCTAGAAATTGCTAAGTAATTATCTTTGAAATGATTTGTTTCTCAGTCTGCCTATTTAGGACAACATTGTTAACTGTAATCATACTTAAGGCAGCTGCTCAAGGCCTAAAGATTGTAGTGCTTCCTTGCCAAAAAATATCAACAGAGCATCAATGGGATCACAAGTCTTTCATGAATGAGTATTGAGTCAGATTTATCACAAAATTTAGATATTAGAGACTGATCCACAAATTTGCCTCTGAAAAAGCAAGCAAGGTTCTTTATTGATCGATTCAATAATCATAAATGTGTTTCAATTTGTTTGAGGATTTATTATAGAGAAAGATTATAGATAAATCCATGAAAGAATTTATTATGAATTAAACATCGAAACTTTATGAAAATTTCATTTCAGCTATGATCTGTTCGAATATAATAGATGAATACAAAAGAAAAGCCCCCCCGCCCCATGAAGTGACATGTGCTGGGCCTTATCAATGTTAAATTTTGCCCTGATTGTTAATGCTGTTAAAACTAGAAAATAATCAAATAATCCAAAGAGTAGCACATTGAAACGTAAATTTATGTTAATCTTTTTATTTCTAAATCCACTTAATATTTTTTGTTTGTGATGTTATGAAAAATACACCAGCGCCAGAACTATTAATGACAAAAAAGTTCCCACCTTTCGCTAACTCCTCTCTTCTCACAGCTTTACACAATTGATCAGATTTATGTTACTCTTATATGCACTTCATTTTCATTTGTCATTTATACCCTAGTATTAAACGTACGTCTTATTTGTCTGGTCTGAATCCTTGCACGTGTTCTTTTCACTTTTTTTTTATCCCCGCATCCAAGTTCATACTTGACACACCTACTCTTTGCACATCACCCTTTTCTCCTACCCATCTACAGGGGCGCACTAGCGCTACTCTTCAAACCATGAGGAGATCAAAATCCTTGTCTCAACAACATTCATCTCACTATTCAATTCCCAACCATAAGAGTTACCTCAAAAATACCATCAAATGTGGCTAGTCTATAAGACTATTTCTAAGGAGATTAATTTATACTGTGGTTAATTGGTCTTTTTATGATTTTTCCTCTTTCCTTTCATGTGAATGATTCTGATCTGGGTTGTATTCTGTTTTCCACTTACTGTATGATTTTGGAAAACTTACAAGAGCTTTTAAGAACTCAAATAACTACTAAATAACTAAGAGCAATGCGACTGTTTTGTAAATCACACTCCTTAGTTATCTCCCTTTATTCATATACCCACGATTTACCTTAATGTATCATTATACCTGTGAGCAGATAAGCTGATCGTCGTTATTGATGTTAGGTTGGAAAATGTCGATAGTCTCGTTGTTATTTCTTTGGTTTGAAGAGTTTGGATGTCTATTCCTTAATTTAAAGCTGGTAGAATTAAAAATGAACTTGATATAATCAACCAGATATTAAATTCATCTTGGGCAAAATTTAACCTGGGATGTCAAAACTTTGAAAATGCTAAGATGGAGAAAATATCTTGAGAAATATCTTCTGAAGATAGAACTGAAATTTCTATATTCTGGTGGAAGAGGATTTTGGAAGGAACTTATTGATGAACCTACATAGTCCATAGCCTAATAATGAAAAAAAAAGCATTTATTTCACATGGTTGATATTTACTGTCCAACATAATCTCCTTTCTTGTCAGTGCACTTAACCCTATGCTTCGCCATTAGTTACCTAGATTGAACATTATTCAGTGAAAATTTCTGATCAAAATTCAACTAATAACAACATGTCAGTCAAAAGAATCACTGATCCATCCTAGTATATGCACACTTTTATCTATTTACCAATTTAATCATTTGAAACCTGTTCTTTATCTTTCAGAAATTGAGCAGTTCTTTAGACCCAACCTATTATCAGGGTAATGATAATGGATTTGTTCTCAGTCACTATGCAGGACAGGTGAGTTAATATTTGGCAGAATCATGAATTCAAACCTCTCAAGTGCACAAATTTCTTTGAAAATATCAGTGCATTTTTATTGGGTTTTTTTTTGTTTTTACAATGAATAAATTAAGACATCAATAAGGCAGAATACTTTATTTTTCTTTTTTCTAATATTCCACCAATCTTTAATTGGAAAAAAATTGCTCCCAAAAAAGCTACTCATGGAGAGAAATTTTCCTTGAATGGAGAAAAAAGAACCAAAAAATAAAAGATGGGATAACAGATGAAAGGTTGACCACAGGATTGAAAAGTGTGGAGATTAACAAAAGCTAAGAATGGAAAAAAAATAGAGAAAAAATATGTTGAGAAAAAAAAATCAAAATCAAGATAAACTCTGGTGAAGTTTCCCGTTATGGATTAGCAAAATATTAGATAAAAGAAATAAAAGATAATTTAACCAGTTTGATGTCAATATTTATTTATCATTTATATAATTAGCACAAAAAAATGAAAGAAAATTATTTAGTTCTGTTAGAAATATGAAATTAATCAACAAAATTCAAGTTGCTTTGTGAACTGAGCTTAAAAATTCTTTTCATATGAAATTCTGATTGGAGTGTTGCAGAAAAAAATAGAGAGCACTTAGAGAGTGCATACTTTCATATTTTGGACTATTGTCTTCATATATAAAAAATATCTCTCAAAAGAAAAAAGATCTTGGATCTGGCCCCAAAATTATGTCATGGAAATTCATTCAGAACTTCTGGAAATAATGTGTGAACAGACGGACAGATGAACATGTGTGAATACATATACCTCTTCCAATTTTGTTGGCAGAGGTAAAATTCATGAAAGACAACTAGACAAAATATCTGTACTAGTTCTTATACTCAAATACTATCTAAATAAATTTTACTTATGTGAGTGAGGAAGCAGAAAAAATGTACAGGTGATTCATTCTTTGGATCTCTTCAGATATTAAAGAGGTTCAAAAAATCAGAATAACTGATGTCTTAATAGTATCATGTCATCTGGATATCTTATATGAATCATTATCATCGTTATGATTTTTTTGACAAGTTGACAACTTATTTTGGTCCAACCTAAGCAAGAATTTCAACTTTAAGAAAAGTATACTATTCATAGATGATCCATCAAATATGGCAGAACTTGAGCTATTTTCTCAGTGTTGATCCTCCATGCAGATGTAAATTGACCCAAAGAAATTTGATTGACAAGTTTAAGAATTAATTCTTTGGCAATTAATTGTTCTCATCGTTGTTTTTATTTATAATTATTTCTGATTAATGAATCATTTTAAAGATTTGATTTTCATGGAAAGCTGACGCTGATAAATTCTACTGATAAAGTGTACCAATTGAATCTGTCAAATTTCTTCTCATTAACAAATGTGTGGAACGTGACACAAGGTCTGGTTTAAAGTAGGGTCCTCCTTGTGTGTGAGTGGTTCCCAAAAATTATCCAGTTGCCTTGGCACTTTTTAGGGTGCTTCAGACATCAGAATGCAAACTATTTTTGGTTTTTGAAAAATGAAGCAAATTATCAATCTTTTTCAGGTTTCCTACAGTATTGATGGTTTTTGTGAAAAAAATCGAGATGTTTTATTTGTTGACCTTATTGAAATGATGCAGACAAGCCAGTTGTAAGAGCTTTTCAATTTTTACGTCTTTTTATTGTTACCATATATGCCAATATTTAAGATGGACATTCAATCTTGAAGAAAAAAAAAAGCTATGTAAATATTACACAGCATCCATTGCAATGGTATAATGACTAGAGGGCCATCAGACAAAGCTCAATATAGACACATATAGGACTAGGATGAGTTGCAGAAAGTGGTTGTCCTCCAAATACTCTTGAGAACCATCATTATTTTGTTTATGGTTTGATATAAATAAAGATGTCTTCCTTCTTATTCTTTATGAATTTTTTATTATTCATTGGTTCTGTTGGGAATGTTTTTGAGTAATTTCTCTTTATTTCACTCTTTTGCCAATTCTAGTGTTAAAAAACTATGACTTAAATGTAAGTGACAAATGCCCGATCATGAATTACTTTATATCTTTAATGTTTGAGTTTAGATTTTCTCTTTCACGTATCTCTTTATAAAAAATGAATTTCTTCATCTAGAGCCCAACCTGATCCTCGATCTGTTTCCAAATACCTTTGTCGATACCACTTCTGCAACCATACTCAAATTCATCGATATCACCACCATTACCATTTCAATCTTTCTCTTTTATTACTTTTTTCTCTGCCCACTCAGTTTTTGTGTTAACCTATTGAAGACAATTTTTGCTTTTCTCTTTTATAGCAAATTCATTTCCCGGTTGTTCCCTGAGAATGTTAATGGAGCAAACAGGGGTCGGCCAACTACAGCTGGAAACAAGATAAAAGTAATCATGGTTTACTCATCTTTGACTTGTTTATTCTTTTACTCAATGTGGCACAAAGCTGCACTGGGGAGTGAAACGGGTAGGAATAGCATGTTGAGCAAATCTCTCAGCTTTTTGTCATCTTTCCCAAGAATATCCCCTAAATTTTTATTTGCATTTTTTTGGACTGTCCTTATTACAAGCAAAAGTGGACTCAAACAGACTTTCAGATGTGCCTGCATGTCTCTATAAGACACTTCTCAGTCAGTCGTTCAGTCCCAGTTAAAGTAAACAACAGAAATAGGAAGGGAGGAAAAGGTGCTATGCCATTTAAAGGTGTTACATCATTGAAAGGTGTGGTGTCATTAAAATAACATCTATTCCAATTAATTTTTTCTGACCTGGTGCCATTATAAAATATCTAAAGTCTACATTATTGTATTTGAGAAAAAAGCCAAAAATGGCCTATAAATACCAAAAATTCATCTCTGGCAAAATTTAACCTGGGATGTCAAAACTTTGAAAATGCTAAAATGGAGAAAATATCTTGAGAAATGATTCATCATTTGCACTGTTGACTGATTTTCAGATTAAATTCATGATCACTTGTATGTATGAATTGATTTCTTTTGGAGAGATTATCTACCTTATTAGTGTGGCTGAAATGTAGAAATTTTAGTTCTGAAGATAGAACTGAAATTTCTATATTCTGGTGGAAGAGGATTTTGATAGAAACTTATTGATGAACCTACATAGTCCATAGCCTAATAATTAAAATGAGCATTTATTTCACATGGCTGATATTTATTGTCCAACATAATCTCCTTTCTTGTCAGTGCACTTAACCCAATGCTTCGCCATTGGTCACCTAGATTGAACATAATTCAGTGAAAATTTCATGGCCATATATGAATTTTATTGCAGAATATTTCCATATTGCAATATTTTACTCGTGAGAGAATCAATTGACACCAAGAAAAATCACTTGTTCAGTTTCCAGCCTCTCATGCCAGACAAAGGATTGGAATTTCCTGGTTAGAATTTAGAATTGTCTGTCTCCTTGACTGGTTTCAAGCCAAGACTGAAAAGTCCAGTCTGTCTTACTATTTACCCATAGCTGAAATAGATTCTTGCCTTTTCCAAGGGCATTAGTGCAAAATATTTACAAACAGCCCAAATTTGTTCTCAGTCTGCTGATTCCATTTTCCGTGCTGCTAACCATTGGGCCATCTGCACTTTTAGCTCTAAAGTAAATGAAAGAATTTTATCTGAGGTGATTAGTCCATTAAAAATGATGAACTGGAAATAAGGTTATTATCATTAATTTTCGCAACTATTTATCTTCATCTTAATTGTTGTTGCTTTTTATCACAATTCAACTCAAACTGAGTGCTCTTCAGCTTAAGATGGAGGTGAGTAGTAGCCAAAATTTATGATAATCATTTATAATATTTCATCTACTAGGATGAATAAAAAAAAACAAAAAACAAACCAAATAAACAAACAAAACAAAGTGTTGAAAGTCCAGAATGAAAGCAAAATATAAAAAACACACTCGGTATATTTTCTTAAATGTTTTATTCTATCTCCAGACGCAGGCCAATTTGTTGGTTGAGAAACTCATGTTGTGCGTTCCTCATTACATTCGATGCATCAAACCCAATGAAACCAAAAAACCTTTTGATTGGGATGAAAGTCGGTAGGTACAAATCTTTGCTAATGTCTGAAATTTTGAGATAAAATAATGTTATTATTCCTTAAATTATTCAGACTCGTAGTCTTGTCAGTAAGATTTTTGTCAGCACTAAACTTTGAACCTTCAATCAGTGAATCATCAAATAAAAGAGGTGGTGACAAAAATATATACTTGATAACATTCAACAATAGTTAGATGTAACACATACATGAGGTAGGCTGGAGAATGCATCAGCCTAAATGTTATGGTCAAAACAAGAAAGATGAATTACTGTTTGAGAAAAGCCATTAATATACCAACTTCTTTTAAGAAAATCTAAACTCTTCTCATCTTTGATGTAATCATGACGTTTTAGCTAATTCATTTCTACGGCCTTCTTCAGATCTAAGGCATCTCCTATTGATATCTTCTTCTGGACACCATTTTTTTTGCTTTGAACTACCGGAGTAAGAGGCCAATAGGAGATATTCTCTTTTCTCAAAGATTTTACGTTTTATATCTACATTAAAGATGAGAAGAAGAGTTTGAATTGTCTGGAAAAAGTTGGTATGAATTACTATATTTGATGGCATATAAGACCCATCTTATTTCAGCAGTACATATTAAGAAAAAAAACAAAACCCATTTTCCTGATTTATTCTCATTTAATCATGCAGTTTATAAAAAACAAACTCTTCCTCAAGTTCTGGCCAATGTAGGGCTGGACAATGAAGGTTATGATTACCTTTTGACTATTTTTTTTTGGAAAAAATTTTGGGTCTTATAAGCTTTCAAATAAAGTAATGGTTCCTGTAATGATATAACCAGAGTACAAGATATACATGTAGTCAAATCCACAGATGATAGAGTTTATTCAGTAGGTAAATCCACTGACTATACGATTTATTCCAGAGGTAAATCCACAGATGCAAGTGTAGTCAAATTAATAGATGAATAGTAAGGCATGAGTTAGACAATGGTAAGATGTGGAAAGTTTTACATCTTAAATTAACTGCCCAAACGGATGAGTGTGCCGAGTTGGAATCTTGTATTAGTAGTAGTGGCAGAGGAGGAACTCTTTAGTGTTACTATTAGTAGTAGTTACTGGAATAGTCCATTGAGCTATTGATATTGAATTCATACAGAAATGAGTGCAAAATTCTGTAATTTCAAGTATGTAGTGCCTTACTGAAATATGTATTGCTAGTCTTTAAAATTGTTGTCTTTATTTGCATGGTTTAAACTCATGTAAAAAATAAATGGAAATAGATTATGACCTATACAAACAAATACAATAGAAGATATACTAATGATTTATTCATAGAACACAACTCTTGATCATATACAACATACTTACTAATATAATGTCACTAAGAATGGATTGAAGCAAAAAAGACACAGGATCTACTGAAGCCATACAAAATAGAACATGTCTCAGAAATAAATGTTAAAACAATATTTGATTACTTGCTTGATAAGTTGTATGACAATAAAACATTTTGACAAAGTATAGTGAAATGTGGCAAAAAAAACAACAATATATATATTTGATATAAATTTTGCCCTGTATGACCAATATCAATCACATTTACACTTTCTCAAAGAAATTCTCAATTCTTTTGACCTGTTTGTTTCCAGAGTTGTCCATCAAATTGAATACCTTGGTCTTAAAGAAAATATCAGAGTTCGCAGAGCTGGATTTGCCTATCGGAGAGAATTTGAAAAATTCTTTCGCAGGTAAGGTTGGACTTTCTTTCTTGCTTGAATTTTGTCAGACAATAATTTTTTGTGTATGGACTGGGGTCAAAATAATAGACAGGGAAAAAAATCGGTGAATAAAACAGCCAAAGGAATCTTCTCATACCATGCTGAGATAATTTGATCAGCAGACCAAGGATACATAATATGAATAGGCTGTCAGAATCATTGATAAGAAAGGAAATCTTTCTGAGAGAAAAACCATGATGTGCAAAACTCAATGGGAGGACAATCCAAAACATACTGAGGCACTGAGGTCAATGGGAGACAATCTCAAAAACTTTGGATGAGTTATATATTTGAAGGGATACACTTGCTTTCTAGGATACAGACTCAACATTTCAGAACAAAGTTGACATCCAAAGATGGCTGAAGTGTACACAACCAAAACTTTGTGAGAAATAAACAACAGAGACGAGGAAAATATTCTGATTAAGCCACGTGCAACGATCATACTTATTTTATTCTATTGTCACCTGAATCTGTTTTAATAAGAGATAAAGTAATCAAGTATGTTGACAATTGACAGTTGCTCAGGAGGGGAATCAATGAACTGATTCCAAAATCTAGCTGATGCTGTGTATATTTACTTCATGCTTCATGAATGCGCTTGGGAAAGGCATGAATCCATTTTTCCTTGTGCTCTGATCTATCATCAGATTTTATTATAAAATAGTTCTGTTACTGACATACCAAAATGTTTAGCAGAGAAAAGAGAAAGTTAGTGAGATTGTGAATCAACCACTCCTCTTAAATACATTACCTGCCCGGGCAGTCGGGGATACACTTGCTCTCCAGCAGCAAAGTTGCTGACTTCATTGACAACCTTGGCAAGGTCAGTTGTTCTGACCATCACTGTCCTAATCTTTATCTTTACACCATTTCCAAGTTTGAGATGTTTGCTATACATCCACATTCTCAAAAGAAAGGAAAATGAACAGGTACTACTCTTTGATCTTCAGTATCTGTGGGTGGAAAGCTATAAGAAAAGGGTTCTATTCAGTATTATCAAGGCAAACTATAGAAACCAGTTTTTAAATTTTTTTTATTTATTTGGCCACTTGCTTTCATTTTATGTGTAATTGTTGCATGAAAAACAAAAATAACCAACTAAATGTCACAATGATTTGAGAAAGTACTTAATCTGGGCAAGACCAGAAACCCTTGCCCGTGAAAAATTCATGGTTGATCAAAGTGTTCATTTATTAAATATTATAATATACCTGTAAAATGGATGGAGTCCTCTCTGTGTGGATCATCAGTAAGAAGCTTGAATCTATTATATTCCGTAATTGATTTTTTTATAAAGTATCTTAATTTTATTTTTTTTTTCAAGTCTCAACTCAACTAAAGCTGTTTTAAAAGGTGATCAGTTATGATGTCTTGAGAGTTTTCATGATGTAATCTTCATTGTTATGTCATGATTGGAAGGTAAATTTGACAAATGATATCAATGCACAAATAAACAGAGAAGAAATTTGCATACATGGCTATTATATGTTTAGATTTTCCCTCTTACTATGAAGATACTTTCATTACAAGCAGAATGTTTAAATAATGTTTCCATCATCTATTGTATTTCATGCATTGAATTTATGAATATTTGTTGAATAAAATCCAAATTCTCGATTGTTCTTTTCCATGTGTTCAGATATAACCTGCTTACTGCAGAGACGTATCCAAATTATAAGGGGGATTTGATCCAGGGAATCGTTCACATTTTACGATCTGTGAATATGAGTGAAGACCAGTATCAGTTGGGAAAGACAAAAATCTTCATCAAGAATCCAGAATCGGTGAGTTATTCTTTGATAATTGGTTCATAACAATCACTTTGATCATATAATACGCATTAATCATCTTTACATACAAATTATGATTACATAGTATATTCAGTATGATTGTAAATAAACCTAAAAAGCACCCAGACAGCTTATCTTTTTGTTAATGCCATTGTCACTAAAAACTTGATGATCAGCAAACGCAAGCAATAACTTGTAAAATCCTACACTTTGACTAAAAATTGATTGAAATTCATACAATGGGGATGCTGAAAAGTTCTCAGCTTGAAAAAATGATGCCAGTTCTTGGCCCACTGTAAATGAAAAATAAATGATATAAATCAAAATAAAATTAGAATAAAATATCAAAAACAAAATGAATCAAAAGATATATTGGAAGCCAAATTAGGGAAAAAAAAATGTCTGAATATTTTCAGTGCGATGACTATCATGGTACTGCAAATGGAAGCGGGCTCACCTGTATGATAAGATATTATAGAATACAATCTATCAATCTATCTATCCCTTTTTTTATGTCTATCTTCTCATTTATAGATACTAAATAGGAAACATGATGTTAAATAAAAGATTTGATGAATTTTACTGCATTCTCTAAATTATTTACAATTCATTTAAGAGCACATTCAATAAAACCCTATCTTCTTTATGTTGTTTTTTTTCCACAGTATAAGAATTAATTTTTGAGTTTAATTTAGGCTATAAAAAATAGTGTTTAACATCCTGAGTTGAGCTGCTTAATTTTGAAACAATAATGTCTTTGCTGAATTTGCCTCTGTTTTTGTGGAATTGGATATTGTCAGTATTTATTATCATTTCTAGTAATGATAATGATTTTTCTTCTTCATCAATAAACATGACATTACAAATACACAATTTTTCCTCATTTTTGTATATCATTGATGGGGAGAGTACAAATTATTACATCACAAGTAGAACCCACCTTTGTGGATTTCCATAAAACAGTGTCTTGTGTTATATAAATATTTTTCAGTCAAGTGAAATCAACATTTCAATACTTATAGAGTAGCTAGCAAGCATAGACGGCATTCACAGAGCAGACACTAAAATCATATTAATTGGACAGTAATTCATGGATATACTTCAATGAAACATTTTTTGATGCTTATTTTGAGATCTCTTTTGTTTATATTCATTATGTCAGCTTTTGGAAAAATTTTCATGAAGTTATTCCAAGCAAGCATCCATCATCAGTCTTTTAATGTCCATCGTCGGACATAGACTTTCCCCAGGATTTACCAAACCTCTTTTTGTGGATGTTGCGAAGTCAATATTTTCTGAAGCAGTCCAGTTTATCTCATCATTTCCAACATGTTTGTTGTACATGACCTAGGTTCAGCTGAAGTTCATGAGAAGGCTTTGTTGAGCATTAGTTGAAGGTCCTGAAAGTTCTCCGCAAAAAAGACAATGTAGTCTGCAAATCTGAGTTTCATTCATATTTTTCTGTGTTCATATGAGTCAAAAATAAAGAACCCTTTGAAGAATTTCTAGCATTAAAACATCTCTTCTATTTAAAAGTAAAAAAATTAATTCAAAATAGTCAGGAAGTTTTGATTGTTATAAACATGAGCAATTTTTTTAAGGTTATGCTATCTTTCATCAGGAGGATTTTTGATATTCCTACACATGGTTCCTTCATTTTTTTCCTGGATTTTTTAAAAACTTTTAGTCCTGCTAAGCAAGGTCTTTCAACCACTTTCCACATCAAAGAGTTAGTAAGAAGGGACTTATTTAAGCCACAGAATTGAGAATAGTAAAAAAATAATTAAAAAAAATATTGGAAAAGCTTATGGATGTTAAAATTGTGAAGTTGGAAACACTAAAACATCACTTGTTTAAAATGAAAACTAAAAACATTGAACAAGACACTTGATTTAAAAAATGTCGAGATCCCACTGATCAGGAAAATATCCAGATGGAGGATATTCATTCAACATAGTAGATGTTCTTGAGAAGAAGTTATTTACGTGGAGTTTGTGGCAAGTTTTTTGATATATCTAAAAAGTAAGGTTGTACCCTAAATGCAGATTAAGTTTTCTTATCTTAAATGCTTAATTGATTTAGGTGTTGTTGTGGTTATTATTATTATTATTATTATTATAGTAGTAGTAGTAATTGTTGTTGTTGTTGTACTACTACTACAACTACTACTACAACAACAACAACAACAACAACAGTACATGATCATTTATCCTGCTTCCAGAAAATCAGAATTACCAGAAAACTGGTTATTTTTTAAACCAGCAAGTTTTGAAGCTGACAGGCTTTGTCATGCATGGATTGCTGCTTGGATGATCTCTCTTAAAAATTTAGTTGTGTAGTTGAATTATCATCAAAATAGACCCCATTTTTGAAGTGGATTATTTTGTATATGCTATGAACAGTTTTGTTCTTAATTTTCTTTATTTATTTATATTCAATATTTTTTAAATTTCAAGTAGGTTTTCCTGCTTTACAAGTGTACTAATCTGTATCTGTTGAATACAATTTCATTCTTCACTTTTCATTGTTTATTATATATTTTAATATGTATCAGGCCTTAGTCCGGAAATCAAAAATTTAGGTCACATCCAAGGCTTGCTGTAAAAATGATCCGGTAATGTAGTAATACTTGTATTAACACCAATAATGTTTTCCAGTTCTTTTAAACATGGTGATTTAATAATCTGATTCTATTTTATATTGAATTCATTCTTTAGCTGTTTCTGCTAGAAGAAGTCAGAGACCGCAAGATGGATAAATATGCAAGGTTGATTGTGAAAGCATTCCGAAAATACTTTGCCAAAAACCGTTACCTTAAGCAGCGAGAAGAAGGTGAGGAACTTTTTCATTTTTTTTATCACTGTACAGCAATTCTCCTGTTTGATTTTTTGATTAGCTACTTCGTTGCTTCTGTTGATGGAAATTGTTAAATATCAAATCATACATTGATTTATTATTTATATCTGTTGTTTTGCAGAAAATTTGATTAGAGGAATTGTGTTTCCAATCAAAAAGTTATTGTATTTCATGTATCTTAATTTAAACAAATAACTATCTATCTGTCTATACAATGAACAGTGTGATGTTTTCTGTTTGTTCCTATGTTTCTTGGTCCATAACTTCCAATAGAGTGCTCAGATACTATATTTTAATCCGTATTTACTCACTTCCCCATAAAAAACTGGGCAGGTCTTTTTGTTGAGGCCACAGGATGAATCCTAGGCTTCTTGCACTTAGCGATACTGAGCTTTAGTAGACCATCATTGGCCACGTCACTGCACTGGCACAAAGCTAAGTGTTTAAGTGTTTAACAGTCACTTTCCTATTTACTTGATTCCCCACAAGAGCAAGATTAGATATAAGGTTGTTTAAAATGTAGGGTTCCGTTCACAGGAAAGTTCCTAGTCCTAAAATTGTGACCTCTGGTTCATAGTTCCAAATAGTAACCTCTTATTTGTGGTTCTAAGATTGCAATGTCTAGTTCCCAATTCTAAAAGTGTGACGACTGGTTCCTATTGTAACCTCTGGTATGAAAGGTCTAAATTGTGACATCTGTTTCCTCATCATGAACATTCATCCAATTATATTTTCAATAAATAATTTGTAAGGTATGTAAGACAAGTTGTGGCTCCCTTGTGACTGAGATAGTTGCATATATCCCACTGATTGGTATTTAATTCCATGTACATAATCATGATTTTGAAAGTTGATTTCCAAAGCAACCATGTCTTCCTCAGTTGGAGGATTGACACCATGCAATGTTCCTGCCCCAAATTCCCTCATCCCACATTTGGCCTGGTGCTGTATTAACCTATGTTCTACAGATATCAAGACAAGAGATATGAAAATGGTGTGCTATTTCTGATCAAAATATATTTAGATAGAGCACTTGATCATTACTAATGAATTCCTATTTTTGTGAAGATGCTTTAATGGAGTATAAAACAATTTTTTTTTTCATAATACTCCATCAAATGCAAAGAACGAGATTGTGCCTAAAAGTATAGACTGACACTATTTGGCTATCTTTCAGCATGTGCAGTGATCTTCAACAGAAAAGAACGCAGACGTTACAGTTTGAATCGTAATTTCATGGGAGACTATATTGGAATTGACAATCGACCAGCTCTGATGACTTTAGTGCCTAAAAAAGAAAAGATTGAATTTGCAGAGACAGTGAATAAATTTGACAGACAATTCAAGGTAAGAAAAATATAACCCTAATATTCATGTATATATGCACATTTCCTTCATACGTAGGCCACTACGGTGGCCTTGTGTCAATCTAAGCTAAATACTAAAGCAAAAGTATGATATTTACCGAGTGTAGCTTAGGTAGGCACAGTGGTTGGGCACCCAGTTAGGATCAAACCTATTACAGTAGTAATAGTCATCATCACAAGCTTATTAACTATTACTGCATTGCTAGTAAAATGAGAGATTTCATGAACTTAAAGAAATGTTAAAAAATTTCACAAAATCTCTAGATACTCATTCTTGCTGTATATATGTACATATTAATATAATCTAATCCCCAAATGTATTGACCACTTTTTCCCTATGGACAGCCTTCATTGAGATGAGGGAAGTAGGGCACAACACTTCCTCCATACTAGCTACTAAGACGGTCTGCCAAGACAAAAGAACCCAGTATACAGCGGATCATCCCTCAATGAAACTGAATCAACATAAGATTGAGAGATTCAAAGAAATCCAGGAGTGAAACCAGCTATTACAAAAAGTGATCATGAAAACATCTCAAACATTCATTGGCCACCATTAGGCACACTAAATAAAACATTAAAGACAAAATCACAATCACACAGTCATGACTGCAATTTAAGAAAAGAAAAGAAAAGAAAATGGTACAAAAGTAAAATCAAAATACTCTTTTATTTTTCCAGTTAACTACATGTAATGAATCGACAGGAACAATTTTAATTAAAAGAAATGAAGTACCTCAGTCCCAGTAATGATCCACTGTGCCCCACATATACAATTGGAAATGATAACCTCACATCTCTTTAAAGGGCAAGCATGGTGATTACAGCTTAGACAAAAAATAATCTCGATTTCACATCATATTGCGCAATCAGAAAATTCTAAATAGTTGTAGCTCTATAATGAAAGTAAGAATATTACCTTTTGGCTTAAAATTAGATCCCTTAGCTTGCACACTGTACAGCAATGTTCAAGCAGGCAAGTCTTACTGTTGACTAGAGAAAAAGAAGTAGTAGCTGTCAATGATTCATTGTATCCTGCAATCCACTGGGCCCCAGTTTTCCTCATATATAAATACCAAACAAAAATCTTGACCAATGATTGTTTTAACTTTATTAAATCCTATATAATTAGCATAGAAAATATATTTTTTACTAACCATGAACATTAAACTCAGGTTTTAATCTAGTGGGGCTGCAGTTCATACCTGGTAAATAATTATAGAGCTAGAAATCTTTTCTTATTTAACTTTTCTATTACCTGTGATGGGAAAAGGCTGATGCTACTTTCATATCATACATGTGTGAACTGCTGGGAAATCTAGAAGTCTCTGCAAAAAAAGAATTCTGTATCAAGGGAAGTAACTCTAGAAGCTTTACTAGTGCAGTAATCTGGGCTATGCAACACAGTTTCAGCTAATTTGGTGTGGTGCAAGAAGTCTTCTCTGACGACGGTCCATATTTCACGTCAGCAGGATATCAATAGTTTGCAACTGATTGGTGACTTGGAAATCTTTGTCATCACACCACACTATGCACAATCTAATCGTCTTATGGAAAAAGCTGTGAAAACAGTGGAAAATATCCTACGAAAGACATGATCAATCTCTGGGATTGTTGATACATAGCCTGGAGATCATGAAGTATCACGAGCAGAGACAGCAATGAAGAGAAAAATCAAGAAGCATTCTTAGCAGCCAGGTAAAACCTAATAAGAAGAGTGCTGCAGTGAAAGTGAAACTGCCAATGAAACCTTAGCAGAAATATTACTACGATTGACATGAAAGCTCAAGAGCTCAGACCGCTGGATCGAAGAGATACAGTCTGTGTCTGAGATCCCGTGCCAGATGAATGAAGTGAACCATGGATTTTGCAACAGAGGTAGCACTGAGATCAATCAGCATCGAAGTCAAGTCAGGTGCTTATTATAAACACAAGAAAAACAACGCAGAAGAAAGAAAAGAAGATGTCAACAGAGTGTGGAGTAAAAGGAATAACAGCCTTGTCAGTGTTCAGTCAGTCTTGTAAGTTTCTGGTTGATTATCAAATATCATAGTAAATTCATTCTTTTCTGTAGGTTATGAAACGAGATCTGATCCTGACATCTAAATGTTTGTACCTGATTGGGCGAGAGAAAAGAAAAAAAGGCCCTATGAAGGGAAATATTCATGAAGTGATCAAACGAAATATTCCCATTGAGCAGATTCAGAAGATTGCTCTCAGGTAAGTGGTTAACCAACCTTTCTGTTTTTGTTGTCATCAAAAGCCAACTAAAATGCTATGCAATTTATCTTATTTCCCCAGTGTCAAAACCACCAGTGGTAGGCACAGCTAACAAAAATGCTACAAATTTAGTGGAAACAAAGATAACTGCTAACTCATGAAAAATAGATCTTTTATCTAAAATTATCTAAAAAAAAAATACCTGCTCAAAATTTGGGCATTGCTCTTTCAAAATGATCATAGAGACCCCAAAAAGTTGTTTTCCAAAAACACAGAAATAAAGTGTTTTTAGATGGTACCCAATGGTGTGCTCATGCACAAAAATGTGACTAGGAGCCCACGGAGACACACACAGACGAGCAAAGAAAGAGGAATCTGTAACCCACTTGATATATTTGTTGGAGTTGGAACATTTTACGGAAAAAATTACTTAAAGTAGAATAAAACAATGTACAGCTTCATGCTAGTGTTGAACTTGTCTGAAACAGGGCTTCGGGAAGTAGGGGCTAGTGGGCTTCATAAAAATTATAGCGGGTTGCAGGATATTTTAAAAATCTCTTAGAGAATAATCATGCAACAAGTTTTTTTAGTGCTTATAGTAAAATGGCTCAGTGCTGTTCACTGATTTAAATGTAAATGAATTTCGTTTTTGTTACCTATTAATCATTCATTTTTGAGAAGAAATCTTTTATTTCTATAATAGAAATTGTAAAACTAACTGATCATAAATATGTTGCAATTTTTGGTCTGTGTTTCTACGTTTAGTTACAGTTAGATTACAACTAGGTTTATAGTCTCAGTACCTATTGCTTTTATTACAATAGATGAGGAGTTGAACCCCCAGGGGAACAAAAGCCCCTCTCTATAAGTGCAGAGCCAAACGACCCCCCCCCCATGCTTAACCAAATTTCAGTGATTGGTGACAGTATTATTCTTTTTAAACTCTTTAAAAATTCTATATACTTTTAAAGCTTTTAATTTTGACACATCCAAAAATAGAAAATGATGCTACACATAATTTGTTCTTGTTTATTTCTTTTATTGGACACTCACTTCTATTCTTCAACTAAATACTAAAATTGGATGTGGCATTAGAATAATAGAAATAGAAATAATTGTTAAAAGAAAAATTAGAAAAAGGTTTTGAAGGATAATTAGTCGGGTTGGCTTGGGCAATGTTAGTGAGATTCCACTTGTAAGTCAGATTGATGTGTAGGAGTTATGGGTTGAAAAAAAAACAGGATGAAAGGAATCAAGGTAGATGACTGATGACGGAGACATCGATGTCTGACTACAGGGAGTAAAAGACTTGTTGGTAATTTTAGAAAAGGAGTCGAATTTTGCAGTTTAATTTTGAATGAATGTTTAATTTAGGGATTTGATTTATAATATGAGTTTCATTTTGGGGATTTAATTTGAAATAAGGTCCAGTCCAAGTGATTTACCAAATAATCAAAGTTTTTTTTTCGAAATTATCTCATATGATGCCTAAAGTGTGTAACTTCTGTTGTTTTCCTGACATTTCAAGTTATTTCACAGACGCATCTTGTGTACATCTTGTGTACATCTAGAATGTAAATTTGCGATTTCTTTTCCTTCTTTTTGGTAACTTGCTTGTTTTTCTCTTTCCAGTCCAATGCAAGATGATTTAATTATTATTTACGTGCAAAGCCAATATGCAAGCCTGATTGAGTCAGTATTCAAAACAGAATTTGTCTCTGTTCTTGCCAAACTCTACAAGAAAAAAACCACAAAAGATCTGCTGGTTATTTTTAACAACAAGTAAGTATCATTTGTTTTCTCTCTGAATTTTCAAAATTAGGTGTTCTTGCCACTAAACACTGATTCAATCAGACCGCTTTCCTTGTCTTTGTTGGTTTTTTCACAATGTTTTGGACACAGTACCCTCAAGTGTCATCACATTCAGTAATTTTCTGAGAATTTTGATCGGAACACTTTATTTGATCCCTGGGGTTATGCTGTTTTGTATTTCATTATCAATATCCTTTCTAGAGAATTTTAAAACTTATATATGTTAATTCTTCCTCATGATGCCGATATACCTATTTACTGAGCTGGTGTATATTTTTGAACTATATGACCCAGAGATTGAACCCATGCCTTTCAAAGGAACCAGATCAGCTTAACCAATGGTTTTCATCTACTAGGCTTACAGGACATGGTTTAGTATAATAAGAAAAATAATAAAAAGACAAAGAACTTGGTCTGAATGAAATAATATATAATATTACTGGTTGAGTATCCCTTTTATGAAATGCCTGGAACCGGAGGTATTCCCCCCAGGTAGAGGTTATGGCTGAAATTCTGTTTGATCAGTTAGTTCAAAAAGTTCGAAATGAGGGAATAGCCCAAATGGAGAGCCTCTACAAATACTCTGTCAACATGAAGCAATGGTCTAATTCCCTGAGATAAAAATTTAATACTTTTAATTAAAAAATGATCTTGTCAATTCATTTCAAACAGTTTACTAGCAAACTAAAAAGAGCATTTTAATTCTACTTTTCTATCATTTTTTTTATAAATTGCTGTAGTATGCTCAACTTTTGCCAATGGATAATGAAATATTTTTATGATCACTTTTGTAACATAGTCTACAATTTAACAATATTTTAATATAATGTGTAGTTGGTTTCACTCTTGGCCTTCTTTGAATCACTCAATCTTATGTTGGTTCACTGTTTCCTGGGGGATTATTCACTGTTTACTAGGGATGGGGCACAGTGGGTCACAAATAAAAAAACAAACAAACCACAAATACCTCCCAGCTGCTAACTTGGAGAGATATTACTTTCTTATCTTCATGTAACTTGTTTCACACCCAACAGAATTGATCTTTCATTTTTATGTAAAAATATTAATAAAATTAACTCCTCCTCCTCCTCCTCATCATCATTATCATCATCACCACCACCACCACCACCACCACCACCACCACCACCACCACCAATTTGATTAACAAATTCACCATTATTCTAGTTTGTTAATCAAATATTGATTACCTGCAAGCAAACTTTTTTGCAGTCACTCTCATACTTCAGAACCCTAGATAAATAAACATTTTGGAAATGTGTTGAGAAATATCTCTTTCTCTCTCTTTTTCCATGTTCTCCTCTCCTTCCCCTTCTCTCCTTCTTTCTACCTTTTTTCTCTTTTCTATCTTTTCGTTTCCCCTTTCTGCTTTTCTTCCTTTCTTTTTTCTCTCTTTCTGTCTCTATTACCCTGTCTCAATCTCTCTTCATCTCACTCTTTCTTTCTCTTCACTTCACCTTGTTTTTTTTTTCCTCCGTTCACCTCAACCTGTCTCTCTCTCTTCACTTCGATCTTTTTTTTCTCTCCTCACTCAACCCTTTCTTTCTTCCTTCACCTCACCCTCTCATTTTTCACCTTGCCTTGTCTTTCTTTTCCTCTCTTCCCTTTTCTTTCTTCAACTCGTATCTTCATTCTCTCTCTATCTCTCTATACCTATGGCATTTGAGCCCAGAGTTGCATGCAAAAACTTTTTATTGGCTTTCGGAAGATGATTTCTTGATAGAGATTCTATATAGAACAAAAAAATCAGCTTTAATCTATCAGCTGTCACTGCAGGAGTTGATGTGATGGCTCAACGATACCTCGAAAGAAAAAGAAAAAGGAAATATAAATTCTCATTAGCAACGAATGACTATCTGTTCAAGGCGGCCATATGTGTATTACTTCTATCTCTTAGTTTACTGATATTGCCTGTGATTAACACGATGTCATCAGAGGAACTGATTCCAAGTGATCTTCTAATTAGTCAGCCTTTCCAATTAGCTTAGTGTTTGGCTGAAATCCGTCCTTTTTGACAGATGAAGAAATTTTTGTCAAGAATTATCTGATCTTGTGTTTAGTTGTAGATTAATGTTTTACAGCTTTATCTTTATATCTAAATGATTTGAACACCAAATTACCGGGATCCAGCAAAACACTTGATGTTATGTTTGATAACATAAAAACCTTTGAACTTGAACTAAAAGCTTTTCAACAAGAGTTGCTCACATGTCAAAGTGGATTATCAGATTTAAATTATGCTCTCTTTTTTTTTTGTTTATGTGCGGATTTGGGTTAGAGGTGTGTTAGAGCTTTTGCTCTCAATAAAAACGTCTTATTCTCAGGTCAAGGTTAGATTCCTGAAAAAGAAATACTACCAAACTGTCATAACCACTGAGAGAAAGAGAAATTCACATCCATGGATTTCTTATGATGGATGGAATGTAGGTTCTCAGCATTATAGTTACATTGTAAATAGAACTCCAGCTAAAACTTAGAAAAAAATGATCCCACAACTGAAAAATTTTCAGAAGATTGGAAGGTGTAATAGATTGAAAACATGAAAATTGAAGAAAAGAGTTTTAGGTTTTCTCTGTCAGAGTTTGAACTCGGTCTGCCTATATCATTTTCCTTGACTTTAAGCACTGGACCATCATCCACTGATTTTTTTTAAAGAAGTAGATAAATATCTAAATAGAAACAGATTATTGCAGTAAAACTAGTCTTGACTATGAATTGATCTGTAAGGACCTCAGAGGTCAGTCCACCTATCCTATAGTAATCCTGGGATCAATAGCTCTTGTACACAAATTTGCAGTCCACAGGATATAGCCGTCTCCCTGGAATTTGAAATGCCAAAATTGATATGAGCCTAAATCAACCTTGAGGGGTCAACTGTGCCACCTATCTTATGTTATTCCTTGGGCCAAGTTATGCTTATACTTTTTTTCCAATTTTTTTATTTGCTCACCCCCAACATAGCATGTTGCCAAAAGACATTGGTCACGGATAGTTTCTATTGAGTGACTGACCAGCCCTATACATTTCTATGTATATTTCTGTTATGTGGAAGCCACTATTAATCAAGATGGGAGGGGCATATATATATATATATATATATATATATATATATATATATATATATATATATATATATATACGTGAAAAAATTTTTTTTGCGTATGTGTGTGTGATATATATGGAGGGAGAGAGTGAGAGAGGGCGGGACATATATTCATTACTGTGTGACTGTACATTAGGTATATATGCTTTCGGTTACTTATTCTTCTAAGTATATATGTATTGTCCCATGTAAATGTAGAAAAATATTTATAATCTTTTATGAAGGAGAGAGGGAAAAGTTGACTTATATGTCCATAGATGTACATCGAGAGAAAAAATAGAGGCACTTGTCTCAACCACTTTTGGTATGCTGAGCTGAATGACAACTGTTCCTATATATACATATTTGCAAAAGCATGTATTTGCAGAAGTAAATGTACGCACATATATATTTATGTTGTGGAAAAGGGAAAAAGACATGAGACATTTTCTTTAAAACTTGTGAAAAGCTGTTGATTCAATAGAACACACGGCAGTCTTCAACTCACAGCAAGAACAAGGTATAAATGAGAATTATATGAGTACTTGAATACATATACAAAAAAGATACTGTAATGGTTAGACTTCATAGAAATGCTAACAAGATGAATATTGGAAAACGACTATGACAAGAGGATATAATATCACCAAAGCACTTTATCGCTAGCCTCAAAAAAACATTCTGGAAACAGACTGGCATAACATGGGATTAAACATAGATAGAGAATATTTGAACAATTTAAGGTACTGTGATGTATTAATACCAAAAACTGGGAAGGATCTAAAAAATATGTCAATTGATCAAAATAGAGAAAGTAAAAAAAATAAGGTTAAAGATGAAGGAATGACAAATGACGAAATCCCTCAAAGGACCATGAGCCTTAGAAGAAGTTGATCAATACATTTATCTAGGTCAGGTGACAAAGTGAGAGAAAAGTAACAGAAACAAAATTAGACTGCACATAATGATTGTTTGGAAAACACTTGGTATAAATAGAGACTTACTGAAAAGCAAACTGCCGATATGCTTAAACCATAAGGTATATAATCAGTGCTTAATACCTGCTATGATGTATGGATTTGAAACCTGGAAACTCACAAAACCACTTGAGAACAAACACAGAATAGTACAGAGCAATATTAGGAATAGATCTTAGTAATCACAGAAGGTCGATACGGATCCAAGCAAAGACAGGTGAAGAATATCAAGTAATATAAAAAGTGAAGCCACAAAAATGGAGGAGAGCAGGGCACATAGCAAGAAGAGAGAAAAACAGATGCAACAAAAAGCTTATTGATTGGTGCCCGTAAAACAGTGTGACACTAGGGGGCCAGGAGTCCCCCGTGTCCTGAAAATTACTATGGCTATTACTAAAAATTACTATGGTTATTACCAGTAATTACTATTGTTATTACAAAAGGAGTTATCTGTGTTAAAAGGGATAATGTGTTTTTTGAGGATACTGTAGCAAGTTGAGAATTACATGTTTCCGGGTGCGGGCATCTGCGATTTCTCAATCAAGTGTCATCTGTCAAATCCTGGGTTGCAAAAACAAATGCTTTTGGAAAAAGGTTTTGTTCCCGATTCGATGACCATGTCATAGGAAGTTGAGCTATCTGTACTTTTTCAATCTAGTGTCATCTGTCAAGTCCTGGGGTTCAAAAACAAAGCCAGATATAAGGGCCAGTGTCTGGGGTCTAGAGAGAGAGAGTAAAAGCTTATGAAAGAAAAGTTATTTGCAGAGTCCTTGGGAGAGGGGGAGACTAATTTATGATATTGAACAGACCTGCGTCGCGAGATGAATAAGGGTCAATGTTTTGGGTTTTTCCGGAAAGGTCGAGATGGCAGGAGAGGGAGAGATAAGAGAAGGGACAAGAGATACAGTGTCGATACCAAGGGCTTAAATAGGAAGAATTTTCGTAACAAGCAAGCAGAGTAAAATTTGGGTTTGGAGAAGAGAGTCGTTGCCAGCTCTCTTTCGTATCAGCCGTCCGCCCTAGTAACCGTCAACCGCTGCTACCATTCAGTAGACTATCGTTCGTGACATGAGAGACCAGTTGTCATTTTGACTTAGATAATAATCAGCCTCCTCTCTTTTCAACTGCGAATAGGCATTTCCCGTCTCCAGAGATATTGATAATCAATATTCTATATAAAATATATAAACGAAATCCCATCTTGTTGCCTTCTTTCTGGGAATGGCTTTTGTCTAGCTGTGGACTTATAATGGCTGATAATGAATATATATGTATATACTTAAATTAGAACTGTCAACATAGGCTTTATCAGTTCTCAAATGAGTCTTGCTGGTGGGCTATGTATGTACCACATGTATCATTCACCAATAGAGCTAGAGGGCTGAAAATTTAAACATTTTCAATCTTTTTTTAGTTTTTCAAACTCCACCACCCACCGCCCCAAAAGGGTTTTTTTTTTGGAGGTTTAATTTACAATGTAAATTTATACTAAATTGATCCATTAGTTTGTGTCTGGCAGTGTTCATGCTTCTTTTTTTTCTTAAAGTAATTTATTCATTGATCATTCTTTTTTTCCAATTTTTTCAATCACCTCCAACAAGGCATTCAGCCAAAAGACATTGGTCATGTAACAGTTTCTATTAAGTGACTAACCAGACCTGTCTATTTATTATTATCATTATTATTATTTTTACTATTATTATTATTAGCATTACATTTTCCCAGACTACACCCAACATTTTGGGAAAAGAAAAAAGGTAAAATCCAATACTGGTTCTTTTCCAGTTTTCAAATATTTGCAAATACTTTCACACGATTTATTTGTCAAAAGAAGATCACATGTGTTATTGTTGATAAGGGAAATATACCTCTATAAGCTGTGTGAACACGAATGAATCAACTATGCCACCTAAAGCACAACAAATTTTTTCACCTCAGTCAACACAGTTGGGAGAGTTATTAATATTCATTTATGGTTCTCAATGAATTTCACTGAAATTTCATGTTAGTGTGGGCCATGGGCTAAGTGAGAATTTGGGGCAGACAATGATTTATTTAACAGTTACCTCCCTTGCACATAGCTGTGTGTCTTCACAATATCTCAAAAAAGTTCTCAATGAATTTCAATGAAATTTTCTGGAAGGTTAGCTAAAGATACATTGCTTAGATTTTATTGCGGATCCAAGAAATTTTATTTGATTGAGATACTTTTTCATTTTTATTCGCACAAATATGCTTGTCCACTCAATTTCTCCAGAAGTTTAAAAAAAATTTCAATGAAATTTTGTGGAAAGATGGTTTGTGGGCTAAGGAAGAATCAATTGATTTTAGAGGCGGATCCAGGTATTTATCCACTGAATGATTTACTGACAATGTTGTTAGCTGAGGTATGCACCCCCTGACTGCTGTCTAGTTTTTCATGTCTCTCACTTATTACAATTTCCGAGGAGACTTTTAAACACATCTGTCAATATTTTTTTATAACCACTGCTCTTCCTTAGCAGTGAATGTAGTCAGTTTGGTAAAGAGAATTTGTTAATGGCCACTCAAATCATACCTTAACCAAAAATTGACCTTCAAACTGAGAACCATGCAATGTGCACAGAAGAGAATCATGCTCAACATCACATAGAGAGATCATAAGACAGCACAGTATATTAGAGAAAAGAGAGGAGTCAGAGATATCATGTTGCAAGAATGGCAGACAACCACTGGACATCATGGCTCATAATGTAGATCCCCAGAGGTTTTATGAGGAACTGCGGCCAGCAGAAAGTAAGATGGTGTTACGAACTGGACAAATTAAAAAGAATACTTCCTCCAGGACGTCCATCATAGATAGGTCTGGTGAATCTCGGGGAAGGTCTATGTCCAACAACAGACACTAAGAGTCTGCTGCTGCTGCTGACTTGAATCATTCTGTATAATCTTTTGAAATGAATAATAATAGGTTGGATTATAAAAATATAAATATACTTACCAGTGAAAATGTCATGAGACATACCTGGAATTCTTTTGTTTTATGATTACAGATCTTTTTCTTGTGACAAACTAAATATAAATAATACATAAATAATATTTCTGGTCATGTCATATTTCATCTTTTCTTTCATTTCAAAATAATGAAACCTAAATGTGAGAATGAGAAAAATTGTTTGTGAAATTTCAAATTTGTATCACAATAAAAGTCTACAATGATAGGTATGTTTAAACTTGATCATCTTGGTCCATATACGTAAAAGCCAGTGTCTGTTCCTTTGCAAAAACATATCATGCTGAGTATTGTTCACATGTAAGTGTGATAACGAGATACACCTTTCATATTTTGCATCACCATCATCATCAGTCTTTTAACATCTGTTGTTGGACATAGACCTTCCCCTAGGATTTGCCACAATTATCTATCATGGGCATTGCGGAGCCAGCATTTCCCGAATCAGTCTTGTTCATCTCTCCATCTTCTGGTCTGTCGGACTTGGTTTCTTATATGATCTCTGGGGATCCATGTCGTGAGACGTGATGTCCATCGGTTGTCTTTCATTCTTGCAACATTGCCATTTGAGTTTTTTAATAGATTCTATGATGTCACAGACATCTATTTTCTTCCTTATATAAGACTGTGCTGTCTTGTGATCTCTCCATGTAAGGTTGAGCATGATTTTCTCATGCGCACGTTGCAAAATATGTCTGCATAAAATTGTACAATTTATATATTGCACATCTTGACCAAGTTGATGCCAAAAATATTATAAATATCTCTCATTAATGTCCCAAATGACCATAGAGTTCCAGAAGAGCACTTTTTTGAAAAAATAAAAAGGACCAAAAAAACAAAACGTTTCTAGGTGATGTCTAGTCATGTATTTGTGCAGATTCTCAAGGTTGTAGCTCCCCAAATGTAACCAGGATTGTCTGGAGACACACAAACACACAGAGAGAAGAATCTGTAGCTCCCTGGGCTTGTTGGTCAGGCCATTTGTGCAGCTATGATTATTCAATTATATATAATAGAATCTGTTACATGATCAATGTCTTTTGGCAACATACCAGGTTTGGAAATAAATCAAGAAAAGGGTGATCAATGAATTAGTTATATGATCAGAAAATGAGTTCAGGTAAAAAACTAACTTTCAAAAAGAAGTGTGATCAGAATAAACATTCTCTCATGATATCACAACTATGACTTTGTGAAAAGAACCCTCCCTCCTAAATCATAATGTAACAGTTGCACATCAAAAAGGATTTGTTTTGTTCTTCAAGTTACAGCATTTTGAATGTATAGCACTGACAAAACTCTGCGAACAATGTGCAGTTTTTGCTGCGTTTCAGTAACATACAACGGAACAGAAATCCTATCATAATACTGATTATAAGAATTTTTCACACCATAAAATTTGTTTTTTCCAACTGTATATAAATCAAGTGACAACAAGTCTCCTCAGTACTCTTGATAATTTCAATAATGCTGGATAGTTTCAATTCTTCCTTGGATTTCTAGTTCTTCAACTTTTTCCGCAATCTTTCTGATCTCCAGGTCATATTTTAATTTCACAACATTTTTAGCTTTCTGACAAAGTCTTAACATCTAGCCTACTTTTCAGTTTCACATCCACTCTCTGATAAATTTTCTTATTTATAAGAAGAGCTGTTTTTCACTAGTGGAATCAATGTTGGCTGCCATGAAAACACCTGTCATGCATGTTTTTCACATGTTAGAGTCACATGTACGGATATATTTGGATTATTCATTGTTCATGAGAGCTTTTTTAAAGGTTGCACCAACAGCAGTGGTTTTGTTTTGTGAAACCGTGCAAATATGTTTACTAAGCCAGGTTAAAGTTTGCATTTGTCAATCTTTTCTATTTTTTTGCTTGTATAAGGATATTCATAATTGATCTCTAAGGTGAAATAGGTGCATATTTGAACTAGTTTAGAAGGCTGTAAGTTTTTTTCATTTTTGGTTGATCTTTGATGGCAAGAAACATGAATAATTGAATCCATTCATTCTCTCAGAAACTGGTTTTATTTTCAAATTCTGACTACCATTTCCTGTCATTTTAATTCATCTCAAAAGCCAAACAATACTATCAACATAGATTTCTTCAGCTTTTAAATGATTCTGGCTGGCTGGATATTTATGCATGTATCATGTATACAGGTTGCACCGATAGAGCTGAAAATTTAAATATCTACTTCTTATTGTCTTGAAAAAACATCCCAAAATAAGTTTATAGTGGGAATTCAATTTTGCGATATAGGTTTTTCCTAAATTGCCCTTTGTGTCAGACAGCATTCACACTTCTTTAAAATTTGGACTTTTCAGTGTTACAACAAAAGATGAGAGATGTAATTTATTCATTGATCATCCCTTTTTACAATTTTTCAATTGCTGTCTAACCAAACCTTTCATAATTTTTCACTCCTTTCAGATTTGAATACACTGTGAAGAAAGATGGATGGCGGGGTGGGAGACAAAAAGCTGTTGAATTCCATCTGGGTGAAGGAGATCTTGCTCTGTTTAAATCTTCTGGGAAGTGCCTGCATGTGACCATTGGGCCGGGACTCCCTAGAGACACACGTAAGTACTTTCAGTATATTATATTTCTGAAGTTTTGCTGGTGAAGTATTGTCATTATATCATGAATTATTTAGACTAGTCTCCTCATCTTTGTTGTATTGATCTCTACATTTTGGCTGATGTATTCTTTGGTCTTCTTTGTGTCATATGAAGATTGGATAATACATAGTTATTATTTTATAAATTATTGGAATTGAATCATCATTTTTGGCAGCGTATTTTTTGGCATCTGTCAGAAAGTTGGATAATATATCATTTGGAAAATTATTTGGATTTCTTTTTTCATCTCTATCCCTTTATGAGGGTGGATCAATACGTCTATAGCCTGTTGCAGTTATTAGCTAGATTTTGATCTGAAATTTTCATTGTATATTATTCAAGCTCTAGGATTAATGGAGAAGCACTGGGTTAAATGCATCAACAATGAGATTATGTTGAAAAATGAATATTAATTGAGTAAAACAACAACAACAACTTAAAGAATGAGTCCCGTAGTTTGAAGAGCAGTTGGAATGATAATAACTCTCTAAATTTCAGAAGGTGTCTCTTCATTCATTTGTATGTTATGTATATGATTTTCCTTTTTCCTATCAATTTTTTTACCAAATTAATTTTCCTTGAAGAACTAAAAGATGTACTGAAATATATTATTCAACTTTATTCCATTAATCTTGAAAAGAAGGGTTCACATCCAATGCATCCTACTGATAGTCACCTATGAAACTTAAATATGGAACCTTACCAGAAGATTGACCCTCGAGCTAAGAACCATGCAATGTGCACAGGAGAGAATCATGCGTAACCTCATATGTAGAGATCACAAAACAGCACAGTATATTAGAGAAAAGACAGGGCTCAGGGACATGTAGAAACCATCAGAAAACTTAATTGGCAATGAGATGGCCATGTTGCACGAACGGCAGACAGACTCACATCTTGGATCTCCAGAGATCGATGCAAAAACAAGGGTGAGAAAATATCAAATGGCATGATGAAGTAGAAAAATTCAGAAAGTATTAGCTATGCAACGCATAGGATAGAGAGGCCTGGTGAATCTTGGGAAAGGTCTTTGTCCAACAATGGACACTAAAAGGCTGCTGATGATCTCCATGTATTATTTAACAAATATTCGTATGACATATTATTATTTGAATAATTCATCATCAGTTTTTTAACGTTTGTCGTTGGATGAAGACCTTCCCCAGGATTGGCCACATTTCCCCATTATGGGTGTTGCAGAGCTAGTATTTTCTGAACTTGTCTAGTTCATCTCTCCATCTTGTATTTTGCCGGTCTCTGGGGATCCATGTTGTGAGTCATGATGTCCATCAGTTGTCTACCATTCTTGCAACATGACCAGCCCATTACCATTTCAGTTCTAATGGATTCTATGATGTCTTGGACCTTTGTTTTCTTTTTGATATATTGTGCTCTCTTGTGATCTCTCCATGTAAGGTTGAGCATGATTCTCTATTGCGTATGCTGTATGCTTCTCAGTTTGCGGGTCTGTCTCTTGGTTAGGTTCTATGTTTCAGCTCCATAACTGACTATCGAGAGGATGCATTGGTTGTATACTCTTCTTTTTAGGATTATTGGGATCAACTGGCTCTTGAAAGTTGAGCTTGCTCTGCCAAAGGCTTGCCATCCCAAAGTGATTCTTCACTTGATTTCTTCTGGTGTGGGTTTTAATTAGATTTGTTGTCCTAGGTAGATGTAGTGGTTTACTTTCCCCAGTATTGCATCTTCAATTTTGACAGTTATGTCTTTATTCTTGATGTGGTTGTTGCACATAATTTTCATTTTACTGAAGTTCATGTGTAGGCCGACTCTTTTACTTTCTTTGTTTAGATCAACTAGCATTAGTTGGCATTAGTGTAGGTTCTCTGCAAAAAAGAGGATATCATCTGCAAATCTGAGGTTGCTCAGATATTTGCTGTCTTTTTTGATTCTTCTATTTGCCCAGTCCAGGTTTTGGAAGATCATCTCGAGACAAAGTTATGAAGAGTTTTGGGTGAGTTGGTATCAACTTGTCTTACTCCTCTTTGGAGTTGGAAGGGTTCAGAGTCTTTATGTAACCTGATAAATTCACTAGTAATGCTCTGAAGATGCAGCATGATGGAAAATGGAATTGTCAAATTCCAACTGAGATTGTCTACATTTACCTCGAACTAATACTTTTACGAAAGACATGAATCCACTACTCCCTGTGCTCTATCACATTTCTAGGTATCTCGATAAAAAAAGGTATTGTAACTAATATGTCATGATGGTTGACAGAGAAGAGAGTTGGTGAGTGCATACTTGGGCAAAAAAATCACTCTCCCATAACTGATTTGCTCATGCAGTAGTAGCTAGTATCTTCTTCCTTCACAGTTAACAATGACTGAATCCAATCACAAAATAGTGTATTTGATCAGAAAGGCAAAATCAAAACTCGATAACATTCTTTGAGACCCAGGAATTTGTGTTAGAGAGAGATAAAGAGAGCACTTGGTGGATTTCATTGAGAATGCATTGTTTTAAATCTTAGCTATCTATTTTCAGGGCCATCGCAAGACATTCCTGGTGTAAGCAGTATGGGCAGAAACAACAATAAGCCCAATGTCAAGGTGCAAAATACTGGAATCAGACCCCCACCTCCTTCGTGTAAACCTCCACAGATTCCTCCCCTTAATAAAGGGCAGCAGAACAGGCCAGCACCACCAAAGACCAAACCACCCCTAAAACCCAACCATCTGAAAGGTCAGTATAGATAAAATGATCTTATAACAAGCAATGTGTCACACTAAAAAATTGAAATTTCCATGAAGGGAGATAACTATTAAATGCTAAGAGAGTGTAGTCTCTCTTGTTTATCTATTTCCAAAGTCTTTAGAAAAAATCCAGGTTCATTCTGGTCAAATCAGATTGGGCTGATTTTCTCGAAACAGAAGACCTTTATTCTACGATATATGACCAAAATGAAAAGAATGCATAGACATCATTATAGGGAAGAGAGAAAGAGAGAGAGGAAACTAACAAGATATGCCACCAACAAAAGAATAGTGAAGTGATTGGTTATGGACAAGTAAAAATAAAAAGGTTATCAGCCAGGAACAAAAAATAAATGACTGACGTATGAAAAAAAAGTCAGTAACAGCCAAAAAGTTTTAAAACATTGTTCAGTTATTTGCAAAGAATTGGAGAAAATAAAACAAAAATGAAATTTTTGAAAAATATTTCACTAAGCCTACGTATAAAATTTATTAATAATAGCCAAGAAAACAGAATTGACAAGCCAAGTTCAAATTCTAGCATAGACTGCTTGTGCTCACTTAACTCTAATACTCTTTGAAAGGGCAGAAGACCTTTACAGTGACTCCGGCATCTGCCTAGGGGAAGGATACTCCAATAGGAAACCTACAACCTTGGAACTTTACTCCTATCATCCCACCTTGGTTGGCCATCGCACATGAACCCTTGATTAAAAGGGTTAGGTCAGTTGGGTGTATACTTTACTTTACCTTAACATTTCATGCATGATGCAGAGCTATTCCAGGCACCAGTCTTGTAGACCACCTGAAGGTGTGCGATGGTCATGGAAAACTTTCCTAGATCTTCATTTGCAAAACCAAGCCATGATGATGACAAAGGCTTTCATTTAAGCTTTTAAATTACTTTAATGACTTGTATATTTCAGAAGGTGTAAGCAATTTTACATTTCCTCGAGTTAAAAAAAATCTAAAACCAGAGTCAAATATCAGATAAAAATTATCTTAGTCTACAAATTTGTCAGATGAAGAAGCATTTACAATACCCGTTATCATTTGCTGCCTGTCTTTCACTATAGTGCTCTTCATTGGTTTGGCCAAAAAGGCTTTACTGGTAGGTATAGTTCAACTAAGCCCTATTGCTTTATTTCTCACTTCTCAATTTATACAATGCCGCCATGTTACTTGTTTATTATTAATACTCATAGTATTTGATGTAAAAGATTACAAATTTTCAAGACTAATTTTCAAGATAAAGCAGTGTTAATGATTTTTACTACTTTTTCTTTCATTTTATTTTTTTTTTGCTTTTTATCACGCCTCAAAGATTGTTATTCTGTGTTTGTTAAAATATGCAATGTGGATCCGAAATAACATTATTCTTTATTTCCAACCCATGCTCTTTAATCTAACACTCATACAAATCTCGATCTGAATTTTTCACTGCGTAATGTTGAATCAAAGTGAATGATATTCACCACTGAATCAAATGTAATGACACAGAAGGAAATAATGTTGAAAAATAAATACATGTCGTGTAAAGTAAATGCCTTTTTCCATCAACAAACTGTAGACTTATGTGCCTACAAAGAATAGGGATCAGAGAGTTTTGATAAAATGCAACTGGAATATTATGAAAGACTTGTCATAAATTGGTAAGATTAATTGTTATTCTAATAAAGATTCATTCTCATTTGCTTTTTCACTGAAGGAAATGTTATCCAAGCAGCTCATAATGGCAAGAATATTATTAACAACAATGTAGCGAACCAGGCCAAACAGTAAGTACATACCATTTTGATTTTCATCAGTGTATCAATCTCTTTGTATCTGTATCAGTTCGTTCTTTCAGTTAGATAAATTAATTAGGAAAAAATTTTTTTTTCTGAAGTCGCACTCATTTGAAATGGAGCTTCAGCTTTTAGTTGGTTGAAGGGAGTTTCAACATTGATAGTTTAGAAAATTAAACTATTTTTCTTTTTGTTTATTCATATACGTCTCTCTGTGGTATCCTGGTACTTCTAAGGAAATAAGGTTGGTGATGTGTCAAAATCTGGGAAACACTTGAAAAGGTCATAGATACTTTTCTTCTGTGAAAGATGTGATGTGTGTCAAAAGCCGTTTGATGAGTAAGTTCTGGAGGTACATTAGATACAGCCGAGAAAATGGATTGTGGATGAAATCATTGTAAATTTTCTTTTACTCCTGCTGGAATAAAAATGCAAACAAAATGTACAAAAAATATTGCTATTTGGATTTTTTCTTTGTTACTATCAAGAACTCTTGGAGTGAGAAAGCAGAGAAAGAAAGCTTGGTCAGTCTCTTTCGTTTGACAATAAAGTTGATTTCATTTTGTGGATGTAACTCTGGGTAAATCACTGATCACTCTCTTGTGGGTTCTCTGCAGTCCAAATGTATATGATTCCCTCTTTGTCTCATATCTCAGTTTTAATTTATTACCCACTTTCCTGATGCCTTTTTGCCATCAAGACACTTGGCCTGACACCACAAATGACATTTTTATGCTTCATCTTGACACATCTCTTAGTCTCTATATCTCTCATCATCGCCACCATCAGTCTTTTAATGTCCATCGTTGGACGTAGACCTTCCCCAGGATTAGCTACAATTCTCCATCATGGATGTTGCGGAGCTAGTATTTTCTGAACTTGTCTAGTTCATCTCTCGATCTTGTATTTTGTCAGCCTCGGTTTTGCATGCGATTTCTGGGGATTCATATGGTGAGTCATGATATACATTGGTCATCTGCCATTCACGCAACATGATCAGCACATTGCCATTTGAGTTTTCTAATAGATTCTATGATGTCTCAGACAGCCTTTTTCTTCCTGATATATTGTGCTATCTTGTGATCTCTCCATGTAAGGTTAAGAATGATTCTCTCATGCGCACACTGCATGATTCTCAGTTTGCGGGTTTGTCTCTTGGTTAGGTTCTATGTTTCAGCTCCATAACTGACTATCGGGAGGATGCATTGGTTGTATACTCTTCTTCTACTCTGGTATACAGTACATTAAAAAATTCATTAGGTGATGTTCTGATGTTGGTAGATTATGAAAGCAGAAGCAACATTTCAAATAGTTGGGCAGAATATTGATCTCAATATATATATTAAGAAAAACGCATTTCCCTAAATTCTTGTCATTTGTCACCTACTTTTTTTTTTTTTTTTTTACTCCTTCACAAATTTCAGCAGATGTGGGAATGGACAACAAAGGTTACAATTTCTTTTAAAACAATTTTTCGGAAAAAAAAAGTGTGTGGGGATGTCTTTTGTGCCATCAAATACAGAATATCAAAAAATATTCCAGATGATGTTCTAATGTTGGTAGAAGTATAAAAGCAGAAGCAACATTTCAAATTGTTGTGCAGACTATTAATCATATTGTATTTGTTTTTATTGTTACCACAACATTTTATCTGGTTCCATCTCTGGTATTCTCTAGATGTGATGTGTTCTTGATGGAATGCACTTAGCCCAACAGAACAAGTTCAAACTTTGATGAAATGAAGAAGATACCTGAGACCAGAGTGTATAGTGGTTGTAATGTAATTAACAAGAAAGCAATGAAGGATAAGAGAATAGGTCTACTTAGTCACTCATTAGAAACTGTCACTTGACCAACATCTTTTTGCAGCATGCCGTGATGGATGTAATTAGTAAGAAAAATTGAGAAAGGGGGAGATCAATGAAAATGTTGCTTCTCTTGCTTTTTGTCGGGTAGTGATCACCAAAAACTTCGGAAATATAAAAAAAAACTATTGGACACAAGCTAATGGATCAATTTAGCCGAAACTTACATTGTAAACTAGGGCTGAAAAAACAAAAAAGGAAAGTTTTTTCTGGACATAATTAGTCAATATTTAATTTTTTAGCCTAGTACACATAATACAAATTTATGTACATTCATAACCAGCCAAAACAACTTGAAAACTGAAAGAAACTTATTTTGACATTCTTGCTTGACAGTTTCTAATTAGTCTGAACAAAATGATACAAATAGTTGAACTATTTGTCAAGAAAAATATTCAAACAAAAACAAACTCAACAAAAATAATTTCTAGTATTCAAAATAGAGCTGCTGGATTTTGTATTTAATATGAAGAAGAAAAAAGAAAGAAAACAGCATTTTTCAAGTTTAGTATTTAAATTACAGACGACCTCAGAAACCTCCACCTTCTGGATACCCGCAACTAAAGCCAAAGCCGAAGCCGAAACCTAAACCCAAACCCTCCTTACCTCAGTGCCGATGCCTTTACGGTTATGAACCACTGAATGCTGATGAATTAGCGTTCAACGAAGGTGATGTAATTGAAATCATTTCAGAAGGTAAGTTGTACCTGCAAATTATTCCTAATCTAGACGGATTGCTCTAAATCTAGTATCATTCTCTTTGAGTAGTCATTGCTGGAATTTGCACTTCTATTCATTTTTCATCCTCTTAAAGGCTTCTTTCAAATATTCAACTGCATTCCCACGGTCTGTCTTCTCAGGTGCATGCTTCAGTTCATCTTAAAATTTCATAAGTGCATGACTGAGGCGAATTGATTTTGAGTTTTGGTCGAGGCTGCTTATAATTACTTCATTTTAATACCCTCTCACCCCGTGAGGCAGTCCTACTTAGAGAGGATTACTCTGGCAGAAAAACAAACCGGGTAAACTGGTGGTAAACTCTGCCTCCTTTTTGGCAACTCTGCCAGCCAAAAAGGCTCCCAGTCGTAAGTCCCATCATACCACAGGCAAGTAACCTTGGATGCTGAGAGATCGGGATCTTCCTTATGCAAGGACCCTTCGACAAAACATTCTAGGTCAAGTTGCAATGCAAATCTCTTCATAGAATAGAATGTCATCAGAATGATAGTCAATCAATAATGACACAACACTGGTATTATAGATAGGAAGATGGATACTAAGCAATGAGCCGTACAGTTTAGGCAATTTGAGCTGAGCGTGTGAACTGAATCAAGAGAAGACTCTCGTTGCCATTTGTATAAACAGTTTTTTGTTCAAATATTTACAAGTATTACATTCTCTGAGTTACTGCTCATAACTATTTATACAAGCACAAAATCTGTTTTTCATTGTTAAAGATTGCAGGAGCCAATGTTGATTTTGAGCTGGAGGGGATCCAAATCAACTTACTGGTTTGGCAACTCTTCCATAAAGCAATGTAAGTTTACTTCTCCAATATCACTGGCCAATTCTGAACAAGGATTTAGGAGGATAGAAAACAAAAATTTGTTTTTCTTTCATTTAACAATATAATTCTATTTAAAAAAGCAATTTCCAGAAATTCTGGATTGAGAACCACAAAACATGACTAAATACATGCCTCGTTAGGTTGACAGCAGAAAATCTGGTACTTCTTGCATAATGTTACCATTTTTAACTCTCAAAACCAAGCTATTAGAAGCAAAATGTTAGCTTATTCAAATACTTATGATGAATACTGTATATATATATATACATATGATTATAAATAACATTATTTTATATTGAAACTAATTTGGTATGATCTCCCACAGTGAATGTATTACTTGGTTCAGACAACATAAATAGAATAAACAGTTACAGAAAATGGGGCTGCTGCAGGTATTGAACCTGAGACTGATACAGCAGCTGCCTCAATGTAGCATTGCTCTCACCATTGAGCTAGACAGTCGCCAGTATTGCAAAGGCCCAAATAACTGCTTCAACTCAAAATTCCCATCTTAGATCATTATTGTGGCTTTTCCATAACCCGTGGCTCTTTAGCTCAATGGTAAGAGCATTGCTATGTTGAAGCGGCAACCATATTGGTTGCAGGTTTGTTTTCTGCAGCACCCCTATTTTCTTTAATTGGTTATTCTATGTACATTGTCTAGGCCAAATGATACATTCAATGTGTAATAATGGGAGATCATTTCAAATAGAAGTTTCAATATAATATAATGCAATTTATAAGCATTTTCTTGGATAATATATCCATTTCTTAATAACATAGATAACACACACACACACATATATATATATATATATATATATATATATATATTTATATATATATATATATATAATGGATAGTCTATAGCCACACTGAAGAGTTGTAATACAATGAAACAGCTGTTTGTGGATGATATATATAGGGTAGGGGTCCCCAAATTGACCAGTACCTCAAGCCTCTCTTAATCTTAATTTGGCCCTGAGTTGGGATGAATTATAATGAGCAGTAGTCCAAATCCTACCATTGTTTAGCATGCATGTTATATACCAGGGAATTCAGTTCCATTTTTCTCTTGGTTTTTACAAAGGATCCAATATAATCAGATTTTTAGAAATATCAAACTCATGAGTGAGGAATTATTAAAAAGAAGAAATTGGATGTTGTCAAATGTCTTCATAGAGCAGACTAATCACTACATTCATACAATGGATGCAGGTGTTGCCACCTCTGAAGGTCATCCATGAAGAGTAAAATCATTGCATTGTCATTCATAGAGGAAAGAATCATGATGTTCTTATCATTAGTAGATAAATTGCATGTATTGATATTCATGGAGGGAAGTATCGATGTTGTTATTCTTGGAGGGAAATATTATGATGTTGTTATTCTTGGAGGGAAATATCAAGATGTTATTCTTGGAGGTAAGTATCATGATGATGTTTTTCATGGGCAGAAGGATTGCCTGTGTTGTAGGAAGGAATTGTGGTCTTTCTAATTATAGGAAGCGGAATTGAATGTGTTGTCATTCATAGAGAAAAGATTCATGATGTTTTCAATCATTAGTAGAAGAATTGCCTATATTGTTATTCATGGAGAGAGGTATCATGATGACGTTATTCATAGAGGGAAGAATCATGGTGCTGTTATTCATGGGCAAAAGGATTGTCAATGTTATTGTTCATGAAGGGAAGCCTCATGATTTTGTTACTGATAGAGTGAAAAATCATGGATAGAAAAATTGTTAGTGTTGTCATACAAAGAAGGAAGGATCATGATATGGTTAATCATTGATTGATGAATTGTATATGTTAACAGCACAAATGATTGTTCCTCCCATGATTTTTCACAGAATCCTAATATTATCATTATCTCAGTCAAATCAATATCAGCATGTCTCATTGCAGCATAAATATTTTCCATTCTTATGCAAAAGCCAAGCAACCAAATTCTATTCAACAATGTCTGATGATCATTACATTTTGCTTCATTCCGACAAATCATTCTTGTCTTGGTTGCTTTTTACCATAACATTTTTGGCTGCAATACTCTGTTGCTTTCCTCAACAGAGGGAATTAACACACGTTCAAATCATTTTATCAGTTGATCCAATCATAGATCGATCATATATCAATAGTACATCGGAGCTACTGTTCAAAAAAGGGACGAATAATGAATTAAAGGTTCCCAAGAGTGAAGTTCACTGGAAGGTTATGGGTTTAACATGTGAATCAAATAGAGACGCTTCTAAAAACTTGCATGTGGAGGTACCAGATAAGGTGTGAATGAGGCAAAGAGCATGTATCCTCAGGACTCGGTTTCGAAATTCCAAAACATGATAGATACTTGAGGAAGGCTGGAGAGTGAAGCAGTAAAAACGTTGTGAAAAAAGACCAGGGAGGGTGATGAAATGAATCTGAATGAAGCAAAACACAATACCTCATCTAAAAAAAGTAAAATAGACACAAATGTGTTATGGAGTAATTATATTTTACAAATGGATGAATTCTCTGATTGTCTGTCGACAGAGACATTATATCTTCCATTCACTTCTGCAATTTGGAATCATCCTCATTATTCTTACTAGGGTCTTGCATACTCACTCATTCCTCCTAACCCTTTTTTCATTCTTATATTTCCAGAACCCTCCGGCTGGTGGAAAGGATTGCTAAATGGACGGACAGGACTGTTCCCTGAAAATTACATTGAAAAAATAAACTGAAGTCATTTTTGTTCAGAGAAAAAAAAAAACAAACTCAAAAAACAAAAGAAAAATGAGACAGAATGAGGAAGATAGGACTTTTTCTTATCTGAAAGAAAAAAAATGTTCTGATCAATACTTTTGTGAGAACTTTTGTAAGATAAAAGCCTTTTTGTTCATAATTCGAAAGGTGGTGCTTGTAATGCAAACCCTACCTTTTTTTCTCCCACGCCTTTGTATCTTGACCTCTTTTTTGTTCTTCTCCATGCAAATATATTTGTGGCCTTACTTACCCATCAACTCTGTTGGACTCTGTTGTTAATATGTACTTTTTTTTCTTTTTCAAAAGAAACTGAAACAGCCCAGTGATCAAAGTGGAAGATTTTGTACAAAGGAATTTAAAAAAAATAAGATATGAAAAAATGAATTTTATAACAAAAAAAAAGGTTGCTGCAATCATTTCTTGCTCATCCAAAAAATGTTGTTGGAGGAGAAAAAAAAACAAAAAAAAACGTGGGAATGTACTTGAATATTTGAATGGAGAAATAAAATTATTGCATATTTAATTCAAACTTGCTTTTGCTTGGTAATTCGAAATCACCTTATAACAATGACGACAAAGTCTCCTACTAGGACATCATGACCAGCAAGTTAGTTACTCAAACTTACTCGCTGGTATTGTGAGTTTAATCTTTACAGGTGCAATACTATTGTGCCAATGCACCTGACTAAGCCACACCTAGTACAACAACAGTAATGATATATAAAAAAAAAATAAAGAAATATCCATAGTGATATTTACCTAGCTTTGTACTGAAAGGTAGTGTGGGTACAAACTCCAGCTGGGATAGTTTGCATTCATTTTGCACAAAAGTCCTTGGGAAAGGCTTGATTCTTCTTCTCAAGCCAGCTGCAGGGCAGTTAGAGGCTTTTATCCCTGCGTTAGTTCATCTTGAGTGTTGCCTCCCCCACTCAATTGCTATAAACAATGATAGGGTTTTCTTGTAGACAAGATTATTTGCCTCATTTGTTGTGGGACATGGGGAAGCAACTTTGTTATTTCAACATGGAAAAAGGCAAAGGGTGGCGGGGAATGAGATTCGAGAGATCACGTTGTATCAACCTCCCAAGTGAGAAAAATCTGCCAACCTCGAAAATCAGCTTTCAAGACCCTGATTTTTACATGACCTCTGTGCACCAGGAAGAAACACATGACTATTTCATATACAAAGAGGGTCAAATTGTAAACGGTATTTACTAAACTTAGGTTTGTCTGGTACAAAGTCACAAGTATGGAGCATTCAGTGAGGATTGAACTCACTATTGTATCAATAGATCAAATCATACAGCACAAAGAACAACAGATAATCTTCAATTTTCCATTTATAGAAAGATTACATCAGCTTTTATATCTTTGATTTGAAATTTCTTATGCACTGTATTCTTGTGACGTTGAAGATGCTATTTTTCTGAAATAAGTCTTGAGAATTCACTGTGTTCTTCTGTCTGAAAATGTTCCTTTTTTTTTTTTTTTCCTCTTCTGACCCCAGATGAAGGTAATCTTGGCTAGACAGGAATTTGAATGCTTGTATGTTACCTCTGAATGAAGTACATAAAATTATACTTGGTATAAAACAGTTAATAAACAAAAATATCATAATTAGAAAACGTATAATCACAAATATTAATTCCTGTATTAGTATACTACGGCAGTATTGGTATAATACTTGGATTGGTGTGACCTTTGGTTTAAACTTACTGCATCACTGTGTATTGTAGGGGAAACAGAAAAAGATGCAGACTATGAATGACCAAAAGGATTCATGTGTTACTAAGCCGCTCACAAAATGTCTTGGTAAGGTGGATGAAAGTGCTGAGACCTTGACATTGAATCTACACCCAACCAACCAACCAACCAACCAAATGGGGTACAGATTCTTCTGTTTTTTCTCATCTGTGTGTCTGTCTGTATGTCCCATTATGGGAGCTACAATCTTGAAATTCCACATGAGCACACCACATGATACAATCTAAAAACTATATTTTGTTTTGCCAAAAAAGCACTTTTATGCGTCTCCATTATCATTTTGGAACATCCCACAATGATTAAATCTTGTGCAGGTATTTTTTTAAAGATAATTTTTGATAAATCTCTTAGATGATTAGTTCTGGTAGATGTGCTGGCTACGGTGATTCACTAATGCGAGGTATGGATATCTCTTTCTCAAAATTTTGCAAGTTGAAATTAGAGTGCGCCCTTGACACAGGAAAATTTGGTATTTATGTTCTTGCTTGCGTAGAATAGTAACTAACTTAGCCTTCAACGATTTCTTGAAACTTATACCGTGGTAGTATATGCTCGAAGAATTATTTAGTTCTTTTTAAAGCAAAAATTACACCGCTGTTTTCTGAGATAAACATCAACAAGAGAAAAGTTATGTCCCCCTGCACCAATTATAATAGTACATGGTATTCAAAGGAATTGGTCGGAAAGAAAATAATAACAAGTCAGGATTTGATAGAACGAAAACGTTACATTAATGATAAAAGAGAAATACCCAATGAGAAAATACAGGTACCAAAGTTTCAGTTCAAATAGAACGTTTTTGGATAGATATAATAGAGGAGGGAATGAAACTGAAGGATGCTGACGGTCAGAAAAAAATACGAATAATTGTTTTTAAATCACCTTCGTTTGCATATTATCAAGAATTTTGGAATTCTAATGAGGAAAAATCAAAGCAATCTTGGAGATTACGGACATGTGTGAGTTTTTGGATAGAAATGGTCTTGGTAGAAAAGATGCCTTTTTTCAGAAGGGAAATTTCCTCGATTTGACAGGAGAATTGAAGGAGAGAGAAAAGAAGAGAAAAGAAGGGCCAGACCTTCTCCGAAGAAGTGCCGGAAACAAGAAATTTCGTGCACATCTATGATCTCTTTGAGTGTTCTCTAGGTACATCTTTACGGATCCAAAAAATGATACAAAATGTGAAGAATAGAAACATGGAACCTAACCAAGAGACAGATCTGCAAACTGAGAAGCATGCAACACACATATGAGAGAATCATGCTCAACCTCACATGGAGAGATCACAAGACAGCACAGTATATAAGAAAGAAAACGGGTATCCATGACATCATAGAAACTATTAAAAAACTCAAATAGCAATGAGCAGGCCATGTTGCAAGAATGAAAGACATCATGTCTCAGAACATGGATCCCCAGAGATCACATAAGAAACCGAGACCGACAGAACACACGATGGAGAAATGAACTAGACAGATTCAGGAAATACTGGCTCCGCGACGCCCATGACAGAGAATTGTGGAGAATCCTGGGGAAGGTCTATGTCCAACGACGGACGCTAAAAGACTGATGATGATGATGATGATGATACTGTGATCAAGCACTCCAAGCCGGTCTCCGCCCCCTTCGCCGGTCGGTGAAGTGCGACGCCAGTCAGGCTGTAGTTTACTGGTCGCTGTATCTTTGCCTCAAGTCGCCCTACCTCGCCCTACCTAGCCCACGTTGTGTCCATATCCGAGAGGGTGCGGCTGTCGACGAAAAGACTCTGCAGCGCTGGAACAAAGACCTTTAGAGGCGTTGCAAGTTGAAAAGGAACAATCGACGCAGGATGTTAATATGCAACAAGATTTATGTCAGTATTATTACACGTTGACTTGTCAAAATATACGCAGATGTGGGTGGGGACACTATGGAATGACTATCAGTCTGTCTTTCGGGTTATCTACTCGATATCTCTTGGTATGTCTGTTGGTATTGCTTCAACGAAATTTACGTGTCGAAATAATAAGTCGTTCGGGGAATCCATTTGATGTATCTTTGTATATTTATCGGTAGAACTTCACCAGAGATATAATCTTCTGGGGGTCAGGATATCGTGGTGACAAGGAACTAGGAATTCGATGCAGTGTCCCGGCGGCTTCTCTATACCGTACTCTGTCTACCCCCAAAATAGGTGGCTTATATAATAGTCGGTTTCTCTTGTGGTTGGGGCCGATGGCTGAAGGGTTGATGATTGATTATCTACTTAGTGGGCAAATATTGAAATCATGCAAGCCTAACTAATCATCATTCTGATCTCTCCAAATTTGGGAATCCATAATTTACCTTGGAAATATGCAGAGGCAATCGGCGGGGCTAGATCCCCTTGTAATCAATTTCCCTGCCCGGAAACATGAGATATTTTCCTAACAAAGGCAATTAATAATCAAACATCTGTAATATATCCAGGGCTTTGCTTGTCTGCAAAAATATTTTCCCGACTCAGGGATTTTAAACCTCACAAACAAAGGCTATTTATCATATATCTGTATACTGTCAAAGCCTCGCTCGTCTGACACTTAGTACAAAAATATTTTCCCTACTCATCATCATCAGTCTTTTAGCGTCCGTCGTTAGACATAGACCTTCCCCAGGATTCGCCACAATTCCCTATCATGGGCGTGGCGGAGCCAGCATTTCCTGAATCTGTGTAGTTCATCTCTCCATCTTATGTTCTGTCGGCCTTGGTTTCTTATGTGATCTCAGGGGATCCATGTTGTGAGACGTGATGTCCATCGGTTGTCTTTCATTCTTGAAACATGGCCTGCCCATTGCTACTTGAGTTTTTTAATAGTTTCTATGATGTCACGGATACCCGTTTTCTTTCTTATATACTGTGCTGTCTTGTGATCTCTCCATGTAAGGTTTAGCATGATTCTCTCATGCACACGTTGCATACTTCTCAGTTTGTAGGTCTGTCTCTTGGTTAGGTTCCATGTTTCAGCTCCATTCGACTATCGGGAGAGTGCATTGGTTGTCTACTTTTCTTTTTAGTATTATTGGGATCATCTGGTTCTTGAAAGTTGAGCTCGCCCTGCCGACGGCTTGCCATCCCAAAGTGATTCTTCGCTTGATTTCCTCCTCTTTTGAGGGTCTCATGGAGATTTGTTGTCCTAGGTAGACGTAGTGGTCTACTTTGCCGAGTTTTGCATGTTCTATCTTGACAGTTATGCTCTTATTCTCAGCATGATTATTGCACATGATTTTCGTTTTACTGAAGTTCATGTGTAGACCGACTTTTTTGCTTTCTTTGTTTAGATCGTCTAGCATTAGTTGGAGGTCGTGTGGGTTCTCTGCAAAAAGGACGAGATCGTCTGCAAATCTAAGGTTGCTCAAGTTTTCGCCGTCTATTTTGATTCTTCTATTTTCCCAGTTCATGATGCGGAAGATCATCTCAAGGCAGGCTGTAAAGAGTTTGGGTGAGCTGGTATCACCTTGTCTTACTCCTTTTGGAGCTGGAACGGTTCAGAGTCCTTATGTAGCCTAATAAATGAGTTGCTGTGGTTGTATATGTGTTCAGGGTTCAATATTAACTGCTTTACAGTTTTTGATTTTCATCTGTTCCTTATCCACCTAGTTTCTCTCGGAAAACCGTTTTAGTAAGCGTTCTTTTTTTTGTAAGGTCACTCAACCTCGCGAGGTTATCTTATTACCACTGTCAGATTTTTCCAATTAACCCTTCATTTTCATCGTGTAATTTTTCTAATAAACCCTTCAATTCTATAGTGTTACAATACCAGTTCACCCAAACTCTTCAAAGCCTATTTTGAGATGATCTTCCAAAACTTAGAATGGGAATACAAAGGAATCAGAATAGACGGAGAATACCTGAGTTACCTCAGATTTGCTGACGTCATCATCCTATTTGCTAAGAACCTTCACGATCTCCAAATATTGTTAGACGAACAAAGTGAAGAAAGCAAGAAAGTTGGGCTCCACATGAACTTCAGCAAAACAAATGTCATGTACAGCAAACATGTTGGGGACACAAAGACACAACGATTGATATCGAAAATCCAGAACTTTAGAAAGTAGACCACTAGATATACCTAGCATAGTGAGTCTCCATGAAGTCATTGAAAGAAGAAAAAAAGCGAAGAATCAAACTGGGTTTGTAAGCCTTCGGTAGAGCAGGCTCGACTTTCAAGTACAAGAAAATACCAATAGTCCTTAAAAGAAGGATATACAACCAATGTATCCTATCGATAGTCACCTCTGGAGCTGAAACATAGAACCTAACCAAAATATTGACCCTCAAACTGAGAACCATGCAACGTACACATGAGAGAATCATGCTTGACCTCACATGGAGAGATCATAAGGCAGCACAGTATATCAGAGAAAAGACAGGAGTCTGAGACACCATAGAAAGTTAGAAAACTCAAATGGATATGAGCTGGACACGTTGCAAGAATGGCAGACTTGGATCCCAAGTGATCAGGTGCGAGGCTGTGGCCGTCAGAAATTAAGATGGCTGGATAAATTCAGATAAAACTAGCTCCGCGATGGCCGATCTTGGTGAATCTTGGGGAAGGTATATGTCCAACGAAGGACACTAACAGACTGATGATGGCTTAATGAGAAATTTGGACAATTTTCGCACATAGATAAAACAGGGATAGCCAACAAAGATTGGAACGGATAAGGGAGAATGAGAAGATACAGACAAAGGTTAAGATAAAGGATAAGTCTAGTTGTCAACACCCACGGGATTTCCTCGGGTTTAGTTAGTATCATTATAAATTTTGCTCTCATTCCAAAGGTTGACTAGGCTAAGATTGACAATAAAGTAGATACTTCTTCGAATAAATTCACACAACTTTAGACTGTGGTTATTTTATTTTGGAACAAGGTCACAGGATGTCAAGATCCCAAACGGAAGGTTTGCGAGACTAATTTTCTTATCATTGCTTCACATCGAGCGCCATTTTGGACTTACTCAATTCACCCTGAACTTGTGCAGAAAAAATAATGTGTACGCCCAGTGAGGATAATAACACTACAATAGGAGATGTTTTTGCTGACGAGTTTTATGGTTGGTGCCCCGTTGCTTACGTGTACTACGTAAGAGAGAAAAATAACAAAACAAGAGCCAAACAATTTGTCCACCATTCGTGGAATCAGAAGCAGGAGGAGGGGGACCAAGAGAAGTTTATAGGAAAAAACAAGTAGTCAATAGATTCTTATACTTATGGAATATCGGGATATCGAAGTATTTTGCGAGTATTATTTTCAATAAAAATCGTGAATGGTTATTTTTGGCTTTTTTTCAATTCAAAAAAAATTTTCAACACCAAAGTACGTTTTATTGTGACATATTAGCCGATGAAAAAATTAATCAGAATAGATGTTCTTTTAATAACGTAAGATCGTTTAACGACATCATTCCCTTCCTTTGTATATCTCTTGTTTAACTTAACTGGGAGCGACTGACTAACCGTCTGAAACGCTTTTCTTGATTGGGATGTGTGTACACAGATAAAAACAAATAACAAAAAAGAAACTGTATGTGTTGCATTGAAGATAATGCCCTTCCCTAATATCTCCGATCCTTAATTTTAACAATCGTGTACTCCTTTGTTTATGAAATACGCTGAGGATTGACCATTACCGGTTCTGAATACTTTGTGCACAAAGTTATGCAAAATTGTTAATCTTACAGAATGCAGGCTCGTCTAGAGATCAGTAGACACCATGATATAAGAGAAAAACAGGAATCAGAGATATAAAACCCATTGGAAAGCTTAAATGGCAATGGACTGGCTATGTTGCATGAATGTTATACAACCGCTGGGCATCGAGACTCACAATGTGGTGGAAAAGCATTTTCATGTTTTCGAATTTCAAAATTGAAATTCATAAATTAATTCAATATATTAAGTTGGTGAATAGTTCCCAGATTTTTCCTTACAATTAAATCTTTTATTCATTTCACAAATACATTATTCAGTCAACTGAGAATGCGCTGGTCAAACAGTTAACTAAGAATGCACTGGCCAAAACGTTTGTTCGGTTTATTAGAAAAAAAATTCTTATTATCGGCATTTTTCAAGTTTTTTTTTAATATCTTGAAATTATTGAAACTGTTGACCAGACAAGGGACGCTACATGAAGCCAAACAAGTGATACTCTGAAGGTAATAGGTCTGAAAAATGTACGACACGAAGAGGAACTTTCTATCCCTAAACTTTGATTGTTTGCTGCATCGCATTTGTAATGAAGATTGTCAGACTGATTCAACTCGTTTTCTCAATTGTCTGACTGATTCAACTTAATCTTTCTACTGTTAGATTGATTTAACTAAATTTTTGATTGTCAGACTGATTCAACTCAATTTTTGATTGTCAGACGGATTCAACTCTATTTTTCAATCGTCTGACTGATTCAACTCGTCCTTCCCTAAGATCTCTGATCAGACTGATCAAACTTGATTTTCGATTGTTAGACTGATTCAACTCGATTTTTGATTGTCAGACTGATTCAATTCAATTTCTCTATTGCCTGATAAATTTCCGCTATTTTTTCATAATATTATGTTACTATGTGTGCACTTTTTTTGGCATCATCAGTTGTAACTTTGTCGGGGATTTAATATATACATATATATATATGTATATATATGAACACACACATATATATGTATGTATATATTTAAATATGCTACGATTACTGTTGCTGAAAAGAGTGAGTAGGTGAGTACTTGGTCGAGCTATTCTCCCATAATTTTTGTACCTGCTCAGCTATTACTTTCATAGTCAATCATAACGGGGTGCCAATAAGAATACTTGATTTCAGCAGAATTTCTTTTTGCTTTCACTGTTTTGATCAGTTCAATATAGATGGTCCTAGTTTAATGATAGTACAACGTCGAAATGAAAAAAATGGGTCCTTCAGTTATTTCAGGTTAAAGCGTTTGATAAAGCTCTAATTCTTTTGAGAAATAGATAAAAGAGAGAAATTACCTCTTTGTCTCACACAAACAATTGTAGGCATATCTATACGGCCTATGACGAAAACATACCAAACTTTGATTAGATATCAGCGTCTTGACACATTTCTCTTCGAGTATTCGTTTTTCTCCTTATCCGATTAGCCGTATCAATTGAGTGCAGTCGTCAATCCAGTTTACAAGGCTTAGCTTAGTTTGGCATAAGGATAATAAGATATAAGGATAAAAGTGAGGGACTGAACTCATTACCAAAGTAACAGTCCCAGCCACTAGCTTGCTAACCACTTCTCAACGCCGAAGCGCCAGGTCGACATTCACTATGCTGAACTTAACATGACAAAAGAACAGACAGGTGAAATCTTGGTTTCTTATCTGGACTCGAGCACCGATCTCTAGCACCGTTGGGAAATAAGCTTTAAACCACGAGGCAGGCGACTGTTCGTCACCGTTATGAAGGAATTTTGAAATCGAACAACCGTAGCCATAAATGATGGCTAAGGGGTTTTATCTTTTTTTTCTCTTTATACGAGCTCATGTTAGTTTGATTGTTTGTTTGTTCCAGCGCTCCTGGCCTTACCATTTTATACACAGACTTGAGAATTGGCATCAGTACTCCACTAGACCCTTTCAAAAAACGCCCTTTTTTTCAATCTTTGGAAAATTTTTTTTTTCTTGACCTGGGACGGGGGACTTATTCTGAAAGGGTTATTAAATTGTTTATTTGTTCCAGCACTCCTGATCATATCAATTTATTGAACAAAATTTGGATCAGTACTCCTCTCGAAACTCTTTAAAATGATTTTATTCATTTATTTTTTCTTGAAAAAAAGCTTTTGGACCTCTTCAGGGCCTTATTCTGACATCTTGATTTTCCAGTATCTAGATATTTCTAAAAATTCTATTTTAGATGTTTTCCCGTGGAAATGCCAGTGATGTCGTAAATACGATTTATTCAAACTATATATATTCCCCAATGGGATTTTTTTCATAACTCCAAATTTTGACGCTACATAATATCGTCCGAGATGATTTCTTACAAAATTGAGAGATCCTTACCTCAATCTGGACACTCCGGTTGATGTTATTTATCCGTTGAAATAGCATAAATCCAAATAGAGTGAAAGGTACAAAATTGTGAGATCCTTACCTTACCTCAATCTGGACACTCAGGTCGATGCTATTTATCAGTTGAAATAGCATAAATCCAAATAGAGGGAATCGCTGAGGGTGGGAAATTGTTTTACGCCAATCTTCCGAGTCGAGAGATTGTCTGTCTCCCTTGGTAATCAGCACTCGTGAAAAATTGAACTACCTAACAAGGAAATAATCAGGACGTTCAAAAAGGGGAAAAAGACTCTAAGTATCGATGAATACTGGATTCGGTCAAATCAAATCAAATTAAATGAAGAAAAATGTCGACAAATAACACCTCAGAAGATCAATGAAAAAATTTTAGCTGCAGAAACTTGGCAGCATCTATTGTAAAATATTCTGGATCCTTTCTAAACTGGACAAAAAGAGAACTGGCGATACAAATGGACATGATTGTAAAGAGGATGTCTGAAGAGAGAACTGAATGCCTAAAAATGGCGACCTAGAAATATCTATCTGAACCAAATCTATCCACGGATAGACAGGACAGGACAAAATAATAAATGTTGACTGTATGGGATAGAGATGAGACAGTCAAACGAATGCAAAACATTAGCTCAGAATGAATGCAAAAATAGTCATCAAGATAGGTGATCCGCTTAAAAACTGTGCAATCAATTGGAATATGCTCATGCAAACCAACGATATAAGCCCTAACCACAATTTCTCCGTTTCTCTTAGAGTATAAAAAAAAACAACATAAAATTCTTCGGGACAACTGGAATTAATATTGAGAAGATTGTTCTAACTAAGCCTAAAAAACAAACTCGGTCGTCGTGAAATGAAAGCCAAATGGTCGTCCAGAATAGAAAAATTGAAAACAAGTGAAGAGTTAGAATTATATCAAGACATTGCAAGACGCTGGAAAATTGTGGAACGTGGAATTGACAGTTGTTTCGATTGTCACTGGAGCACTTATGACTAAGAAAATTAGCTGAACCCCTTGATTACACACACACACACACACACACACATATATATATACTTGTATTAAGAAATGGATATATGTAGATCCAACAAAATGATTATAAATTGCCTTATATTATATAGGAACTTATTTGAAATGACATCCCGTCGTTAATGTATCACTGACCCAAGACAACGCGACAGTTATGTATTAGGAAATGGATATACGTGATCCGACAGAATGATTATAGATTGCATTGATATATATATATATATTGGCTCATCCGTGGCTTGCGAGGATCAAGGGAGGAAACTCCTCTCGCCTCCCCCGATTGATTTTTGGAAGCAGATATCTGCAGGCGCATGACGAACCCAATTATTTAGGTTCGGACTGCCAAGCTGGTTGCCAAGCTGTTCATTAAAAAAAAATGTAAATGTATATCATCTAACTATATAATGAGCTTGCGTACAACTTTTTTCTTTTCACTTCTGTTCGGGTTCAAATGGAATGATCTCATAGGTTGATGAACTTTGTATTATGACATAGAAACTCTTGAGTGTAGGGGCACCCACTGAGAATCGAACTCAGGAAGCTAAGACTACCATACTAATCAGGTGCCCATTGGTATTTGTTAAGCTGTGGCACAACGCCAAAAATAGGCAATAACCAATGAGAGATGTGAGAATAGCTTGCTAAACAAAAGGGTATATTTCCATCTTCTTGTCTCGTATAGCTCTGCTTCATAATTAGAGTTTTGACCGGTAGGTTACTGATAAGCACTGGGGATACGCTTACGTTTATTTTCTGTCCGAATATAAGATGAATGGAGACTAAGCTTTTTTCTAAGTATTAGTGCAAAGCTTATACGATAAGGCATCGGAGCTGAAGTATTGTAATTGTCATCAAGAAAACGAAAAATCTTTTTTTATCCGAAACCATGTTTTGACATTTCATTCCGGAATATTTTATTATGTACGATTCTGTATGTAAAGCACCGTCCTTGGATAGAGTCTTAGTTTCTCCAGCGTCAGGTTTCTATCAAACTCTGTAATGTCACGTACGGGATGTAGCGAGAGTACCTTAAAGGTGTCCGTATCGTAACCCTTCGACTCGATAAACAAAAGCAAAGTGCCAAGTTTGCTTCGAGTCAAAAACCTACGCGCAAAAACAGCTCCGTCAGGAGCTCGAAATCTTATGAAAGCAGTCGGCCATTTTGACTTTGCTTTCGGCTCAGGAGGTACTTTCCTGGATAGAGACTCGAGGATTTTGGCTCGCTTTTCTTCCTCTTTTCTTTGAATGTATTCCTCCTCTGATTTCCTCAGACGCTCTTTACGTTTCAGTTCCTCTTGAGTTCGTTGTTCCTCGAGTCGTTTCGATTCCTTCCGCTGATCAGCTAGCAACGAAAGTTGATAAGCCTGGTCCTGTTCTTTGATCAATGCTTGCCTCTGGTCTCTTTGGGACTTCATCGCAGCTTCTGATTCCTTCTGGGCCCTAAAAATATCCAGTGATGATCTCAGGAATGGTTCCAGTTCTCGATCATCCGCTCCACTGTATAACTCACCAAGAATCAAAACATTTGAATCGAATTTGGTTAAAACAAGAACAACTGGCAGTTTGTTCACTGTGTACTCCTTTAATTTTTCCGAAATGGCGTTTCCTAATTCTTTCTGCAATGAATGGATTACAGCGCTCCGATTTTCGACTGAGCAAAACTCACAGTCAAAAACTACAAAGTTGTCCCTTAGATAACTAGCAGCAGTTTCTGAGCAAATGATATTTTGATTGGCACCTCGTTGGGGATTACTACTGGGACGAAAAAATATTGCCAGTGGCTTTTTGTCTTCGAACGTCAGTTTGAGAGATTCCTTAATAGCGATGCTTAACGTCTTGGATGAGAGTTGCGAAAGAAAATCTTCATTTTGCGTGCACAGAAGATCGTAAGATGTGGATTCACCATTTCTTTTGGACACGGAGCGTAAATTTTTATGCATAGTTATTCATTTGTTTTTGTTTGTTTTTGTGCTTTGCTCCTGCTATTTCTTGTCGCGGCAGTTATTTTGTAGCCGTTCTGATTTTGCGCTTGTCTTTAGAGCGTTCCGTTGTTTGCAAATATCCGGGAAGAGAATTTCGTAATATTAGATAGGAAGACGTCACAAATGAGATGTATGTCACAAAGTGCAATCGTCATTTATGCTTTCCGGACAAGCAGCTATTGCACGCTTAATTCACTATAGTTGGTCAATATTTCTACATTAGAGGTTGGCCTTCTGTCGTATTTGGTTAGGGCTTGCCTGGCTGGCGGGTATTGACGATGGTAATCTTTGTAGGTATCTCAGACATTTGAGTCGTCTTCCTGTTTTCGCTACACGGTTTATAGTTATTTCTTCGTTTGGTTTCATAAATGATTCCTCTGATATCAATGATCATATTATTCTCCTTTGAAATATAAAAAAAAAAACATACCGTCTGTTTATGTTTCAGGAGTTCCTGGTGAAATTGGGAATTTTCTACCGACTACTTCTTTTCCGAGATGGCCTGCATCTTACTGTCATCATCATTATAATCATCAGCCTGTTAGCGTCTGTTTTTAGATATAGACGTTCCTCAAGATTAGCCAGACCTCTCTATCATGGGTGTCGCGGAGTCAGTACTTTATGAATTTATCTAGCTCGTCACGTCATCTCACTTTCTGTCACCCATGGCTTTGCACCTGATCTCTGGGGATCCAAGTTGTGAGTCGTGATGTCCAACGGTTGTCTGACATTCTTGCAACATGTCTAGCTTATTGCCATTTGAGTTTTCGAACAGTTTCTATGATATCTCAGACTCCTGTCTTTTCTCTGATATACTATGCTGTTTTGCAATCTCTCCATGTGATATTGAGCATGATTCTCTCATATGCCCATTGCATGGATCTCAGTTAGCGGGGCAATCTTTTAGTTAGGTTCCATGTTTCAGCCCCATTGGTGACTATCGGTAGGATACATTGGTTGTATACCCTTCTTTTAAAGACTAATGGTATCTTCTTGTTCTTGAAAGTCGAGCTTGCACTATCGAAGGCTTGCCAAACCAGTTTGATTCTTCGCTTTTTTCCCTTCTTTTGATGACGTTGCTGTCTTAGGTAAATGAAGTGGTGTACTCTCTCCTGCTCTTCATGTTTGATTTTAGTTGTTGTGTCTTTGTCCCCAACATGTTTGTTGTACATGACATTTGTTTTGCTGAAGTTCATTTGGAGGCCAACTTTCTTGCTTACTTTTCTTTGTTCGTCTAACATTATTTGGAGATCGTGAAGGTTCTTAGCAAAGAGGACGATGTCGTCAGCGAATCTGAGGTTACTCAGGTATTCTCCGTCTATTCTGATTCCTTTGCATCCCCATTCTGAGTTTCGGAAGATCATCTCAAAATAGGCTTTTAAGGGTTTGGGTTAACTGGTATTGTAACACTATAGAATTGAAGGGTTTATTAGAAAAATTACACGATGAAAATGAAGGGTTATTGGAAAAATCTGACAGTGGAAATGGAATAACCTTGCGAGTGTACTTGAGTGAACAAACAACAAAAAAAAAAAACGCTTATTGATTCCTTTGTGTTCCCATTCTAAGTTTCGGAAAATCATCTAAAGGCAGGCTGTGAACAGTTTGAGTGAGCTGTTGTCACCTTGTCTTACTCCTTTTTCTAGTTGAAAAGGCTGGGAGTCTTTATGTGGCCTGGTGAAGGAATCGATCGGTAGATATGTTGTAGTACTCTCATATATACACAGGATCTGCACGTTGTTGTATTATTGCGTCAATGACTATGGGTACTTCCACTCAATCAAATGCCTTTTTAAAGTCATAAATGCTACAGCTACTGGCATTCTACACTCTACAGCTCTCTCTTTTAGTTGGTTTACTGAATGGAGATGGTCGATAGTTGAGTATCTCTTTCTGATGCCAGCTTGTTCCTGTGGTTGGTTTTCAACTAGTGTTTCGGTGATTTGGTTGGCAATCACTTTGGTGAAGAGTTTTTGTAGATGTAGTTGAGTAGGCTTATTGGCTTGTAGTTGGTGAGGTCTTTCGGATTTCTTTTTTTGTATAACAGCATTATGATTGCAGTGTTCCACTCTTCTGGGGATTTATTTTGTTTGAGGCATAAGTAGAATAGGATGGCTAGTTTGCTAATAATAACTTTTCTAGCTTTTTTGAGTAGGTCTGTGGTGATGTTACCGAGCACAGGAGCATTTCCTTTCTTTGTTTGTTTGATGGCTTACATCACTTCCAGCAGAGAAACATCTGGGAAATCCTCAAATTGATTACTTTTGACTCATGTTTCCTGTTCATTTTTCTGAGTCCTTTGGTCGGTGGAATAGAAGTTTTTGTAAAATTCCTGGGTATGTTCGACAATTCAATCCCAAACCATTGTCAATTTTCCATTTGCTTCGAGCATACTAGTTAATGGCTTTCTTCCTGTTCTGAGATTTTCCAATAGTCTTGAAACCCCTGCCTTGTTGTAAGTCAATCTAAATCCCTTGACTGAAATCTTTTATCATTCTATTTTGAAATACAAAAAAAAGTTTTCCACTTATAAAATAGATCTCTGATGTTCGTAGTGAAATTGAAAATTATCCACAGTATTTCTTTCCTGAGATGGTCTGTATTGCTAATCTAAATGATAATTCTCTGTTGAAGCATTTTTTCTTTGTCGAAAGGATTTGGTTTCAATTTTGAATCACTAGAACAGGTTCAAAAAATAGAGCCACCAATTCAAAAATATGAATAACATTGAACGGTCAAATTTATAATTTAAATAACTCCTGGGGCTTACCCCAAAATGATTTATTTCCCCCTTAAATCTTTTTCGGTACCTGTACTGCTCCTTTTCAAAAAAAAAAAAACGAAAACAGAAAAGACAGGAAAATGTTTCTTTTAAAATCTATCCCTATCTAAAGAATGGATATGAACGAGACGTGATTTTAGTTTTGAATGTAATTTTGCTCTAAATGCATATTGTGTGCTGGAGCACACTCGATGTTTTGCCTTCAAAAAAGCTGACTTGTTCAAAGATTAGTTCATCGATCAATCAAAAAAGATACATAAACCCCCCATCCCCAAATTACGAAAAGTGATGTGTCAAGATGTGATTATCCAAGTACTGATAAGCGGGTCTATGATTCCATCAAAGAAATGAGTTTTTTTGAGAAATCTATCTAAACAAGTGCCCAGTCGACATGAAAATATAGTTCATAGTGTCACCAACATGTCTAAACTTATCGAAAGAATGAAATCTACTGTTGGTGTAGAGAGAACAAGTTTAATGAACAAGTCTGTGTGTAGCGAGTGGGACCAAGTTTTTTCTCCAGAGTTTTATGAGAACCCCATGTAAAAATGTTCCATTTGTTCCAGAGAGTTTGAGTTGTTGATAGATATGACAAACAACGAAAAATTGCATAGGCTAATAGTGGAAGAGAAAAAAATGTTTACAAAAGTAGAATCAACGTCAAAATCCGTAACTTTGCAATTAGGAAACTTTACTAGTCATACCCTTTTTCTGAAACCAAAAAGACAAACTTAGCAAAATAAATAACTCGATTCCTTCCCGAAAAAAAAAAACGAAACAAAAAAACAAACAAAAAAAACCCCTCATTTTTTTGCCATTAAAAAAATCACCCTCTCTCGTTCAACTATTTCAACTATTCTTTCGATTTCAACTATTCTTTCACCGGTGGCCTTTATACTTATATATTTTTTTCATTTGATTTTCAAGATAATATCATTTTGATATAATATATTGTTTTTATGGAATGTATATAAAAATACATATATAGAGAGATTACTCAAACAAAAAATACATTCACACAGTAATGTATGTATGTAAGTATGCATGTATGTATGTATGTTTGTGTGTATATATATATATATATATATATATATATATATATATATATATATATATATATATACATACATACATACATACATACATACATACATACATATATATATATATATATATATGTCTGTGTGTCTGTGTCTGTGTGTCTCTGTGTGTTTGTGTGCGAGTATTTGTGTCTATGTCTGTGTGTCGTATGGATATAGGAAAAATCCGACAAGATGGTAGTAATGATTTACAGTATGGAAAATGAAAGTTTGTGAAGAACGTTAGTTGAATCTCAAAATTTGAAGATAAAATTCTGATACGTTTCGCCTGTGAGTCCAACAGCTTTCTTCGGCTGTACGGGTGCAGACGTCATACAAAAACCAGGGTTTGTTGATAAGACATAAACACACATACACACACCTACATATTGAAAAAGTCATTCAGTGTTTTGTATTTAAAGCTGTAAAGCTTTCAAGACTATATATGTATACCTACGTGAATGTGTGGGTGAGTTAGTTAACTAAATAAAAGGTTACTCGATTACATTGGTAAGAAAAAATTGTTGCTTTCTTAGAGCTTTTTGAAAAATGACGTCTTATTTATTCATGTTTATATTATGATGAAGTAGGTGCATACTTCCCGCCATCTTACCGGAAGTATAGAGGGGATAAGAATATGGAAAAAAAAATAATACCGATGAATAATCAGGAAACGAGGAATCTCTTAACACTTACCCTAACCATAGCACTATCCCTAATCCCAGCACTAACACTAATCCTAACCCTAAACCTAACCTTAACACTAATCCTTTCTACTGTACACCGCATTGGCTCCAAAGTAGTGAGGCCTTGTTTGTAATTTCTCGCTTTTTTTAAAATAGAAAAATACAACAAAAGAAGGAATTTCAAAGAGCAGACGACAATCAGTGTAGAGGCCAAGAAGGTAATACAGAAATGGTTGTCAATACCCTCGACAAGATGGCTGAAAGTGACCACTTGATCATTATAGTTACATGGTAAATAGAACCCTTTTCGTGAAACCTGACATTCCTCCCAGAAACCAACAAATTTCCTGATGATTCTAGGGTCAAATGGATTGAAAGCTCCTAAAACTGAAAGAATAAAATATTTTATTCTCGGAGATTTACGTACTCCCATGATGTAAATCTTAACTGGGGATTCTTTTTTCATGGATCATTCGCCTGATAACCTCGTCAAGTATTATGATTCGAATTTCTTAGATGAAACATTGTCAACTATCATAAATCTTTGATTTTTATTTCTTTCACTAGTATGGATCGGCACCAAGGAGGTTAAAGCCATTTTATTAAATTTTTTAAGATTTCAAATATCCTAATTTTAATTTTTTCTAAAGTCTAAATTCAACTCATGCTGTTTTAATGTTGGATGACATAAAGTCCGAAGCATTTGTGCGACGTATCGTTCATTGTTATGTCTTAACAACCCATCTCATTCTATTACAACTCTATAATTACTTTTATTAATCTATTTCACATGGACCAATCCATTGTAACTTTGAGGTCATGACATGACTTGGATAGGATTCACGACAAGACAATTATACGATTAAGTATATTGATTTACATACAAGCCTTTTATATAAATAGATTTTAATTTCAGTTGACTCTCTGATGATCATTCCACAGTCGTTAGTAAGCAGTGTGACTAGGAAAAAATGATACCCTGGCGAGATTTCAACTCGTATCCCTTATCCTTCGGAGCCAGCGTTCCGGGGCAGCTGCCTTATCGATGACGCTACGAACACCAACTGGCTTCACTGATACAAATATGACCAGCTTTTACTATTTTTCCCTTTACGCCTGATACACTGCCTTTGTTTTATTTACATACAGTACTAGTATCAGTTGTGATAATATTCAAAATTCTTAGATGAAAGATTCCTAATTATCATTAATTATCCAAATTTCAGTTACTTACGTAGAATCTATTTATGTCAGAAGGTCAACTGCTTGTAGAATCATGCAGTTCTAGATAGATCTTGTTGAAGAATGAGCACCCGTCAGGTTTGCAGGCCTACACAGACTTCAGTGGAAACGTTGAAGGAGGAAGGGAGACGTATAGAGAATATGCCCACCAAGTACAAATATGGACGCAGATATAAAACGGAGTAAAAAGGACACACAAGTATGTAAATGAGCAAATGGAAAGTACATTTAATTCATAATATTAAGGACAAGTGAAGAATGGAAATGAGACACATGAAATGAAAACACTAATACGATCGATCATGTAAAGAGAAGAGAGGAGGCCGGTTTAGTTTAGAGGTTCATTCCTGTGAGTAAAAAATGAAATATAGGAAAAAATAAGTATTTAGAGGACGCGTGGCATAACGGGTCTAATGTTGTTTGGTTTATGTATCGAATGGAGACTGATTAGCAGTGCCTATTATAATGAATGGTATAGTTGACCAAGCAAAATTAGGAACAGGCGTTTAGTTTAAGATAGGTGCAAGAAGGAGCAAAATGGGCGAAATAGTAAGTGCAGCAGTTGCGTTGCTGTCAAAAATAGTATTCAAAGTATTTGCATTTAGTAGCTATAAAGTTCATGCTCGATTCTCACATCGAGGAAGAATAATGACAAGAGACATAATGAAAGGTCATCGTCAAGGAATAGAAACTACGCTAGCTGTGAGCTTAGAGAGATGGAAAGCTGGAAGATAACCGGCCAGGAAAACCGGGGAAAATAAGCGTAAGCGTAACTGGCTAGACGTGCCGGGGCCAATAAGCGATTGAAGTGTCTGTTAAAAATTTTTCATAGGGAGTCATCACAGGAAGCGATGATTTGAATACCTAGCTAAAAGAAGGATTTTGTATCAAATTCTTGACTTAAATACAGGGATCGCCACGCTGACATAAACCCTGTCAAGTGTTTCCTACTCTTCAAATATTGCTTATTTGATTTTTAAACAGTGGTATCATATGATGGTGTACCTCGTGCATTATAGTGATAGAGTTGAAAAGTTTAGAAACTTTAGTAAAAAGGGGTTGGTTGCGTACCAAAGTTTTTGTATTTTTGTTAGATAAAAGTAACAAAATGAATATCATTTTTCTCTGCTTTTACGTAACGTTTTTCTCAAAATTGTTGAGCGAATCATTACGTAATTATAAACCCTCAAATATTTAGTTTATTTGGAAGTAAAATAAATAGTCGGATTCTATCTGTTTGAAGCGAATATAAATCTTCCCCGTAACGTTGATCTCTGTTGAACACTGCAACTAACAACATTTCACTATTAAGATAATTCGGGTCCTTGTCGTTAGTCCTCGCCAAAAGCTAACGTCCATGATTCTAAAATCCGTAAGCTTGAAAAAAAAAAAATTAGGTTGCATCCAGGTCGAGGATCACGTGGCCTGGCACAACGACAGTGTACACAGTTTTCAGATCAATTGCTTTTCCTGCTTTTTTACTTATTCACACACCTTGAATTCCTGGCATTATTTTGTCAACCGTCCTTTTGAATCTAAATAGTCCTATGAAAGAACTAAATGAATGAAGATATTGTACTTAGGTGTGGGGGATTACAATATGAAAAGCTTCTTGAAATTTTTGGATTGGTAAGTGTAAAGATTCAATCTTCCTTTGATTTGTAGGTCTGTGTGCTTCTGGTCGAGCATACACAATATTGTATTTGTTTGGTGCATTTACGCATGTAAAAAAAATGCACGTGTAGCAATATGTGTACTTTCATGTGAGTTGGCATTACTTTTTTAATAAATTTGACCAAGGGCATAACCAGAGATTTGGGTACCCGCAGGGCTTGTCCCCCCCCCTGCAGGATCCCCTCCAACATTTGGTCATATTGATGCTAGTAGAAATGCAGTGTGTGAACAAATATCCATAAAAGATTTTCATTGAGGTGTTTGGACATACGTGCATGCTGAGAGAGAGAGAGAGAGAGAGAGAGAGAGAGAGAGAGAGAGAGAGAGAGAGAGAGAGAGAGAGAGAGAGAGAGAGAGAGAGAAAGAAAAGGAGAAAGAAATAAAGTAATATATATATATATATATATATATATATATATATATATATATATATATATATAGTACCTAAAATATTTCATAATCATCATGTATGCATATATATTAGAAGCCGTATCTGTCACTTTTAGTATCGTAGATAGCCATCAGCCCCTCACCTTCTTATGCTCTTATTAAACAACCTAACCATCCCTTCTATCCTCAACCTTACTTCCTTGTCTGTCACACTTGTATTGTATTAATAGCAGTCATCAACCCTGCCTGTTGCAGAACATTTAACCGCCAGCAAAGGGATTTGATATGGTACTAGATAGGTATGTTTGTCAGATTACGTCCCAACCGTCTTAGTTGATCAGGATTACTCTTATTTGGCCGGTTAAAAAATACATTTCTACCTATAATTGATCCCAAGTCTACAGATGTAAGTTGTATCTACCCTACGAATGAAACATCATTGCTCTACGGATATTTTCTCGTTAATACTAAACGGCCGAATACTTTCCAGAGGAAAATGTCAATAAATGACAGAAGATAAAGGAAACAACTGGAAGTAAACTTGATTAGTTCATCTCCCCAACTTATATTCTGCCGGCTAAGATGTGATCTCTGGGGATCCACGTTGTGAGTCGTGATATTAAGCGGTTATCTGACATTCTTGCAACATGACCGGCCCATCGCCTTTTGAATTCCCTAAAGGATAGTATGATGTCGTGAACTCATGTTTTTTCCCTAATATATTGTACCGTCTTGTGATCTCTCCATTTGATGATGAGCACGATTCTTTCATGAGCACGTTGCATGGTTCTAAGAATTTCTGTTAGGTTATGTTTCAGCTCCTAAGGTGACTATCGGTAAGATGCATTGGTTTTATACCCTTCTCTTCAGGACTAATGGGACTCCCTTGTTCTTGAAGGTTGAACTTGTTCAACCGAAGGCTTGCCATCCTAGAGTGATTCTTTGCTTGATTTCTTCTTTTTTTGAGAAATTCGTGGAGATTCGTTGTCTTAAGTAGATGTAACAGTCTACTTTCTGTGTACATAAAAGAACTGGGAAATTTCGATACAAAAATAAAGCTGATGGCAATGAATAATAAATGCCATGCTGGCAAGATATCATGTCGGCGGACTTTATTGGACAATAAGAATAAAGGGGGGCAAAAGGACTTGTTAACCATCGGAGATTTTATCGATTCTGCTATCAAGAGAACTACTCAAAGCAGGATAATAAAAGATACATAAAAGGATTTAAAAAACTCAAATGGCAATGGGCAGGCTATGTTGCAAGAATGAAAGACAACCGATGGACATCACGTCTCACAACATGGATCCCTAGAGATCACATAAGAAACTGAGTCCGACAGAGCACAAGATGGAGAGATGAACTAGACAGATTTAGGAAATACTGGCTCCCCGACGCTCACGATAGATAATTGTGGCGAATCCTGGGGAAGGTCTATGTCCAACGACAGACGTTAAAAGACTGATGATGAAAAGGACAAATGTTGGATTAGAACCTCCCCATCCTCCAAAAAAAGAAGTCAAATGCAGGAAGATAACTTCATAAACATTTCAAAGGACAAAAGGAATTGCCGATGTAAAGATTTGGACATGGCTGCTAAGTAAATATCTGAATGCTAATTGATGGCAACACAGAATAATTCAGTACGGTGAATGCCAACTTTAACTTCCTTCCGGTAGTTCTTGCTACAAAGTTGATGGCAAATGTATCACTCTGCTATCCTTTAGACAGTGTCACCAATGCTGAGAGGCCTGGAGAGCTCACAGTTTCGTTTCATAGCCTATCAAGATAGAAGGAGACACTCTTCTCCATGTTGTTTCACCTGATCAGGACAACCACCTAATCGGTTCAAATTTCCTTCCTTTCCTTATATCCCTGTTTATATATATATATATATATATATATATATATATATATATATATATATATATATATATATATATAGATTATTATTATCATCATCATCATCATCATCATCATCATCATCATCATCATTATTATTATTATTATTATTATTATTATTATTATTATTATTATTATTATTATCATTCACCAAACTTCTGTCTGTCACGGCCTACCCCAAATCATTTGACATCACTTCACAAATTTGGATACCAATGTGACCCCTTGGCAAGCTTTTAGAAAGTTAGTTTTTGAAAATCACCCCAATATATTTCCTGGGGGATGGGGGCGATTTACAAGCTAATTCATGCTAAAACTTTGGGTCTGCTCAATGACATAAAAAACGAACATAATACAATGGATCAATTTAAAAATTGTATAAGAAGTGGTATAAAAATTCGAGAGAGAGAGAGAGGGAGAAAGAAAGAGAGAGGGGAATTTCACATTAAAAACACTAGAAAAAACTGCTTTTCGCCAAGAACTATAAGCAAATGGAATAGGAATAGTGGACTGCGACCCAAATATACTGAAAACAAAAACCATAGATAAACTTCAAAAGTAAACATGACAATTGCGCAACACGTATCTAATCTAAAAGGCTTTCAGAAAAAAACCAATTCAAACATAAGTGCTGAGCTGATATACGAGCATAGACACGCGCATGAGACTGTTAAATTGATGTTCCTTTCATAACAAAATTCTGTTACACACACACATATATATATATCGTTATATCATATAAAAACTCATTTGAAATGATCTCCCGTTATTACACGGTCAATGTAGACCCTAGACAACGTAAATAGAATAAAACTATTGAAGAAAATGAGACTGCAGCAGATATCGAACCTGCCACAGATAGAATAGCCACTTCAACGTAGCAATGCTCTTACTATTGAGCTAAATAGCCGGTGGTGAGGCAAATACTCATCTTGTTTATTTTCAGTCTATTCGATTTTTTGAGCGTGACCGTTACGCCGTCTAAGTCGAGTGATACATCAACCGTGTAATGATAGGTGATCATTTCAAATGAGTATCAATATAATGTAATTTATAATCATTCTGTCGGATCACATATATGTCCATCTTTTAATATATATACATATATAGAGAGAGAGAGAAAGAGAGAGAGAGAGAGAGAGATAGAGAGAGAGAAAGAAAGATGAAATACCTTTCATTTTTTCCCATTTTCAACTTAAGATTTTACATTTCTTTTCTAAAGATTCAGTTTGTTTTTGAAAAGAGATTGAGAGATAACGTAAGAGACGAAATTTGATTCCAACATTGAATTGATATTTCTTCCATTCAAAAAATAAATTTGTTAAATTCTCTATAAAACATCTTGTGTAGATTTATCGACAAGATGTTCAGTGGCACAAGAAATAAAAGGAAGTAGGAAGGGAATAGAAGAGAAAAGGGTATTTGATCATTTAGTTCCAGTATCAGGTGAAGAAGAGAGTAAGTTATTTTGGTTAAAGAGATATAAAAAAAAAAGTAACCCCTGCCTTTAAAAAGGAAACCAAAGGTGGGTCACCAGCTGATACTACTAGAGTAGGCAGAGAGTACCAGGGTAGACCTGAGTAAATAGACGGTTGAACTGCGGGCCGCCACTGGCCCTTGGCCGCTGGCCTGAGACTGCTGGCAGTAGAGAGACATTGAACTCTCACTCACATTCCTCTCTCGTCAAGCTCGTTATTCCCCCCCCTCTCTCTCTCTCTATGAGTGGGGATTCTGTCTAGTCTTCAACCGGAAGCTATCGGTGTATTTTCGGTCCGCTGAAGAAGGAAAAAAGGTTCGATTCTGAATCCCGACATGGGTTTTGCATCTTTCGTACCTCCCCATGCAAAGGAAGCTATTATCCTTCAAATGGTTCTGTTTTTAAATTGTAAAGCCCCACCCCCTTTCCCACTCGATGTTACAAAAGGGACAGAAACAAAAGTATAAGAGAAGTAATAACATTTTTTTTTACTAAAAATGATGACATTTAAAATTGAAATCAGATTTATTCTGTTACATAGTTTTTATTGACGACACTAAATAAAATTCATAACAATTTCTCAATTTAAAGGAAAAAAATTCATATCAAATAAGAAATTACGAAAAGAATTATCACAATACAATCACTATAACGTTTGAAGTTGAAAACGGGGTTTTAACGTTATTTTTCATTGACCCGAGAAGAACAGATCTTTGATCTTGAAGTAAATGCCACTAAAGTTTTTTCATCGACAACTCTCACATTATTTTTTCTCTACGTATATATATATATATATATATATATATATATATATATATATATATATATATTTATGTGTGTGTGTGTGTGTGTGTGAATAGTTTTACAAAGAACACATAGCTTAAACATCTATGCACCAATCCAACATTACACACCACCTTTCAGCTTTAGCACCCTTTTTTCTTGTAATGTAAAGAAGGAGTTATACCAAATCACCTTTTAGAAACAATTGGAATTAAGCTCTATGCGATTTTTCTTTTTATATCAATTCCATCAATTCTTTTTTCCAGAGCAATTCATTCCGACCATTAGGATGGTTGACCAGTCGAGTTTCCATAATTCTAATAATTATTTCGTCTTTCTGAAATTACTTGATATATATGAATACTTTCATGATATATCTATGAATTTTCCTTCTATCCGAAAGTACAGAGTTCATATAAAACTTTTTGTGTGCCCAAATGTCGTATAGCAGAGAAGGCGCTGTATCACTAAATTAATTGGGAAAATCTTTCGGATGTTTCTAGACCTCCTAAAATGATGATGATGGTATATTAGGCTGAAGATTAGGATAGAGGTTGGGATGGTGGCAGATACAGCAGAAAGAGAGAGAGAGAGAGAGACAGAGAGAGAGAGAGAGAGAGGGGGAGAGTGCCCGTTGCCTCTATAACGGCTCGCTGCAAAACAAAAGCTGAGCATTATTTTCGATTTTCTTTTTTTCTTCATAAAATCAAAAATTGACGTAAAGCGAACATTCAAAGAGCGGGGGATTTATATGTTTCAAACGCCTTTCAAAATTAAGTCATATGAGAGGTATTCGCAGCATCGCCCACACTTCCTATGCAATACATATTTATATTCATATTGCTGGCTGTGAAAAATATCAGGTGGACAGAGGGATTGGCATCAAATTCACGTGTACAGAAACATTAGAACCACACGTGTACCAGAATATACACGATTACGTCTTGTTCTATAAGGATTTATAATAAAATGTGTGTATTTGTGCTGATTTATTTGAATTCGTCCAGTCAAATATACAGGGCGTTACATAATAAACTGAAGTTTGTTTTCTGGGCAAACGTAATGGATGAACAATCTAAAGAAATGAATGGAAGCTTTATTCTCGGAATATATATATATATATATATATATATATATATATATATATATGTATATATATATATATATATATATATATATATATATATATATATATATATATATATATATATATATATATATATATATATATAAGACTATCGGGAGGATGCATTGGTTGTATACTCTTCTTTCTTTCTTGGACTAATGGGACATTCGTGTTTTTGAATATATATATATATATATATATATATATATATATATATATATATATATATTATTGATGATCCAAACAAGAGAAAAGTTACACATAGTACCATAATAACAAAGTATATGTGCGACATAATAAAAAAAACACTGAAAGAAAATTACATAGGTTACATAAAAAGATATTGGGAAATAAGTGACTGAAGTGACGCAAAAAGTTCATACTAGCGCGTTTAGTGTTTAAAGCTATATATATATATGTATATATATATATATATATATATATATATATATATATATATATATAGTCATATATAATTTTGATTTTGTAAAGCCTGAAAAGAAACAGTTTTTGTCACTTTTAAAACATAGTCCCAAAGCTTTCACGACCATGTGCGATGCAATTCCTTTTTGATCCGATCAGTGTTATCTCAGCATTTTGTCTTATAACTATTTTGTTATAAAATGTTGGGTTCCTGGTGTATGTAATTTAGTTTTATTTGTATTTGCATTTGTAACCTTATTGTTTATTATGTATTTTGTCAGCTGTTTTACCTTTGCCTTGTGTGTTTCTATGTGTTTGAGTATGTGTGAGTATCGCATATATACATGCGCACACGCACATATGTTAGTTTATTTGTGTGGGTTTTATCTTATTGGTGCGATAACAGGGTTGTAATCTTAGGCGATGGGCCTTATCTGAATTAAAGTATTGATTGTTATAATCTAATCCCATCTGCCATTTTGCGCTCATGCTTATGTATTAAACTGTTCATGAGTGGAAAATCAAAAGTACTTCACAGTTAAAGACGGTTGAGGAGAAGGGTGACATCGTTATTTTATCAATTACCGCTATCCACAACAGAGCAGTTTAATCGCTGTTGCTGGGTTTAGATCATTCATTCAAACTTGCACTATCACCCCTCAATGAGTAGGAAAAATGTTTCTTCTTTTGACCCCCCCCCCAAAAATAGTTTTTTTCAATCAGGGGTTTAATTTACAATGAAAGTTCATTCTAAGTTGGTCCTTCTTTTCTGTCCATGCTTTTTAAAAACCATGAATGTATGATTCAAACCATACTGGGGAATTTTCATTAAGGTAACTTGATTTTATACTTTACGAGGTACAAACAGCATGTATGGGTGGTGGTGATTCATAATTTCCATTGGAATGCTAGTCTATATGATAAACAGTATTATTTTTTTCTGTATGTCCTCCTGTCCGTAATAATGAAGTCTTCCACTTGAAAGTAACGCCTTTTTCTGATGAATATATCTCCTACCCACCATCTGAAACGACGGATTCTTCCACTTTTACGAGTTCAGGCGATTTGTATTAAAACCTCAGGTGAAATAGATATGACACGAACATTTATTCACACTATTAACAGCTTTGAAGTAGTGAACTATTAAGGCTCAAAGTGAGCAAGAGAATGTAAAGAAAGCGCTCGGACTCCACCGAAATTATCAACAAGAGGAGAGCATCGAACCACCAAAGGCCATTGTGCCAGATAAAACTTCCGTATCCTATCTGTATTCCCGAAGATAGCTAAATCTGGCACAAGGCCACAATCATAGGGTGCAGAATGAGGATCGAGCTCATCAGCAACAATCTATGATTTCAGCGTGTTAATCATTGTTCTAAGACAAGCTCCAGGGAAAAGCTGTGAATATTGTTAGTAAAATGTCAAAAAGTGTTATGTTATTCGGTGTGATCCTAAACTTTAGGGATGCTTAGCTTACAGACAAGTTACACTGAAAGAATCAGTCCTCCTATGCTCATTGAAGTTGAGCAGCTTCGTGTCACATCAGTATTTTGATGGGTGACCGCTTCTGAACACAGGTACTGTAAGTAACTTGTTGCCTTGTGCCAGACGAAACAAAGCTTGGTAGATACGGTTTACAGTCAATTCAAGTTGAAAGTACGAGTTCTCTTCTGATTATCGAAATTGAGCAACAGACACGAATAGACAGACACAAAATTCAGTTAATTTGAACAACGTTTGTGGGATTGCTGCATAGATGTCCAAGGGGACAACTCCAGTGAAGACAGTGGAAAGTAGATGTTAGGCTAAATAAGACGAGTTTCCCCTTACTTTGGGGTAGCAAATCCAATAAACCTCATCGCAATGATCTCTGTTGTTGTACAGATTCCCGTCTCTTCAAAGAAGAAATGTCCCTGATACGGATGAAGTCACATAATCACCTACAAGTAACGGAAAAAAAATGGTGGTGTTATTTGGGGCTAGGACAGCGACAGGATAGGGAATTATAGTACGGGAGAAGGTTCTGTGGAACCGACTGGCTTGTAATATTTCTGCATTCGTTTAGTGAAAGTAAGAATCGGGATGTTTCTTTCCGTGTATATGAGCAATGACAAAAACGGTGAAAAGTAATGGAAATATAGTTGAACGACCGATTTTCCGGTACCATCAGTTCAATGACTGAGCTAGATTATCCATTTTACAGGATCAATTGAAGTCACGTAATCATAATTCAATAATAAACCTCGGGTCAACTAATTATGCTCATGTCTTTAAAACATTTAAACTGTTAGGAACTTGAAAAAATATTGAATAAAAACTGAATCGTTAAAAGCTAAACATTCATATACATGAAACTCCCACAGTACTATCACTCCCAAACGTGACAAATCATGCAATTATTTGCACTATACAATCAAACAGGAAGGTCTGCAAATATATGGACTACATTAATTGTAATGAAGCAGTTTATCGATGTAAATAGAACAGAGACAGGTGTATCAATTATAATAAAAATGCAGCACTGTACTTAAGAATTTTTTAGTACTCCCGTTCCCAGCGTAACAAATTGTGCGATTTTTCTTTCATTACTCGATTAATTAGAAATGTTTGTAAAATGTGGACTACATTAATATTTATGACTCAATTGATTGAGACGTTAATTTGTAAAGTCTTCTTGTCTGGGACAAAAATTCTAAACAGCGGTCAGCACGTTGTTGTAAATTCACTAGAAAAAAAAAAGAAAAGAAAAAGAAAAAAAAAAAAGAAAAAGTAAAAAAAGGCACTCAAAGCGAAAATCTAATTTTTTTACATGATTTTTGATGATCCGATAACCGAAGGTGTGCCATTCAATTTAGAAGACACGTGTTCATGCTTAGTAACAAATCCTTAGTAAACGTGAGAATATAATTACTTCCTCACTTCGTAATAAATCTCAAAATGATGGGCTATCGATTATTTTCTGTTTCTATCTTTATTATTTTCTTAATTATTAAGTTTCGAGAAGTGGGACATGCAGACCGAACCGTGTCGGGCTAGGTCTGATCGTCAAACAAATTTAAATGAATCTCCAAAATGCATGTTATTGAATGGTGAAAACTGCATACTTCTGTTTCGATTAGTTTCCGAGATATTAGACAGATTTGTGATCAATATTTGTTAAGAATAACCTCGGCCAAGGTACAATTGCAATGAAAATAGCAATTATTCTTTTTTTCTTTTTATTCTGAACTAATTACTTCCTATGCAAATATTTCAAACAAAAACTTGTTATTGATGGAAAACAGAGCGAGACCCCATAGCAGTGGCTATGTTGGACTAATGTCATAGAGACCTTATGCCACGAATAAAAGCTAAAACACTTGGTGGTCCATGTGAGGAGACTATATCAGGAATGTATTTCCCGTAGCCATTTCTTCCATTCATTTAAAATCCAACAGGATGGAATCTGTTTCCCTACTATAAATCAATTAAACAAATGCAGTACTGTGTTTACAAATAATTTTGAAATAATCCCATTTCCAACGTGACAAATAGTGCGATTTTCTCGGTCTATACAACTAATTAGAGAGGCCTGAAAATACGTACTAATACTTGCGCTTTATTCCAGCATTTACACGTAAACTTTTCTTGGAAGCCATTACTGAGGGTGAATGTGAACGAATTAAGCTGAGAATTTTACAAAGTCGATAGAGCAGTGACAACCATTGCTGTATAAACAATTAAGAGGTTGTTCCACTCCCAAGACCACCTACAGTCATTCATGGAATTAGCGAAGTCCTGCATTAAATTCAAGTGTCTGATCGTAATTTTATCGGCATCAAAAGAAGTACCCAACTATTCGGAAAATAGGTGGTGTACCTGTCTAAGCAAGAGAAAAAATAAGAGGAAATTTAGGAAATATTTGATTCAAAGTTTCATCAATTTAATGGCGTTCATCAATAAAATAAAATTATGACATCTTTGGCCTCTTTAAGCAAACTAAATCTGTTCAATATAATTGTTTTGAACCTTTAGCTAGAATGAGAAATAAGACACTCTTTCAAAAAAAAGAAAAAAAGAAAAAGGCGCTTACAATGCTTTTATTGAAGCGAAAAATGATCAATCAACGAATATAAATCAAACATCAAAGTAAATTGACTCAAACTTTTAATGTTGTAACAAAGTGCAAGGCGCAGTTTCAGGGTTTACAACACAAATACTGGTGAACAACAAAACTGGACAAATGCAAAAAATATTTTTAAAAGATCTCTTTATAAGATCAAGTATTGGAAATCATTTTCAATTTCTTTTCTTAACTACTATTTAGCTTTCTTAAATTTTCATTGGCTTTTAGACTTTTCTGTTGCATGTTAGCACACCATTTAAAAAACGCAATTAAAATTTAAAGAATGTTGTTCGTAGGTTTTCCCTTGATCCTACAAGAAAAAATAAACTCCAAATATTTGTCAAAAAAACAAAAAACAAAACACAACGAATTTTTCAACGAAGAATCGAGCTCTTAAATTCAATATTGAATTTTAAACTGTAAAATAAACATTCTCTCACCTTTTTAATGATATTTCAAAATTGAAAAAATTCTAAATCTGCAATTGAAAAAAATACTAAAATTAAGGAAGTATTCTTATGATAAAAAATAGTTACTTTCATCATCATTGATCAAAACTATACGGAAGTTCATGCCTTTTTTTCAAGAATAAACATCGACGAATACAATTTTTTTAGCATCGATGGAGAGTAATCTTGGACCAAATTGTCGGCAATCTGTCAATGAAGCGCAAAAAAAGCAGATGCAATGATAGAAAATGATTATAGAAGCCAGTACTTGTAGCAATTTTGAACATTTTGATCCATTTGTTTCCATTTCTTTAAATTACAGTACATTTCTTTTCATCATATTTCGATATGTTTTATTTTGTATCGTACGTATTGTAACAGCAGCACAAATCATCATTAGTCTGTTAGCGTCCGTCGTCGGATATATACCTTCCCCCAGATTCGCCGCACCTTTTTATCTTGGGCATCATACAGCTAGCACTTTCTAAATTTATCTAGCTCGTCACACCGTCTCACTTTCTGTCGCCCATGGTCTCACACCTGATATCTGAGGATCAAAGTTGTGAGTCGTAATGTCCAGCAGTTATCGGATATTCTTGCAACATGTCCAGCCCATTGTCATTTGAGTTTTCTAACAGTTTCTCTGATGTCCCGGATTCCTGTCTTTTCTCTAATATACTGTGCTGTATTATTTCTCCATGTGAGGTTAAGCATGATCCTCTCATGTGCATGGTTCTCAGTTTGAGGTTAGATCTTTTGGTTAGGTTCCATGTTTCACCTCCGTATGTGACTATCGGTAGGATACATTACTTGTATAGCCTTTCTTCAAGGACTAATGGGATTTTCTTGTTTTTGAAAGTCGAGCTTGCTCTACCGAAGGCTAGTTAACCTTATGTGATTCTTCGCTTTATTTTTCTTCTTTGGATGACTTCATAGAAACTCTTTGTCCAAGGTAGATGTACTGGTCTACTGTATCCAAATCTGCATTTTCAGTTTTGATCTCTGTGTCTTTGTACCTAACATGATTGTTGGACATGGCATTTGTTTTGCTGAAGTTCATATAGAGGTCAACTTTCTTGCTTGCTTCATTTTGTACGTCTCGCATTATTTGGCGATCGAGAAGGTTCTTAGCAAAGAGGACGATGTCGTCAGTAAATCTGAGGTTACTCAGGTATTCTCCGTCTATCCTGATTCCTTTGTGTTTCCATTCTAAGTTTCAGAATATAATCTCAAAGCAGAGCTTGAAGAGTTTGTGTGAGCTGGTGTCACCTTATTTTACTCCTTTTTCTAGTTGAAAGGGCCCAGAGTCTTTACGCTGCCTGATGAAGGAACAGCTGCATCGGTAGATATGCTGCATTATTCTTACATAAACAGTGTCTACACCTTGCTTTATTATTGTCAATGACTTTAGGGATTTCCACTGAATCAAATGCCTTTATAAAGTCAACATATGCTACAGCTACTGGCATTTTATACTCTACAGCTTTCTCTCTTGGTTTACTAAATGAAGATGGTGGATAGTTTAGTCCGTTCTCTGAAGCCAGTTGTTGGTTGGTTTTCATCTAACGTTTTGCTTATTCGGTTGGTGATCACATTGGTTAAAAGTTTGCATATGCAGTTTAGTAGGCTTATTTTTTGTATTGCAGCATTATGATTGCAGTGTTCCTCTCTTCTTGGACTTTACTTTGTTTGAGGCATAAGTCGAATAGGATGGCTAGTGTTCTAATGATGACTTTTCCAGTTTTTTTTAGTAGGTCATTTAGTGATGTTATCGCGTCCAGGGGCCTCTCTTATTTTAATAGCTTGCTTCACTTTCTACGGAATATCTCTTGGGAAATCCTCGAATCAATAACTCTCAGCTCGTGTTTCCTGTTCATTTTTCTGCGTCCTTTGTTTTGGAGAATAGAGGTCTTTGCGAAATTCCTTGGTATGTTCGACAATTCTGTTCCTATCTGGTGTCAGTTGTCCATTTGCTTCGAGCACACTAGTTAATAGCTTTATTCCTGTGCGGAGAGATTTTCCAATAGTTTTGAATCCCTTACTTTTTCCGAAATGCTTCCAATGACTGCTTTCGTGTATTTTCTTTTGTCTTCCCATCGTTTCTTCTGGATGCTTTTGCTCAGCTCAGTTGTCTCTATCTTTTCTATTGTCGTTGTTGGTGGCTTGAAGTTCCTACGTTTTTCATGAGATTTTTGGTTCTTTCTGTGAGTTTGCTCGTGGTTTTTGAAGTCTTTGGCTAAAACGCACAGGCAACTTCAGTTTTTTTTTCTGGTTTGATCAGGAGTTCATATCTGTTCTTCAGTTCCATTTTGAATGAAGTGAGTTCTTTTTGAACAGTTAGTGGTTGCAGTTTGATTTTGAACATTTTCTTGCGTTCTATCTTGGTGTTAATTCAAATTTTGCATCTTGTCTTTCTGTGGTCACTTCATACATTGACTTGATTTAAAAATATCTGAACGATGTCGCTCTTGTCCACTAGGATGTAGTCTATATCATTTCTGGTTTCAAGATCGGGGTGCCTCCAAGTTCACTTTCTACTGGCTTTCCTTTCAAAGAAGGTATTCCCAATTTTGAGCCTGTTTGCAGTTGTAGAATTTACAAGATCTTCACTCATCTCGTTCCGTTGTATCCACACTGACCGACGCATTTTTTATTACCTTTTCCAACCCGAGCGTAATGATGTCTTTTTCGCTTTCTTGGTGTAAGAAATTCAAGTCATCGTAGAAGTCGTTTATTTCTTCATCGGTCGATTGTGACGGTGAGAGATCTACAGTGATACTGGCTACATGGCTTTGAATCCTACAACATTGTCCTTTAGTTTTTTTTATGAATTAGGAAGCCTACTCCGCTGTTTTCCATTTTTTTCTTCCTTAGTTTCATAAAATTTGTTAGCTGTTTAGTTCGATTAGTTCTTTCCAGGTCTTCTCATTTCACTGATATCGATAATGTCCCATTTAATGTTCTTCATTTTCCAGTGTGGTTAGATGCATGTCTGTGGAGGGTATCATTGACATTGAAGGTTCCTATGTACACTGTTGTTTTCTTGGTGATGTTGTTAGGGTTGTAAGGTTCATATCGCAATAGCGGCACAAATATGGTGTTTTTATACAATTGTGGCCTTCGTGTAAAATCATCAGCCAATTAAAACATCATAACAAACAAAAAAAATTGAAAAAAATACTCCTGATCACAAAATATCCTTGTGAAAGAATGAAAAAATAAAAAATAATCAATTTGGAAGAAATTCTAGGAAAATCAAAATTTAAAAAGAAGAGTATATAGCCAAAGCATCCTCCCGATAGTCACTTATGGAGCTGAAACATGGAACCTAACCAAGAGACAAACCTGAAAATTTAGAACCATGCAACGTGCACATGAGAGAATCATAGTCAACCTCACATGGAGAGATCACAAGACAGCACAATAAATCAGAAAGAAAACGGGGACCAGACACATCATAGAATTGCATGGATGGCAGATAACCGATGGACATCACGTCTCACAACATGTATCCCCAGAGACCACATGCGAAACTGGAGCCGACAAAAAACAAGACGGAGAGATGAACTAGACAATTTCAGAAAATACTAGCTCTGCGACGCCCATGATTGAGAAATGTGGCGGATCCTGGAGTTGTCCAACGACGGACGTTAAAAGACTGATGATGATGATGATTATGATGATGATGAACCATAACTTTCGACTTTATGGATTAAAACAAAATGTTTCCAATAAGAGCAAGGTTTTCACTTTATTTTCCAGATTTTAAAATTCCTAAATTACTTTCTTCTCACAGAACATCCCCGAACTTACGCTATTTTCAAAAATATTTCCGGAGTCTGGTCTTATAAGAGATTCACAAATAATTTTTTTGATATTTTCCTCCGGTTTTTCTTCTTACTAATGACACCAAGATTCAGGCGATAAAATCAAGTTTTATATGGTTTTGACGTTTTTTTTCGGTAAGGTATCGATTTTCAGTAAGTAAAGTAAGTTAGCGAGGTCTGCAGAAACGACTACTTTTTTTATCGCAAAATCACCGTGACAGCCGGAGTATTAAAGTTGTAATTATGAAACAAACAAAAAAATTCAAAAACAAATGAAAAATTAAGATGAAAATGAGTAGAAGCATAATAAAACTATTACTAACGATTGTTTAGAACATCACAATAAAACAAAATACTAGTGCAACAAAGTTAGTCACAAACGGGGCAGTCCGCATTTGCCCACAATTATAACATGGGGTAAATAATTATATAAAGTATAATGCAAAAGATACCAGACGCAAATGTCCAGGTACACCAATGACCGGGATGCATTTGTCCGAGGTTTAGTTATCTAGGACGCAATCGACCTGTCACTCCCTCAAAGTGTTTCCTTTAGAATCTCACACACTTTCACCAGCATCCCTTCTACTTTTCAAAACAGTCCGTACAGACTTCTTCTAGGGTTGTCATCTGCTGTCTCATTGCGTTCTCATTAATCTCGTCCACGCTCTGAAATCGTTTCAGGAAAAGCCAGCTTTATCATTCCCATATTCAATAAACGCACGAATTATGGCCCCCTATCATTGAACGTTATTATACAGGTATGAGCTTCAAATTGCTTGAAAAGATAATAATCTGCAGGAGAAATGTCAGATGAATATGGAGGATTCTACAAGACTTCATGTCCCAATTCTCAAAGCTTAGACACAGCTGAGAGGTGAAGGGTTTGACACTGTCATGGAGCATTTCATTCAGATCCCGTTAGATTCATTTTCCCAGCTTTTATCCTTTCGTTGTGATGGCATGATATGGATGCTTCTAGATTAGTTGACCACTGTTGTCGATAATTCTTCATCATTATGAATAGGTTTGGGATTCTCTCATTGTTTACTATTGGTTTCCATGTTCCCAGATATGAACATGTTTCCTTCAAATGTTTTATTGACATTATCAGCAGCCCAGGAGATGCCAAGACTTTGGTAGAGCAAGCTCATCTTTCAAAAACCAGACGACCCCAAAAGAAGAGTATACAACCAATGCATTCTCCCAATAGTCACTTATGAAGCTAAAGCATGGGACGTTACTAGAAGACAGACCTGCAAACCTAGAAGCATGCTACGCACGCAGGAGAGAATCATGCTCAACCTCACCTGGAGAGATCACAAGACAGCACAGTATACCAGGAAGAAAACGGGAGTCTGAGACATCATAGAATGTATTACAAAACTTTTCAAGAATGGCCGACAACCGATGGACATCACGTCTCACAACATGGATCCCCAGAGATCACATGCGAAACTGAGGCCGACAGAATATAAGATGGAGAGATAAACGAAACAAATTAAAAAAATACTAGCCAATGATAGAAAATTGTGGCGGATCCTGGAGAAGGTCCATGTCCAACGACGGACGATAAAAGACTGATAATGATGTTGATGATGGAGAATATGAGACATTTATCGTTTTTCATTCATCCATTTCTATATCTTTGCATCTGCCACGCACTATTTCAACACTCCTTCAAAACATATTGCAATAGTTGAATATCTCTTTTGAAAACTTGATTTTGCAGCACTCTCCTAGTTCAATGGTCTGGCCTTTTGTGGACTTTAGTTCAAGCTCAAAGTGTAATATCTGTTCTTTTCGCGTCAACGAAATAGCAATAATTTCACGTTTTTGATTTGAAATCTTATTCATTATTTAAAACTTCGGTGGATCCACATGGGGCCATGGTTCACTGGGTTGGGAACCACCCCACACTATTTCCCCTAACCTTGCAAACCGGCAATAAAAAAAATATTTATTTTTGATTTCCCCTAAATAGTTTCCTGTGCCCCTGCAGCAGCTGGGGCAGCATTATGTCCTAATTTGAATTCATTCTCGAAAATTAGATCAACTGCTTAGGGAGACACCATTCTCCTTAAGGGTTAAAAAAATCTCCAATAATAACGAATTGCATCTCTATTCACATTGAATCTGAAAAAATAAAATGCAATTACATTTTCCTTTTCAGCTTTATTCTCTATGGTGTGTGAAGAAACAGAACAAAATGAAAACATACCGTGTGTATGAACAAGCATGAAGGTGTGCTGGATGATTGGCTGAAAGGTTAAGAGAGAAAAAAAAAAAAAAGGAGGTCTCGTAAACGTACGGGTTTCTATTTCTAGTAAGAGCACGGGCTTCCAAACTGCGATAAAAAAGTAGAAAGGATACCGCAGACTGGGAGGAGAAACAAGTCTTATAGGTCAGCGCGTGAAAAGAGAGATAGATAGATAGATATCAATATGATATGAAGTGGGAGAAAAAAAAAAAGATAAAGGGAGAAAACGTAAGTCCGGAATCTATACGCTTATTCGTCGATCAGTCCACCGGTCTGACCTGCCGTAAGCTCGACTGCTGCTACTCCAACAGTTCAACATAAACAACTAACAAAATCTATTCCGATATTTTTTTTTCATTTTAATCTAAAAAAAAAAAAATTAGTGTGATAAAGGAAGCAAAACCTGTGAGAACCTAACGTTAATGTGCCTTGGGTCTGAAGCTGCAGGAAAATGACACTAAGGTAAGTTCTAACTTTAATTGAGTGTCGTATTTAATGACTGTTCTTTAATAACTGGATTTTTGAATAACTAGCACTTTATGACGTGAAAGAGCGTGCCTCATGAAATATTATAATACATAATATACATTAATATGTTACAATGTATTAAAATTTTTTAATGATATAATATTTGATATATTATATTACGTGATATATTACACAGGGACGCACCGAGTGGGGGTTGCTGGGGGTGCTGTACCCACCGTGCTATTTCTGTGAGCGAATTTGTTCTCTTTGTAAAATGATTTATTAAAGAAATATAATGAATTTATGAGATATTTCAAATGGATCTTTGAAATAGATGAGATTTTTGGATACATTCAAAGGCCATGTCTTATTCCTGAACGTTTTTTTTGGTGTTCAATTTAGAATTCAAATTACTTGCCACTTCATCGACAAATTAGAGGCCTGCACCCTAATAAAAATCATTAGGTACACCCCTGACACTACACTATAATATTAATGATATGAATATAAATCACTATCGTTGTTCCCTTGGAGCTATGCTTGTTTGCACGCGCACGCACATACACGTTTTGAAACCAGCGCACAAAGAGATTCAATGTGTACATGAAAGGTTAGTTGCCTAAATTAATCATGTAATTTATAAATATACTTATAATTATGAGTAAAATGAAAATACATCATAATTAGACATATTGAAAATATCATCATCATCATCAGCATCATCATCATCATCATCATCATAACATCCGTCGTTAGACGTAGACCTTCCCGTTAATCAGCTAGATTTCTCGATCGTGGGCATCGCGGCGCCCACATCACCTGAATTTGTCCAAATCGTCATGCTATCTAATCTTTGTCGCCTACAATTTCGCATATGATCTCTGGGGATCCACGTTGTGAGTCCTGATGTCCAGCGGTTGTCTGATATTCTTCCAAGTTGCCATTTGAGTTTTCCAATGGATTCTATGATATCTCTGGCTCCTGTTTCCCCTGCAATACACTAATACACTGTCTTATGATCTCTTCATGAGATGTTAAGAATGACCTTTCCATTGTTGACTGGTTCTTGGTTTATTCAGTCACTTGTTGAAATTTTGTGCACTCGTGCGTCAAACACTTAGTGAACCCACAAAAAAACTATTATGCGTGAAGATTTTAGCATTAGCATCGTAATAATTCGTTTGCTAACTTTGTAATTGAATGATTTTGATTTCACATCGTTCCCAGCAACTTCAATATTATTATTTGCAATCTTACACCAGTTGCCTGGTGGTAACCGCTGGAGTTTGAGTGACAGCAAGTCTCCTCAAGTCTCCAGCCCTTATCTCCTAGTGCTCTTAGGTCACAGTAATACTGTGGTTTGTAGTTTCATTATTATTATTATTATTATTATTATTATTATTATTATCATTATTATTAATAATAATAATAATGATAATAATAATAATGATAATAATAATAGTAATAAGAAGAAGTTGTGAATTGATGAGTTTTATACTTACTTACTTCGACTACGTATTACATACTTCTTAGAATGCAATCATACTTGTATTTTAAATATTTGAACATGCCAATAAAGTTTTATTAGCCATGAGAGCTGCACTAATATTATCTTGAAACAATTTCAAGTTTATATTTGCACAAGCATTCAGTGCTCTCATACTTCTCTCACTGTAAAAATTAGCGCAGCAGAACTGACTACTGAAAATCAGAGGGAACATTTATCATTATATCTAATGAATTGCATATAATATATGATATATGTAAAAATGTTGCAAAACGCGTGAACATGGCTGCTGTTTTATTCTGCAGCCCTCTGCTGTAAAGCCTTACAAAGGGTACCCTCAAATTACAGGTTACTAAGTGACCTTTTCTATAAATTTCAGAGTCGGGTCTTCATACGATTGAACATTGTCTGGTTTTTCGATATTTTGATATCATGTACGGATGTCTCTACCGGCCATGTTCGAAAACTATGGTCGAATTCAATGTGCGTCCAAACCTTTTCTGGGCTATTTAGGTTAACAAGACCTAAATAGAGGTTCAAGTCATTGTTTTATCTGAAAACCAATGAAGTTTGATGATAATAGAACACTTAGAAACATTTTTAGGTCGCAAAAATTGCCGTATTGCATTTTCTACAGTACTTTTAATCAAAAATTGAATAATCAGGTACCTAGTGTTTGATTTGATAACAGTCATTGACCGTACAATGTTTCATGCATTCAATAACCTCATTGTATTCTAAATTCCATTTGATGAGGATAAGAAATCAAGAAGTTATGGTCATTTATTTGCATTTTCTCTTGTACAGTTACTCAACTAATTGAGTTGGATTAGTGTCATGGACCATGCGTTGTCTTGGGCATACCACAATCTAATTTTAGCGTCTGCAGGATGAGGAGCATCACCTGTATTTCTGAAAATGCTCCTTATTTCAAAAGGCACAAAAATTCCTTTTTTGTTGACCAATTTTCACATTATTGGTATCATTTTCCTATTCGTTGAAAGCTTTAACTGATAAATGACTTCAGAATGAATTTAAGGTACTTATTTTTTTGTAACATTACTGATGTATGATATAATACATATTCTACCTGCCAACGAAATTAGTGAGATATGTGTACTTGGTCGCGTCTTTCCATGTCTTTCTGATATCCCCGAATGGATTCCAATTAAATTCTGTGAAATAGAGGGCAACTGGATGAGAAAGTGGTGGTTAAATCATTGGGTGGGTCCTAATATTTTTTGGTTGAGAGATATTTTCCCACTTTTCCCCATAAATTGTCATGAGTGTTCATACAATATATCCAAAGGTCCTCAACGAATTTCGATGAAATTCAGGAAATAAGTAGACAATAGGCTATTTAAGGACGACTGAGGGACTAAATTTTGCATCGGATCTACACTCAATTACCTCCCCTAACTCTTACTTATAGACCTAAATCACATAATATCGCAAAAAATCGTGTCTGTCCATACGATATCTAAAAAAAAAATTAGAATGAATTTAAAAGGCTTTTTGTAGAAGGGTGGAAAATGGGTCACAGAAGACGTTATTCAATTCTGGGATGGATCCGGGCAAAATTACCTCCTCTGACCAAGAGATTAGCAGAGGTATTTGCGCTCTGAGTACTCTCTTGATAATACATGTGTTCTTCTCTTTACCATGCTGAGTCCTTTATGGCATTCTTGGGGCAACGCCCATCTTCTATCCAAGTAACATAACAGGTTGTACTGGGTTACTCGCCACCAAAAAATATATCATACATATATATATATAACTGGAATTTACTAAGCTTACCTTAGGATGGTACAAGGCAGCAAATACACACACATACACACACACACACATACATATATATTTATATATATGCATTCAGTGAAAATTAAACTCACTGCACAGTAGTTATGGTCTGTTAGATTAGCTCGCTAATCATTACTTCACGAGAGAGTGCTTTTTCAAATTTAATTTAAATTCATTAATGTATTTTTCTTCACGAAAATGTTTATACTTTGTAGAAGCACAAAACGCCATAACATTTTCGTCGACGTTTTCTAAAAACTTTTTATATTTTTCAGTACAAATGATTAAATTGCTTTTTTATTCATGAATATTTCCATAGCTATTTCCCTTTTGGGAAATTATTTTGAATGTACTCCAGTATCGAATGGATTGAAACAGGTACTACAGTTTGAGTCTGTCCAATCCAGAATGAAATCGCGGAAAATGTCCTTTCAAAATACGGCATCAAAACAATTGGTCTAAGAGGATCTTCAGACTAAACATTTTGAAGTAAATGGAAATTTATTTATTTTCTATACTTATTTATTTCATACAATACATCGAAAATCAAATTGTTTTAAAGAAAAACGAAATCTAATCGATTTCTTCCTCATATGAGAGCGTTCTACATTTTTCGCCCTAAGAATATCCCTAATTGCTTTGTTTAAATGCATCTGACGGAATAGAATTGGTGAAAGCGTTTCCGATGGGTTTGTAAAGTATATCTAAGTGTTTCTTATTATCCACCTATTTGTCTGTCTGTCAATATATCAACTAATCAACCAAAATTTGTTTCCCTCCCTCTCTTTCTCTCTGTCTCTTTGGTGGGTGAGATTCACATGAGCTAAGCGAAAAAAAACAAACAAACATTTACATGATACGAAAATGATCCGTTTTTTGCGACAAGCAATAAAAAGTCAGTATTTAACAACAACATGGAAGGCCAGATATTCTGGGTTAAGCGTAAAAAAGCATCATTGATCGTACGGAAAGCCGTTCTTCATTCAAAGAAAAAGATATTCGGTATATGGTGAGATTGGAAAAGAATACTCTTCGATGAACTTACCCTGAAGACGAATTCCCTGGAAGAATGGAAAAGCTCAGAGCATTTCTTTGCAGAGAAAATGAAAAAATTAGAAAATTGCTTGGAAGATGACAGATCATTGAGAAAAAAAATGTCATATCACTCAATAAACTTAATGTTGTTTATTTTTCACTTAATAAACAGGGCGAACGTTTTAGTCAACACAATAATTTATAAAAAAATATCGACTTTCACTTTCCCTTAGCTAAAATAAAAAAAAATCCCTAGACATTTTAAATCTCTGAAGAGAACACTCACACACAGAGTTGTGCGCTCGCATCCAATCTCTTACACTCCGTACATATATATCTTCGAAGTGTATTCAAACATACATGTTTGTTGTATGGAAATGAGTTGATCCAACAAAATGTAGATGAAAATGCCAATTTGGAAGAGAGGAGAAAAAATTACAAGAAAAGCAAATGTTGCACCTCGTAACTTTTTTTTATCATCACGTGGGCATGTTTCAATGGCTCGCAACCATCGAAATGCATCGAAACGCATCGAAACATGACCATGTGATGATGAAATTTTCAGAAATGCAATAGCTGCTTTTTTTCTAATTCTTTCTCCTCGCCTCTCAATTGTCACTTCAATTAACATATATATGGGGTGAAAAGATACAATTCATCACCCTTATCAAGATAGATTTCATAGAAGAAAGAGTCTTGGTAATGGGTTGCAGAAAAAAAGGTCTGTTTGACAGTTCTATGGACTGGAGTTGCAGTAGATTCATGACTTTGTCTTGCTTTTCCAGTTGAAATAACGTTGACTAGCCAGCGTCTTGACCTTGTAATCCGGCAAGTCAAGTATAGTTAAGTGTCCCAAGCTACGAATATATGAGGGTCAAACAGTGCATGAAACATAGCTGGACGACAAATGTATTCCTGTGGACGTTGGATGTAGGGTTTGTGTTTTCGACCTCAACACATCTAACTACACTCAGGCTGTCACCAACGGAGATAGTATATATATATATATATATATATATATATATATATATATATATATTAAGAAGATCAAGACCGGGCAGAAGTCATTATGAATTCGGTGCTCTCCAACGAACTAGGAAGATTACATGTAATTTCTTAGTTGAAGTTACTTGTTTGTTGCTATTGGTCTGTTTAATGTATTAAAGATAGGTTTAGTAGTCTTTAATGGCAGGTTTAGTAATCGGTCGAAGTTTGAACACAGAACGTCGGATTACATTCGCCGGACTGGTTGGCCAGTTCGATGGCTTGCTTCCCGATTTTCCACCGAGAATAGAATATAAAGAATAAGGTTCTCCCTTATTGTGGTAAGTTTAGCATAACATAACGTAACAGATTTAGAGGCAAGGCGCATCCGCTTATTAAAATTCTTGTCGTTAACCACTTATGCGTTTTAATCTGTTGTTTGTATATATATTAGCTGATCAATGTGTTTTCTGTTTACTTATTTCTTTATCACTGTTTCCATTTGTGCCTGATTGTTGATTAGCTTCACGTTAGTGGTCGTTTTTTGTACGTGGATTTGGCCTTGCTTGGCTTGGCTACGACTAATATTCAATCTGTTGTATTTCTATTGAGGCTTCGTTGTAATCTCGATATAGCCGACTAAACTATGACTCCATGATCGGACATACTGCATTTGTATAGATCTAGCACTCTAACTGAGTTAGTAGTAATGGTGCTTCGACCCCGAAATCATATCTGATCCAGGATCAGGGCTTTGTTGGGGGCACCGCTTCCAATTTGTCAGCAATTTGTATGAAACATCAGTTGAAGTGGACGTATTTATTTGATCGATCGTAGATTTTAGGCCTAAAACGCCCCCAAAATGCCATTCCACCACTCTTATTCCAAAGGGGTACTCCAAATAATCTACGTGTTCATTTGAGCCACTGATCTAAATTTAATTCTTCAATGCCTGGTGTACCAGATTAAATATCAATTTTTTACCTCAGAGAGACTTAATTGTGGTAAAAATTGATTAATAAAAAAAGATAGTGTACACCTCCGTAAAAAAAACAACACGCGGAGGTATAAGCTTGAAATAATGCAATTCGTTGTTTATCAGGATTCCATTATAGCAGCAAGCCGTTGAAATGAAGTCATTTCATCTCGAATCACGAAACCCACTGAGAAATCCTAAATACTAGGCTTGCATCTAATAGTTTGAAATTCAAAAATCTTTGAAATTTCATTGTATATTATGCCTTTTGCTGAACGAACTTTCTAGTCCAATCTCTGACATCTAAGACTCCTATGATATGATATGTACAGCTGAAACTAGGGCTAACTTTATCTGTAGAGTTCAAAAATGTATTAAAATCCAGTTCATCTTATGAACTCAGCCTTGTAGGAGGATATTAAAACGGCCGAAAATCTCCCAAAAAGAGGACGTCCGCTGTGAGAGCTCACTCAAACTGTACGATAGATAAAGTTATAATTGTTCTTTTTCCTGTCAAGTGTGTACTGCAGGCGTATGTACTGCTCTTATAGGAGTGCCAGTATGATTGTTTGAACAGCCCTCTATTTCCGGATTTTCTATAAATTGCTTATGTTCATGTCCTCGGTTGACTATTTTCATATTTTTACCATGTATCATATCTGACGAAAGGTCGCCGTTCTGAGCTTTCTTGTTGAGAAATGAAAGGGGGGTTGGTGAAAAGTTCTTGGTTTATGGAATGATGTCCATTCTCAGCCTGATCCTATTTCCAAAAAAGCGTTATTTTTTCACTGTTGTTGGAAAAGTGTTCCATATTCAAATTGTCAATTTGCAGGATCGTTGCAATGGACCTCTCGAATTTAGATTTTAAATCTACATTTGGCAAAACTTAGCCACGGTTGTCATGATTGGAATAAGCAATAACAATGTATTCAGAGAAATAATGCGATTTATCCACTTGTGTCTCTATCATTCCCTTCCATTCTTAATTAAGCTTAAATTAAAACTTTATTGTCTAGTGAAAACAAGAGGAAAATGATAACTTATAACTACGAGCAGTTTCACTTTTGTCTCCGTTCGTCTTCTCTTAATAGAAAGAAAAAAAAACCGGAAAAAATCAACGAAGTTATTTTCATTCCGTTGTAGAACAAAATAAAAATGGAAATTGTAGCCGGAACGAGTCCAAACCTTTGAAATGGAACCACCCCCGATAATTACATTGCTCCATCGATTGTGAGACACCATTGAGTTAACTTGTGTGCTGTTCTATCTTGGCATTCAGTGACTGAGTGAATCATTTTTCACATCGTATATAAGATTTTTGTTGAAAAAATCGCATCATACGAGTCTATCGGGACCCTTTCCCCGCATTTAAGCTTTTGCTTCATGAAATTTAAGATTTTTACCCAACAGATTTTAGGGCGTGGACGATATCAAGAACGCAACAAGGCGGCTGATGGTGATCTTGAAAAAGTACTTTGTGAACTGTTTTGAAAAGTAAGGGGCGCTGGGATAAGTATTTGGGGTCCCGAAGTGAAATACTTAGAAGGGGCCATGTAAGTTAGCCATATTTTCATTAATGTTAAACCATGTTTTTTCCATGCCCGGACATATAAAATACATATACATACATTCATACATACATACATACATACACACACACACACACACACACACACACACACACATATATATATATATATATATATATATATACATATGAATATAAAATATATGGAGACACATTGCAATGAGCTTGGATAATAGCGTTCTGTTGTCTGCAAACGGATTTTTATTGTTTGTCATTACTTTCAGCATTTTTATCACGTCATTAGAACATGAATGAAATTCTATTTTGATACAGTTGAACCCTCCAGGGATACAGAAGACATCTGTACACAAATAATTATATGGATAGTTCATCGGATCATTTCCAAGCACAGCGTTAATGTTTGTTAGAGTTTTTATTAGTTCTTTAGTAAATGTGTTTTTTTTTAAAAAATTTTTTTACTGCCCCTTTACTTATGCTTTTTGTGTACCAACAATGAACAAGCGCTCAGATTATTTTTATAACTTTTATAAGAGCCTAAAATATTGTAAAACGAAAGACTTTGACAACAATCATTTCAATTGATCCAATAGTATTCAGTATCTTAGCCACACATTTGTGTTCTCCTTTTGAGACATGTAGAGCTTGGAAATATGAAACAAAGGCTTGGTCTATTCAAAATAAAGGAGCTCATTTCATCTGTGTAAAAATGGTAATGAAAATGTCATTTCACAATTTATTTTCTCATTGATACTCACAGACCTATAGAATAGATTCAGATTCTAATGTTGGTGTGCCTTATGTTTAGAGCAAATTATTTTTCGTTCAGTCTTACAGCGCTAAAAGAGACTGCCTTGGAGTGTATTGTTACCTCCCCCAAGGGTATTAGTGTGAAGTGAAAGCAGCCATGGTCAGAACTCGAACTTGGCCTGTCGATCCTCTTTTCTATACCAGTACCACTACGCCACTTCATAACTCAATATTTCCTTGGATCTGAATGTAGTATCTGAATGCTCGTTGAAAAGTCTTACATACATAGAAAATATTGTTTATATTCTCAAACTGTAGTTGCCGGGCAACGATTCACGTCATTAATTGCTTGTATCTAACGTCATAGACGGGGTACCAATTGAGTACCCCTTTTCAGAAACTTTGGAAGCCAACATGACGTCACAAGAGGAAACTTCTCACTTGATCTCACTGTGGCATAAAGTTTTGATCAGCAGTCTTTTGGCGTCCGCCGTCAAACATAAATCTCCCCCATCTGCGGTTTGCCAGACTTCTATCATGAGCGTTGCGCAGTCAAAACTTTCTGTGCTTGTCTAGTTTGTCACGACATCTTTTTTTACCGATCGAGTTTCGCATATGATCCCTGGGGATTCACGTTGTGTCGTCATGTTCAGTGGTTGTCTGACGTTCTAACAATGACAGCACATTGCCATTTGAGTTTTTAAAAAATGATTTTTATATCTCTGACTCAATTTTTTTTTCTTCGTAAATTGCTGTCTTCTATCTCTCTAAGTGATGTTAAGCATGGTTCTCTCCTGTACGTGTTCTCGGCTTCAGGGTCAATCTTTTGGTTAGGTTCCATGATTAAGCTCGATAGGTAACTACTGGGAGGATTACATTGCTCAATGATTTCATGGTGTGGAAACCGAGAAAGAAATATCAGGGAGATTGATTTAGAATAATGGTTAGCTGGCTTGCCCTTTAAATCGATAAAAGCGTTGGTTAGTCGGCCAGTGGAAATCGGATTCACTTTTATAGTAAGGGAGTTGCTTGATTACTTCATGATAGCGGGAGGAAGATGAGGATGGTTCACCCGAAGGTCTGGACCAAGTTTCATATCCAATCCAACTGAGAAAATTGATATATAGGTGGTAGTAGTAATAGGAAGATGGGGAAGATGATCGTTCGTCCAGAAACTTTTTGGAATAATTGGATTTTTTTCCAGTGTTGAGCTTGCTCTACTGAAAGCTTGCCAACATAGAGTGACTCATCATCTGATTTTTTTCTGTGGATTCCATGGAGAATCGTTGTTCTTAGAACTAGTGGTCTACTATAAAAGAAAAACGAAATGTAACAACAATAACTTTAAAATCATCTGGGCCTAGGCATTTCGGATAAGAAGTTCGGGAACAGTATATATTCACTCATGTCTTTGTTCACACATCAAAGTTCTCAATTAATTTTAATGATACAATAGAAGAGTGGCTCATAGGCTTGGGGGGAATCAGTTAAATTTTGGGGCGGATCCAGGTATTCTTTCAATTGAGACGTATCCATTAAATACACACACACACACACACACACACACACACACATATATATATATATATATATATATATATATATATGTATATATATATATATATATGTATATATATATATATATATATATATGTATGGACTATTGACATATAAGGATTGATAAACCTTACCACCAAACACTTCACTCCCGAGTCTGTCTGTCTCTCTAAAGTACACATTATATATATATATATATATATATATATATATATATATATATATATATATATATATATATATATAACCATGCATGTTTGTCCATACAATGCCCACGAATTAGTTATCGATTAAGAAATACTTTCATATTTTAAGAGATAAACAAATCTGAAAAACTGGGATGCAGTTACTCGTACTGCATCGTAGCTATATATGAACTGATTTTCAATTATTTGGTGTGTGGCGTTGGTAGAGGTGTATGCTCTGAGTGATATTCTAGCTATATCTATCGCCCCTTTTAATCTTTCATATAGACACAGACCACTGTACGCTTATGTATATAAAACATTTGGCATTTGATGAGGGATTTATTGCTGGCTAATTGGTAACATAGTGTACAGTTCCCATATAATAAATATATCATAATCGATTATTTCTGATGGATAGATGTTCGATAAGGTACAATAGTCGTTAATTAGAACCAATGTTTTAACTTGTGTTTCACTTGGATATTGGCACTTAGATTGTTGATTCTCCGTACATTTTAAGACAACTACCAAAAAGACTGACCCTCAAACTGAGAACCATGCTGCATGCACATGAGAAACATGCTCAACCTCACATAGAGAGATCATAAGATATCATAGTATCAAAGGGATATCATAGAAACTGTTAGAAAACTAAAATGGCAATGGGCTGGACATGTTCCAAGAATATCAAACAGTCGCTTGACATCACGACTCAGAACGGGGATCCCCAGAGATCAGGTGCGAGGTTGTGACTGAAAAAATGGCGTGACGAGCCAGATGAATTCAGAAAGTACTGGCTCCGCGATGACCATGATAATGGTCTGGTGGATCTTGGAAGGTGTGTCCAATGATGGACGCCAAAAGACTGATGGTGAAATAACAAATATGATAGTGGGAGTGACTTAATGAGAGCATGGAAGATGGAATCGGCAGAAAGAGTTCATGCTCTGACTGAGACAATTTGCGTTCACTCCGTACAAATGCCTTTGGGAAAGGCATGAAGCCATAAAAAAAATCTACTTCAGTCTGTTGCTGACCAGTTCTACTTGTAATGTAAGCCTGAATAACTCAGCATATAAAATGACAATGAATCCTTTCAGGATTCAAAGTTATACGTATATCAAATACAGTAGATACTTCTTTCAAAGCAACTTCAAAAGACCCGCACTCAGTGGCGCAGAATTGCACAACCTATTCATATGGAAGATAAATCAGTCGAGTGGTATGTTACATCTGCTTTTAGCTAACCTCTTCAGTGACTCATTTTTCATTTTTTATTTCTATAATCTCATTTATTTTACAATAAAAATTTGCCTCTCACTTGTATGTCCTTCCATCGAAATACAACAATGCAAAAACTAAACTTTCTCCAAACATGCTCGCATACCATTCATAATATTTTCGTACTCCTCACCATTAAGTTACCACACACTTCATGCAATTTTAAAAATTTTTTATAAATGGTATGGCAGATGAGATAGTGCTGTAGTTCCCATCGACATCAACGATGGGTGTTCAAGCCCAGGTAAAAGTCTGGATTTCGAATGCATTTTTCTCTCCCTCCCAAAGCAGACACGCCCGTCTCATATTGAAGATCTTTCTACTCCATCCATTCAGCATCGTGTCGTACTAAAATGTAGATCGAACTGATTTCAGTCACAGTGTGCGAGAGTTGCTAGGCCACTTCACAATAGGACAGAGAAATATGAAAGGAGATTATTGACATAGAATGTTTAGCTGGCTTTTTTTCCCAAATCGTTGAAGATCTAGCTTAGTATTGGTCACCAAGAGAAAATAGAATTCACATCGGTAGTAATGGTGAGTAGTATAGCTTGATGATAGACACTAGAAACGGAAATTATTGACGTAGAATTATGGTTACTTAGCTTGAGTCATTGAAACGATAGAAAAGTAAGCTTAGCGTTGATCAACCAGTCAAGATCAAACCCGCTTTGATAGTAATGGTGTAAGGGAGTTGCTTAATGATTTCATGGTGTGGAAACTGAGAAAGAAATATCAGGGAGATTGATTTAGAATAATGGTTAGCTGGCTTGCCCTTTAAATCGATAAAAGCGTTGTTTAGTCGGCCAGTGAAAATCGGATTCACTTTTATAGTAATGATGTAAGGGAGTTGCTCGATTACTTCATGATAGCGGGAGGAAGATGAGGATGGTTCACCCAAAGGTCTGGACCAAGTTTCATATCCAATCCAACTGAGAAAATTGATATATTGGTGGTAGTAGTAACAGGAAGAAGGGGAAGATGATGGTTCGTCCAGAAAGTTACATATTAGTCCAACATGATACGGCTGAAGAAATCAATAACATAAATAGTAGTTGAAGCAGGAGGAAGATCGACTGAGAGGCCTTTACAGAGATACGTGGATGCATATATTAAAGGGAAATTATTGATGTAAAATAAAGGTTGGTTGGTCTCTTTTCAAATCATGGAAAAATTGAAGTTATTCTGCCTCCGTATAGCCCTGTGTTAATCTTAGCTAAATTCAATAAATATTAGTCCAGTCAAATTAGCATTGGACCCGAAAATAAATGTTGACTGGATAAATTTGGTGTCATTGTAATCGTGAGTGTCCTTTCAGAATTTCAACGTCCCTCTAATCTTTGGACTTTTTTATCGGCCCTTTTCCAAGTTGACCACCAATTTGATCTTCTTAAATTGTCTTTAGGCCAGAAATCCTTATGTTTGTACAAATGATGTATCCTTTGGAATTTTGTTAGATTCCTAATACTGTATATTGTCAATTTGTATCTGTTTTAAAAAGATTAGCGAAATACATGATGGTTATTTCAGATCATACAGATGATTTTTCGTTATTCATTTCCACACACACACAAACTCACACACGCACATATATATGTGAGTGTGTGTGTGTTCGTGTATATATATATATATATATATATATATATATATATATATATATATATATATATATATATATGTACGTGTGCTTGAGTGTGTGTGTGTGTGTATATATATATATGTATGTGTGTGTGTGCATGTGTGTGTATATACGTGTGTATGTGTGTGTGTGTGTGCACTATACTTGTCCGGAGAGCATATGCCGTTGGAAAGAATTTCATCATCCTTCCAACAGTCTATTTTATCCGTTATGTTATAGCTTACAAAACTTGGAGGTAGGCATTCCAGCATAAGCTATTAATCTCTCGGAAATTTAAGGTTTTCGTATAGGGGTGGGATTAGAACCTTGGCATCCAGACTAGAATGTTTACATTTTTTTTCTTTGAACTTGAAGAGCGACCGTTTTTAAATTCAAAATCGACTCCAATTATGATCGAACAATTGTGCATGGATCTTTTAATTAATTGAATCAAATTTCTCTATCTCGTACCATTCGCAATTTCATTGAAATTTATGCATAACGTTTAGAGATATCGTATAAAAAGAGAAGAAATTTCGAAGCATACCCCCCCAGTGCAAAAAAGAAAAGACGTAAAAGAATTAGAATACAGCTAGAGAGGAACGAAACTTGTTCCAGAACTAAAAAGCCTCCCCACTTATGAAAAATTAAAATTAGCTCTGTAATGAGGATAAGAGGAGACCGGATATAAACGTAAGGCATCAACATCCCCGCCGGAAAATAAATCTTCAATAAATAAAAATGAAGAACATCGCAGATAAAAAAATTCAAAGAGGGGCTTCTTCTCGCAAAGAGCTGTCAACAATTGGAATAAATTGATGGATCAAGATCTAGGAATGATAGAAGGTAAAGAAGTGAACAGCTTTAAAAATGAATGACTATTACATAACTAACAAAATAAAAGCTTTTGAAAGATAAAAAACACTCCCAAACAGCGAGACACAAGCACATAAATGTGCAATTTTTTTTTAAATATAGGGCAAATGTTTTATTTCAATTTGACTAGTGTTTTGTTCACCCTTTTCCACAAATTTCTACACTATCTTCAAAAATATAATGTACAGAAATTATATTTATATCAGATTTTTCTTCAATCTGTTTTCTTACTAATGGTATAAACACTTCGGTGATAAAAATCAATTTTTATAAGAGCCTGGCTTTTTTCCCCGCCTACAAACGCTAGTCTTGTCGGAAAAGTAGGTCTAGCCCCACTCTATTGCCGGTGTTTTTCTCCGCTACCAGTTTTTCTCTATCATCGAGTTAAGTTCATGATTCTGCATGTTAACAGCCTGAAATAATTTCCTAGGGAGTTAAATTTTTAACCTTATCTTACCCTGCGTGCCATCTCGAACCTGGAACTTGACAAGATTGAAGATGGCATAACTTTTGAAATTAGCAGATAAATGGTTAGATTTTCCCACACAATTCTGACGCAAGGGATTCAGAATATTCTCATCGAGATCCAAACACATATTGACTCTATTTCAGGAGCAACCGGCAAAAATGGCGGAAAATGTTAATCCGGGTATACACGAGATATCAATTGTCTTGTGATCATTTTTCTCTAATGATTCTGTCTAATAACATTCGTTTTAACCTTGTAATACACTTGCTGCGAACCTGGAAATATGTGAGAGAGATTGAAGACTGGAGTTGGTTAGGGGCAGGTTGAATCATTTGCTAAAATTTGTTTTTAATACTTGATGTCACCTAATTTTGAGCAGAAAATTTTCGGATTTTTTTCTCCAGTTTGTAAGCTTAGCATGAACATTTTTAAAAACTTTTCTCTTTGACGAACGAATACCCAGAATATACAGAGAGTGTGTTAATAAGTTGGGCTACTTAGTACGCTGTAATTGTATGCGATTGAGGCAAAATATAACAAATTCCAAACCAGTCATTGATATCGTCATTCTTTTTTTTTTGTTTTGAATAAAATCTCTTTTCATTTCTATCTTCTATTTCATCACAAGGCATTACTATTGTCCGCTTACATGGTTCCACTTCTTTTAACAGATGCTCATTATATTAACAAAATCTTACCTTTTACTCAAATAGATTGTTTGGTTTAAAATTGTATATTTCTCGATTACAATATATCGATAGTATCTTTACCTAGCAAGAGAATTAACTTTCCCAATCAGATCGTATTTTGGCCAACAAATGGCTATTTTAGCTACCTTTGAGTGAATCTTTGCAGAAAAAAAGAACTGATATTTTGATTAGTTTATAATTGCTGGCATTTTTTAATCGACATCCCGTGTTGAGATATTCGATTTGAACTTTGCTGAATTATTTGACAATATCCAATCGTCACATTATTCTCTTCTGGTGTGGACAATGATATTAATAAGGAGTTTAATGATAGCAAGACTATTTCCATACAACAGGATTCTCAATCGACCCAAAATTTCATTTTCTGTAAAGACTGCGATCTCTTTTACTGTTTTCTCACTAATACTGGCCATAAAGAGTCCCCGTCATGGCTTTTTATTAATTTTTCATTTTAAGCGTTCGTTGATATTTGTGATCGATAGAGGCATTATTATTCACGGACTATATGTAGTGTGGTAGTTGTCTTAAAAATATCCTCCTTGTGTGGGCGTCTGGGTTAAGAGTGATATTAAAGTTTAAGAAATAAGTTAAGTTGCTGACCTCGTTCACAACAAAGATGAATTAGCAATTCAAAGTGCAGCGGGTTATACGCGTCTTCCATGATTATTTTAAAAATTGCTCAAAAATAATTCGTTCGTGAAGCGTATGAAATATTTTCCATAAACTTATGCAATTCTAAAAATACCAGACGATAAGCTCGGTAAGAGTAAACGTGAAAGAATTCGTAATGCAAGCATTTTCTTTGTCGACATGCTTATGATCGAGCCCATTCATTTAGATTGCAGACCATTGTGGTAAATGTTAGGTGTGTGCAAAAGTTTCACACACCTTCGTTTTTTGATACAAGACTGAATACACAATTGGAAACCAGTTTTGAATGTTCTGTGTTGTTCATTTTTTTCTATGTTGAGGGAAAAAATAAGTCAATGAACAAGATATAAATATAACATTGCATGTTGTTCATTTCAAATTGTGCAAAACAGCTGAAGCAGATGATAATTAAAGCCTATGGGATAGGCTAACAGAACCACTGACAGTCACAAAAGGTTTCCGAAGAAAGTTGAATTTGAATAGGAGGACACACCTAGCAGTAGTAAACGATAAGAATTTTCAGTGATGATCCTATATGATTAGGAAAATGGAATTGACTGGGAAGAATAGGTGTCAATCCCTCAACATTTGCAGGAAGATTAAAAAAAAAAAGCAGGTTACATATGAATTGTCAGAACGGAGCATTAGACACCGTCTCACTACCTGCATTTACCTTCTTTCCAAGCATAAAAAAATCTTGGATTGTCACTGGCGTTGAAAAATGTGTTCATTATCCTATTCCAAAGTATAACAAATCATGGATGGAACAAGGTCAACCTGAAACCTCAAAAGCCAAACCTGATCTTTTCTGATTTCAGGTTATTGCTCAGTATTGAGGTATATAAGGCGTACCGTTTTGCTTCAGCGAATGAAGAGGTATTACAATCCTTTTTGAAGTTTGTACAGACAGGAAAGCCAAACGGTCATACTGCTGCATGACAACGTTCTTCCACAAGTTTTTTTTTGTCGGCAAAGCAATGAAGTTTATATGAGGAAATTACCCTTCAAGCAGCATATTAACCAGACTTGGTGCAATTCCAATGTAATACCCCAACCTACTCTTCATTCGGCCGAAGTGTAAATCTAACCCTTAAATTTATTCTTAAGTTGAAGGAAAACAGTAGTCAAAATTAGTAAAGGTTTACAATACTTCGTCTGACAGAAATGAAAATGGTGGAAAAATCTACCGATTATGTTTCATGATTTCTACGATCTCACCAAACTTGCTTTAGTTGGACAAATGGAGTGGGTAGAGTATTTTACGTTGGTCTTCCAAACGGAGAGGTATTGTCTGCCTGCCTGGGAAATCAACATTCGAAATCCTAGCTCTTCCCCTGAACTGGAACGTGGACCTCACTCGCTGGTGGACATCACTTGGTGGTGGTGGGGGAAACTCACTTTTTCAAGAATCTTGTCATCACTTTCCCCCACAAAATGGCATTTGTTTCATGAAAATCGCTTCATAGACAAGGGTGAAGAGATTTGGAAAAAAAATCAAAGTCGATTTTTAACCCCCCCCTAATCTCTTTATAGTTTTCATTATATCTTTATAATTCATATTTTGCTTACAATATTTACATTATATATTCAGATAATAATTACAGGATATTAACATTTTTATTCGAAAAATATCACAGCTTTTGGTGTGTCAATATGTTATGCCCTATGTATAAATGGCGCCAGGCACAAGATCTTTCTATTACGTCTTAGTATACATACCATTCGAAAGAAATCGATCTTTCTCATAAGATGATGCAAATAACAATATCAATTTCATCAAATCAGGCGTGACCGCCCCACAATTTTGACTGTGGCAGGCTACTGGGCTAGGTTATACCAATCTCCCAAGTTGGGAGGGCCTGCTTACCTAGCGATAGGAAAAGACTAAAGTGAAGGATATAATATAATTAAGCAACAAAAATTGAGATGGATTTGGTACTCGGCAAGAAGGGTAACAGACGGATCAAAAGGCTAACTGATTGTTGCCCATGGGACTGTAAATACAATAGGAAAAATACCAGAGATAGAAAGGTTTGACGATAAGACATGACAGATATAAGCAGTCAGGATGACATGAAAAAGACCTTTGTCAAACAATGGACTAATGACGATGATCTGTATGTAACCGATTCAAATAAATTCAGCATCTTACAGAGTACAAAGGGTATATTTTGACCACTTGTTTAAGAATTTTAGACTGCAGAGATTGCTTTGATAAGATAACATTACAATTACGCAATCAATTTAAAGCCGTTTTTGAAGGTCATTCGCAGAGCTATGGATAAATGACACTCACAACGGTGACTTTAGCGCATAAAAGGAAAGATGGATGACTTTACCATCACAATCTTGCAATTTTCTGGACTAAAATTTGTTTGAGCAAGTTTTGCCACTCTATCTATTTATTGTACACTGAAATCCAGGAAGAAATGGATCGTTGGTTGTCAGGAATTAATGAAAATATTACTGAGGATAGGGCTATTATATGTAAAACGTAAAGTCATCGCTAATGGCTTTCCTTTTAAATTCATTATGAATTATTTTACAATAGGAAGGCATCGAAAAATAAGGAACAAAGTGATTGTTAGTGGTCAAGAATAAATGCAAGTGTTATTGATAGAATGGGCTATTATGTCTGAATGTATTACGAATGGCATTACTCTAAAAATGTATTAAACATCATTGAGGGGTTTTCAGTAAATAGGAATTAATGCAAGCATTACTAACAGAAAATTGCTTCAATGAAGAAGTGCACACCAAGAAGGGCCATAGGCCCTCATGGGGTAGCTAAAAACCCACCCTGTCGGGTTGTTTCCAGCTAGTATGCATAGATGCATATTTAACAGAAAGTAAGGGTTTATTTTAGCATTATAGCTACATTGTAACTAGAACCCCCTCTAAACACTCGGAAGCTTTTTGGAAAATAACAAATATTCCAAGTTTTTACTCTAGGTCCACTAAGTATGCTCACCAAATTTGGTTGAGCTGCATCAATGTCTGAGGGGACTGTGACAAAGATGTATGTGTGTGTGTGTGTGTTTGGGAGTGTGTGGGGTTCAATTATTTTTTCTCCAAAAGTTCCATATTGATCCCAGTTTGGGCCAGCATTCACACTTAAAAGAATCAGACTTCCTCAGTGATCACTTTCCAACAAAAGGCAGGAGAAGTAAATTATTCATTTATCATCTTCAATTTTTTGAATTGAATATTCGAGTACAGTTCTGGAGTATTTGAATTTGTATACTCATCACATATATGATCGGCCATGGTCCCCAACCTTTTGAATGTTATTCCCCGATTTGTCAATGCAATTTCAAGTGATACCCCCTCCCATTTTAGGTAAGTTGCAATAAGGAATATTTCAATTATTTTGCGTACAATTAGTCAGCTCAGTAATGAGTATTCAATTTCATAATTGTACATTCGGGAAAATTAACGTTGCAGTCGTTTACAAGAATTAAATAAGTAATTGAAGTCAATGGAACCAATTAACCACAGCAGAAAATTAACCCTGTACCTAAATTCTGCTGTTATACTCTATCTTGAATCAAATCCCCACTACACGTCTTGGCTACCTGACTACTCCCACCCTGTTAGGAACCACTGTCCTGGACCAAAAGGATTAGAATTTGACCCCTTAAGCAAATCATGATCTGATTGGAAGTTTTTACATCGCTGAAATAAATAGAGCATGCATCATCATCATCATCATCAGCCTTTCAACGTCCGTCGTTGGACATAGACCTTCACCCGGGATTCGCCACACTTCTCTATCATGGGCTTCGCGGAGCCAGTACCTTCTGAATTCGTCTAGCTCGTCTCTCCATCTAATATTCTGCCGGCCTCGGTTGCGCATGTGATCTCGGGGGATCCATGTCGTGAGTCACGATGTCCATCGGTTGTCTTTCATTCTTGCAACGTGGTCAGCCCACTGCCATTTGAGATTTTTGATAGATTCTATGATGTCCCTGACTCTTGTCTTTCCCTGGATGTACTGTGCTGTCTTGTGGTCTCTCCATGTAAGGTTCAGCATAATTCTTTTATGTGCACGTTGCATGGTTCTCAATTTGTGGATCTGTCCCTCGGTTCGGCTCCATAGTTAAGCTCGATAAGTGACTATAGGTGGGATGCATTGGTTATAAATCCTTCTTTTTATGATTAATGGGATCTTCTTATTTTTGAAGGCTGAGCTTGCTCTGCCAATGTCCGCCTATGTTTAAGTTTTGATTAATCTGGTATAGTAGCTGGTGTTTCTGAGTTAAGCAACATTGACCCTAGTCAGAACTTAACTTCAGTGATCAGAAGTTCCCGTCTGATTGTCCTGTTGTGTCATCAGTTTTTTTTTGTGTGTGTGTTTGTTAGAATTTCTGCACCCCATTGATCCTAGAAAAAAAAGTATACAACCAAAGCCTAATCCTGATAGCCCCCTATGGAGCTGAAACATAGAACCTAACCAAGAGACTGGCCTGCAGACTGAGAAGCATGCAACTCACACATGAAAGAATCATGTTCAACCTCAAACGGGGAGATCACAAGACAGCATAGTATAACTGGGAAAAACAAGAGTCTGAGGCATCATAGAATCTATTAGACAACTCAAATGGCAATGGGCAGGTCATGTTGCAAGAATGGCAGACAACCAATGGATATCATAACTTCCAACATGGATCCTCAAATGTGCAATCGAGGCCAGCAAAATACAAGATGGGGACAAAAACTGGACAAATTCAGAGAGTATTGGCTCTGCAACATCCGTATAACTGTAGTGTGGCGAATCCAGGGGAGGGTCTATGTCCAACGACGGACTTAGAGAGACTGAGATGATGAAACTCCTAGAGGAGTATAAGACTGCAATCACACTACTCGTTTTCGGCAACTACCCCCAGCTGATCACATGTTAGTCCGGTCACCTACGTCTCGCTCCAGGCTGGTTTTGGTGTCCCAACTCTTCTTCTGCCTCTTTGGGTTCCAGTCCGCCACTTGAGCTGACATCCCGCTCACAAACTGGATTCTGATGATCCAGGTCCTCTTCCTCGGTCATTAGGTTGTTCAGCAAACGGGCTTTCCCCTGCATTCGTAATGAGCCTTTCTAGGGGGAATCTCCCCGACCACACTCTCTCTGGGGTGATTGTTGGGGCAATTGCTTTTTTTTTTACTGCAGCTACGGTATCGGATCCAGAGTTGATTGCCTCACACGCACCCCTCTCCTCTACCTGGGTTTGGGACCGGCAAGTGAATAAAAAAGGAACATATTGGCGGATTTAATCATTTTGGCAATTAACAAAAATCTGAAAAGCAAATTATTTTCGAAATCTTGTTCTAAATTTATGTGAATAGTTTTAAACTGGTGTGACACAATCTTTTTAACTTTATTTTTCCATCTGTTTGTCCTTTTGTGGAACTGAGCTAAACTGAATAAATATTAAATCATCGCGTTAATTGTTTTCAAATTTGTTGCTTTCACTGCTCAACAGGAGCAAACTCCACTCTGGCAGAAGCTTTAGTTAAAAAATATTTTGATTCTTGTAAAAACATTCTTCCTATTACCTGGAAAAGCTCTTTAAATTTGGCTATGGAAAGGAACATGATGAAATAGTATCTGAATACTTTTCTAAATAATTCTTACATTTTTCTAAATAATTCTTATATATCTAAATATATTAAATATATATATATATTTAAACATATTAAATATATCTAATATATTTTCGGGCACTTGAAACAGTCTGAGAATTTTAAAAAATATATTCGATATAATTTCGATTTATTCTGATATTCATTTGGTGCATTCTGTTTAAAGATACTTTGGCAATTGGACTCGTTATTCCTGTTTTGATCCTGTAAGGTTTCAGTCGAACCATACGATTTCTTTTTCCAGGGGTACTATCCGTGCATAAAGAGACTGCAGTGTCAAGTTACCATAGCAAACACAATTTTGTTATCAGGTTTCTGTAGTTTTTAACTCCTCTCTTTATTAGACAAAGATTTCCATGCTGTATCCCCGTTGAACAGTGAAAGCAACATATTTGAAAACAATACTGGTCTTATACATTTGAAGAGGGCTGTAGAATGAGTCTGCCAAAAAGTCGTGGGAACGACGAAATTAATGACTCGTCTCAAAATTAACACAGTATCGGGTCATTAAAGCTTTGCAGACTGCACCCACAAAAAAATTAATCGATCGGTCCAGAGCTCCCCACCCTGCACCCAAATTTGTGAAAGATTTTTTTTATCACGTTATTACATGGTTGACTTTACGGTTAGATAACATGCAGGTTACTTTGAAGTGGGGAAAACATCCATTGATTTCACACGCACTGATGGTCACACTGGCAAACTATTACACATACGCACGCGCAAACACGTGCACGTACACCTTTTTTTCTTTCTCCCACCCTTTGCTTATTTCCACACATAGATTCACGTTTATAACATGATTAGAATACAACCTGTCATATGACAGTATTTTAATACTGGGAATTATGCATTTGGGATAATATCAAGTTTACTGGTCATCCATATTTAGCTGTCCTAACACTAAAGATTCTACTCTAAGTACGCGAATCCTCATTAAAAAAGGAAACAAACGTTGTATTCACTGTTGGGGCTATGTATTTATAATATGAAACTCTTAGCTGATATACACACTTAGATGTTAAGATATTTAGCATTACTACATATGACAGTATTTTAATACTGGAAATATACTTATGCATTTGGTATGATATCCAGTTTTCTAGTCATCCATATTTAGCTGACCTAACACTAAAAATTTTGCTCCAAGTATACGAATCTTCATTAAAAAAACAAACAAACATTGTATTCCATGTTGGGGCTTTGTAAAATATGAAACTCTTAACTGAGATACATGCTTAGATGTTAAGATATTTAGCGTTACGAAGCAACGGACCACGTAGTTTATAGATATGAATAAATCATGTATCATTATAGAGATCAGCTTACTACTCGATAACAATAAAAAATACTGATTCATCATATTGATCCTCTGCATCAAGTACAGAGACTCTTAAACTTGTCTCAACCCTGCCTCAAGTATATTGAAACATTTGAGTGTATTTGTATACATTTCCTCTAAAATTCATAGGTGCTTGAAATTAAATTAATCAAAGCCATTCGTCCCCACGTTTCCGATCAGATCGGAACTATCAGTATATAATGAAACACTTTGTTAAAATGTCTATTTTAAATAAGATTTGGTTGAAGATTGGGTGGGATTAGTTTTAAGTAAACGAAAATAAATTTTCTTTTCATACCATTTTTTATGATTTGGGATTTTGTATACGGAACATGTGTGTATCTGGTCTATGGACTTGTTACTTTAATCATTGGATATGGCTGTATTAATCAGGGGGGCAGTTTGTCACTAAATACGAATAGAAAATCGCTTCACGTCCAGGAACATCTTGACGTTGTATGTATCAATCATGGATAATCAGTTTATCTCTTCATAACAATAGAAAACCGATCTCCCACTCAACTGATCACCCACCTCAGGTATAGACACTTTGAGAAGAGTCTGAAATCTGCTCTCAGCACGCGAATCTTCCTTGTTCTAATACCATTGTTTTGGGGTATAGGCTTGGGCTATCTATTTACAAAGCAACAAACCATGGTTTTTATGGGTATAGATACATTTGCAAATATTTAGGTTCAGGGATTGTTTAAGATTAGATGTTATCCTTTTATGCAAAGGTATATGCATGAGGTATTGTTTCGGGTCATGTTAGTAACCAGTTCCATAGCCTGCCAGTTAGGGATAATTGTTGCCTTTTTCTCACCGGCTCCAGTGGTCAGTGTTTGTACCATTGCAAAACCACGATTTTTGAAGATTAGTCTTGTGCCATACTAAGACAAGCTTAGTATATGTGGTAGCCTGTCCAAGTCTATACTAACTGAGAATTGAGAGTTACAGAAGACCCACTATATTTAGCCCTACGCTGTACTAAGCTAAGTTAACGTGGGCAGCTCACTGTCGTTTTATCATTAGCAAACTCGTCACTGCAGCCTCATCAGGAGCATTGTAGCATTTGTCGTTGGACATAGACCTTCCCCAAGATTCACCAGACCTCTTTATCATGGATGTCGTGCAGCAAATACTTTCTGAATTTTCTTTAGCTCGTCACACTAACTTATATTTTGTCAGCTACTGTTTTGCATGTGATTTTTGGGATAGCATGTAAAGTCGTGATGCCCAACGGTTGTCTGCCATTTTCGCAACATGACAAGCCTATTGCAATTCGAGTTTTTTTCATGGATTCCTAATCTCTGGCTCCTGCTTGTCCTCTAACGTAGTTTAGTGGTCAGCATTGTATATGGAGCATGATTCTCTTCTGTGCACGTTGCATGGTTTTCAATTTGAGTGTCAACCTTTTGGCCAGCTTTCATATTTGTTTGTTTTTTAAGGATTAGTGGGATCTTCTTGTTTTTGAAGTTTGAGTTTGCTCTAACGAAAGCTTGCCCTCCTAGAGTGATTCTTCGCTGGATTTCTTCCTTTGAGGATTTCATGGAGATTCATTGTCCCAGATAGATGCAATGGTCTACTATCTCCAGTTTTGCCTTTTCGATTTCGCTTGTCTGTCTTCAACATTTCTGTTTTACGTGATTTGTATTTTTGAAGTTCATGTAGAGACCAAAATATTACTTTCTTCATTCAGTTTGTCTAGCATTTGGAAGTCATGAAGGTTCTTAGCGAAAAGGAAGATGTCGTCTGCAAATCTCAGATTGCGTGTGATCTGGTTCCTTTATTTTCCAAGTCTATGTTTCGGAAAGCTCATCTCTAGGAAGACTGTGAAAAGTTTATGTGTGCTAGTATCACCTTGTCTTACCTTCGTCTTCCTTTTTCTTGAGCTGAAAGGGGCCCGATTTTTGTAACCCGTTAAAGTAACTGATATCGGTGGATATGCTGCAATACTCCGACGTAGGCAGAGTCCACGCTTAGTTGAAATGATAGCATCAATAACCTTTGGAGTTTTCGTTGATTCGAAGGCTTTTCTCAGGTCAACAAATGCTACAGAGAGTAGTAATTTATATTTTACAGCTTTCAGTTGGTCTAAGGTTGAATAGCTTCTTCTGAAGCCAACTTGTTCTTGTGAATGGTTTCCATCTAGTGCTTTGATGATTTGGTTGGAGATTACTTTGGTAAAAACTTAGTGGATGCAGTTGAATAGGCTTATTGAAGTTGAGATCTCTCTTTCTTCCCCTTTGAAAAAATTAAAAAAAAATTTTTTAGAGTTTTTTCCTCATTGGGTGCCCTACACTTGTAGATGTTTGCCAAACTAAATTCAGAAAGAGCAATCAGGAGCAGATCCAGGATTTTAAGCAATGAGAGGGTCTAATTTATTTCTCTTTTTACGCCAGCTATCTAATTAGTCAATAGATATAATTTTTTGCTTTTGTGGTTACTTTATGATAACGTGTGATTTTTTATTTTTTTTAATCTAATTTTTTAATTCATGAAATCTAGATATTAAAAAGCTTAGTTGTGTTTTACCCAAGCAGAGGAGTGGAAGACATCCACTACCTCTACCTGCGTCTAGCTACAACGATCTAATGTGTCATCTTGCCATGGAAATACTACTGAGTACGATCTCACTAGGCACCCAAAACTTGTAGCCTTTTGCCATGTCAAGCTAAGGGCACTTCAAAACCCTTTTTTTCAAGACCTTTCCACAATGTTATTGAAATTCATTGGGAACTTTTAGGGATATTGTGTGGACGGACAGAAAAAAGTGATTCGTGCACTTCTTCCTAATTCGTTGGCAAAAGTTTATTAGCAAAGCAATGAACTGATTAATTTAAATTCAAATTTTCCCCATAATTGAATCATTTAAATAAGAGTTGATTTCACGTAGCACTATCAAAGACCAGAAAAACATGTTAAAGCAGCTGTCCTTTTGTGTGTTTGGTTAAATTTTAACATCGATTAGAGAAAAAAAAAGTGTCTGTAACAGCTGGAACGTTCTTTCGTTTTCTAAATACCAGCGATGAAATGTCAAAAAAACACCCAAAGAATTCAACAACAAATGCGTAAAAATATGGGTTAAATCTGGTTAAGTTAAATTGCATTGATTTCCTCCTGTGAGTGTCCTTATTTACTCCTTGTAGCATAGGGGATGTGTAGTTTGAATCCAAACTGATGTCCGTAGCAGGACTTTCTCACTTGAGGCAACTTTCAATTATCGATGCTGAGTAAAAAAAAAGCTGTATGAAACTATCACTACGAGGAAGATAAATCTCTTTGAAAGCATTTGAAAGGAAGTTTTTATGATTTGCAAGGATGCACCCAACAGAGAATGTCTGAAGTAAAACAGATAAAAAAATTGCCATGGAATTCAGTCATCAATACTACACCCATTTTTGATTGATGCTCGTTATATTTTTAAACAGTCGTTAATAACAAACGATCAGCCTTTTAGCGTCTGTTATTGGAAATACACCCTCCTCCAAATTCCAGACGTCTATCATGGGCGTCGCAGAGCCAGTACTTCCGGAATTTATGTAGCTCGTCATGTCATCTTACTTTCTGTGGTAGTAACAAATTACAGAAAAATTTCCAATGCATTAATGAGCATTGAAATTGATGGTAATCAAAGAGCATTACGCTCAAGTGTTAAGGACATTGATCTTACTCCAAGACCCAAACTGACAAATATTAAGTCACGATTTGAGTTAAATGAACAATCATATTGATCCCTCTAACTTGAAGTCTAGAAAGCATTCAGAGCGCATACCACTGCTAACACCATTGCCAGGGTAAGTAATTGTGCATGGATCCGCACACAAAATGACATAGAAATTCAATGATCATTTTTGGAAATACCATGTGGACAAACATGTAATTTCGGCGATATTGTGTGGTTTGGACATACAATCACGTAGGGAAGATATTTTTGCATGTATCTACTCCAAAATTCAATCAGTTTTCCCCTCAACCTATTGTACACTCTTCCACAAGAAGGTATTGAAATTCATCGATAATTTTTGGACATGTCGAGTGGAGTCATGAGTGGATACATAAATGCAATTGAAAGAAAACATAGCGGAAAAATATCTAGCTCTGCAACGCCCATGATAGAGAATTGTGGCGAATCTTGGGAAAGATCTATGTCCGACGACAGACGTTAAAAGACTGATGATGATGATCTCTCGATCTAAAACTATTGCATGGATCCTCACATGTCATAGAAATTCATTATCCACACGACATCTCCAAAAGTTGTCAGCCACGAAATTATTAAACACCCTCAGCGAATAATCCCCGGATTCACCTCAACATTTCACCGTCTCTTTCTTGTACCCACCTTCCCATACAATTTCATTCAGTACTTTCGGAGATATTGTTTGGACGGACAAATGAACAGACGCGAACGAACGCATATATCTCTTTTCGTTAACAGAGGTAAATCATGTTTATCCTTTTTGTAACTCTGAAATGAATTATTTTCATCCTAAGTGTTGTTCGGACTAGATAGCTTTGCTAGCACAACGGTCCGGCCGATCTATTCTTCAGCAATTGTCTAATTCTGTCTTAGTTGATTTTACTGTATTTTACTTCTTGGAACTTTCAAATGAATTATCATTACCCAAAGTGTTGTTTGGATATTAAACTCATTATATTCGCCACTAATTGTTTTGTTCGCCTCCGATTTCTGCAAAAGTGTTGTTTTAATTTTTCATTTTTTAAAAAAGGTTGTGGTAATGCAAAAACTTTTTTCAAACTGGAATTCTACTTAAGAAATATATAGTTTAGAGCTTAATTCTACTTTGAAAAAAATCGACAAAAAATATCTCACTTAACCATCAACGTATAAAAGCGCCTAATACATCCATACAGTTCATTCGGTTATATATATATATATATATATATATATATATATATATATATATATATATATATATATATGCAATGCTCTTCCAATATAGGAATAGAGCTCTCTGGTGGATAGGGAATATATGTATAAATATACGCGTAAAAATGTATCGCTTAAATTAAACGTAACTGACCGTCAAGTTCCGTAGAGCAGAGGTATGATACCAGCCTTTTTCCTTGTCTAAAAGGTCAGAAAAAGGGGCACAGCTGTCTGTGGATGACTCAATAATATATATATATATATATATATATATATATATATATATATATATATAGTGTGCGTGCGTGCGCGTGTGTGTGTGTTTCTAAGTCGATATTTCTGTATTTTTAATTATTGAATGAAATAGAATATAATCCGCCATTTTCTATTTGCTTTTCATTTTTTGATTTTTTTTTTACAGTTATGGTAATTCGAAGAAACCCTTTGTGGCAGCTATTGCTGTGCTGTCGATCCTCGTGGTAGGGTTGATCATTGCAGTCATTATCCTTGCTTTACCAAAGGAAGAAAAAAGTACGAAGTTCTCAATTTTTATTTCTATATTTTCATTTTTTTTGTTTTATTCAACTATTTTTAAATCCTTACAAAATGTTCCGAATTTTCACATGCATATGCAAAAACCTCAACTGCCCCTCACATGCTGACGTATTTTATCTATAAATACGTCTATATATTCAAACCGTTGATTTGAGATGAAGCCTGCCTCGAAAGATTCAATAATCAAATTCTTATAGATTAAGGTACAAAGTTAGTAAATTATTCTTCTGCATTGTTTTCAAAAAGTACATCTAAGAATGATAAAATATTGTTTACATTACTAAAAGTAATAAGCACTTTGATATCTAATGAGTACTTTCTAAAAATGATAAAATCCTTGCAAGTGCCCGTCAGATATGACGCTTTTATTTACGTATGGACAAATTATACAAATGTGTTCTGTATAAATGTGTTTATTGCTAACACTCATATCATGAACGATTTTCCCCCATATTTTACGTTTAAAAAATCTTTATCAAAAGAAAATACCGAAATCAGATACCTAATGTTTCAGAGTCGACACTAGTAGTAGTGGTATAGACACGAACACTCAGATAGCATTGTCCTTTAACGCATGCTAATAAACAGACAAGCCTTAGCATGACACTAACCAACCAAAAAACACATTGACAACGGCTTTTACATTAGAATTAGCTGTTTATGTAACTTATAATATCACGGGTAGGATTTATTTTGGTTAACCAACTGGGGTGGTTAGCTTTATCAGCTGAAGACGCTGCTCAGCTTCTGATTGTTAAATGAAGTATATTCTGACTCCATGATCCATTTCATGTATAAAGCAGAGTGGTTCTCTTTGTTTGGTATTGGTTCGAAATTGATTGAAATCTTTACTCAGGTATAAGTGGACTTCCAATTTTTGCCTAAATATGCGTCTTTTTTAAAACTCAACTCGTACAAGGGTATATTCAATGAAAATTATTCTTCGAACTTATCAACAAACATTCATATCGAACAGCAGCCTTCTAGTGCCCGTGGTTGGATGGAGGGAGACCTGGCGAATCTTGCAAGATCTAACATAAGCGTTGAGGAGCTAGTATTTTCTGAATACATCTAGTTCATCATGCCATTCTACTTTCTGCCAGCAACAGTTTTGCATATGATTTCTGGGGATTCATGTTATGAGCTGTAATGTCTGTCTGACATTCTTGCAACAAGTCTAGCCCATAACCATTTGACTTTTCTAATGGATTTTATATCTGATTCCCGTTTTTTTTTTCTCTGATATACTGAGTTGTCTTGCGTTCTCTCCGTGTGATGTTCGGCATAATTCTCCCCTGTGTACGCTGCTTGGTTCTCAGTTTGGTTAGTTTCCATGTTTCAGCTCCATAGGTGACTATCGGAAGGATGCATCAAATGCATTGTATATCCTTCTTCGAAGTTGGTCTCCACAATAAACTACATACGTATACACGCCTAGCATAAGCATATACATTTTGCTGATACATATATCTCTGCGTTCTGATCTGAGATGTTAATTAAAAATTTTTTTTTCCAGGCAGAATCAATTACTGTTACAGAAGTCATTGTTTGAAGGCTGGTAAGTTAATTATTTTCTATTCATTGTTCGTTTGAATATTAGATTGAAGTTTTGATGTATTGACGGTGATGCAAACTATTATTAGTGAGTTCGTAATTGGTAATGTTATTAAAACATTTTTATACTTTGCATGTTATAACAATATCATATCGTACGCGTGTATGTCTATGTATTATTATCATTATTATTATTATCATCATCATCATCATTATTATTATTATTATTATTATTATTATTATTATTATTATTATTATTATTATTCAACATGGCTATACATGAGCTGATATTCATTCAGTGACGCTGGTAGAGGTATTCACTGTATGCTTCCAAGTCGTAAATTGATTCCATACAAGCATTTTTGTAAGTCTCTTTCATCATTAAGGGACACGTGAAGATACTGAATAAGAGTCACGTTGTACTTATTTAGTTCATTGATATACGGGCTTGAATGACATGAACTGAGTATGCCGTTTTTTTTTTTTTTGTTTTTCAAAAAAATAGCGTCTGAAATCATGGAATCGATTAACACTTCGGTTGATCCGTGCAATGATTTTTACGAACACACCTGCGGCACATGGCTTGAAAAACAAAAAATCCCGCCTGACCAGGACAGCGTTGGCGTTTTTAGAAATGTCCGACACGTCATCGAAAAACGATTAACTGGTAAGAATTGTGTTAGAAAAATTGATTTCCTTTTACACACTCATTCGCTCTCACTCTCTCACGCACACTCTCTCTTACACACACACACACACACACATACTCTCTCTCTCTCTCTCTCTCTCTCTCTCTCTCTCTCTGTTCATTCAGACAGCAATTTTTCGTTTATACACTCTTTTTTTCAATACGAGAGACAAGGGGTGCTTTATCAGTTTATTTCCAGAATATTTCTTTTTCGTAAAAGGCAACTAATATTTGGATCGAGTGTGTACAATAATTGTTTATACATATAAACCCAGGAATCGCACGCCATTTTAGAACTCGCGATTTAAAGTACAGGCCAAAAATACGCGTAAAATCATTCCAGTTAAATATGAAAATATCATTAATGTTAGTTTGAAAATGTGCCAGACATCCCCCTTAAAGCACACTTCATATCTAGAAAGTGCAGTACTGAACTTGCCGTTATCCATACATATGAATACCATTGTCATCAAAATTGGTTGGTGTGTGTGTGTTGATCTGTTCAAGTCTAAGAGTCACAATTGAAATCGAAAATATTGATTTTAAAGAAGACAGTTAACCTATGACGGTGGAAACTTTGTGTCTGTAAGAGTCAAGGCTGAAGATCCTAAAAGAAAATGCTGTTATCCGTTGCCATTCGTGGGTGGTAGGGGCACTAATGCGCTAATACCCGCGAATATTTTTTTGCTGATATCCGACCCGGTCCCCTGAACCCATAGATCTTGTAGCATAAACTTTTTGATAACCGAAAAATTTATCATTCTCAAATTTTAAATGTACAAATTAATGAATACAGTAAAGATTTTGAATCTTAAAACTCAACATTTTTCCGGTGACGAAACCGCCTGTTATAGAGAAATGGCCACAATTAAAAAACAATTGGGATACTTTCCTTTCCTTGTTTCTTCAAGTGTGTGCGCATGTGTTTATGCCTGTACAAGTGCCTGTGTCTGCCCTTCCCCAAATGTATCATATTTTCTTATAATTTATTTAAACCTTTTGTATATTCCTATTGAGATTTTTAGTATAAGTTTCGAGTCATCTCTCCTTAGAATGACGTATTACTTTCGCTTTTTAATTTGACGTACATTAAAATTGATTCTACCATTATGGTTTATTTTTTTTCTTTAAGATTCAGGTCTAATATATATTTGTGAACGTTTGTATGTTAATATTTTCGCAAACAGTGCATTGTGACCAAAGGTATTCAATTAAGGTAACCCGAAAATACTTTGAGTCTGCGTTTGCGCTCACCCTGAAAATAATTCTGATTTCTTTCCCATCTAGCTATAGTTGCTAGAGACATTGAATTAAAAAAACAAAAACAAAAACCACAATCTGAAATGTACTGACTGAAAGAATGCATTTGTAACCAGACTCTATAAACGTAATGGAAAGTCAGTTAATTTCCAACTTAGCACGGAGAATCCTATTTTTTATTAAACCTTCATTACTTTCAATTCTGGGCCATTAATAGCTACTTTTCTGCAAGGAATTTCCTAATTTATCGATCTAGGTTTTAATAATTAAAGAAATTTGAGAAATTTAGCAAACATTAAAGACAGATATTGCAAAATCATCTCAGCAAATTTTACTTAAAAAATTTTCAACACTCGTTTGTTTAAAATGGGTTCCAGAGAATTAAGTTGCCATTTTTTTTAGGTTTGTTACAGGAAAGCCCAAAAGATAATGAAGCTCTAGCTGTCAAGAAGGCGAAGCTATTTTTCCGGTCTTGCATGGATATGGGTGAGTATCATTATTTAATCATTAGATATGTAATTGTATTAACATAGAATCAAGTACATATGTTATCTGATAGGTACAATCATATAGAGACATAATTATGTGCATTAGCTGAAAATAGCCGCCTTCATTGAGTTTACGGTCGTAAAACCTCGAAATGATTCAATGTTTTACTACCGTAGACTCCAGAGAACAGGTGAATTAAATGTAGCTTTTTTTTTCTAAAATTATTAATTGAGATTATGTTTAACTTATTTTTCTGTGTAATTCTTTAATGACAGGCATCTCATTTGAATAGCAAATTTGTAATTTCATTTGTTTTAGGGAAGGGAAAATAGTAGTTGAAATCAATAGTTGGTTTTGGTCAAGAATTGGCTTTGTTCACATACTTACCAATTTTTGCAAAGTAAAAACATTTTCATTTACTTTGTATGTAATATAATCTGAACACTAAAAACAATTAAACCCCTATCGAAATGAATGCTGCGAATGTAAAAAAAAACGTACGATTTCAACAGCCGTTTTAAGCATCCGTAATTTTAAATTCGAGAAGTTTCAAGCTCCTAAAATGCATTTTTGTATTCAAAAAACGTTTTCAAGATAATTACCCATAACCATCTAGAGCTGAATGTATAGGTGCTAGATATGGAATTTATGCAAATTTGACAAAATTATTATTATACAATGTGAGTAGTTATGTTGTGAATAAGACCTGATGGAAGATTGGTGTGTTCAATTTCAAGTACGCGAAAAAAATGTTACGAAAACAAATTATTCAGACATAATTTGGGTTTGTGCATACAAAATATGGAGTGTTCCAGGTTTACAGACTGGACACTTAAAGCGATATAAATATAATATTAATCATGGTGCCTCAGTTCATCATCAAATACCAAAGAAAAACTTACCAATTATTATAGGTATAGATACTAAAAACGAAATTGAACGTTGATTCTAGAGATATGGTAGACACAATTTATAATATTATATATGTACAATTATAGAGTTGAATATTTAGATAGTTACATAAATACGTATTTTCCTTATCAAACTGCATACAACCCCTTGATAACTCATCAATGCAATGAAAAATACTACTCGTTTCAATAGGGAATCTTAGATTGTTGGAGCATATGATCACACCTATCAACTCATCCTATAAGTACTTACCTAATGCGATACATATTTCATAAGTTACTTTTTGTTGGACTCTAAGATATCTTTTCATGATCATTGCGCGTACACGAATATACGTAATTGTGTATTGTAAGCGGAATAATATATTCATATAATCTCTTTACCGATACTTTCAGAATCGATTGAAGACAAGAGTGTGGGTGTAATCCAAAAATCCATCCAGCGATTGAAAAATACGTCGGATTATGTGGAGTTGGTCTCTCTTGCGATAACGTACAATGCAAATTTTCTGGTTCCAGCTTATGTTACATCGGACCCTAAGGATGTATCGCGTAATATCATTACAGTGAGTATACTTCAACTACTTCGGTCGTACAGAACACGACCTACCCCAATTCGTATAAAACCTGCCAAAACAATTCAGTAATATCATGTCGAACAAGTAACTGGGCATGTTCAACAATGAGAGATATCAGCACAAGCTGACAGAGCAAAGGTAATCGTCTGCAGCAGCTAACCTGGTCCATAAAGTAGACACCATAACTATCTGGGGAAAGAAATCTCCATGAAATCATCGAAAGAAGAATCATCCCAGGCTTAAAGCTTCCAGTAGAGCAAGCTCAACATTCAAGTACAAAAAATCTGGCTATATATATATATACATATATATATATATATATATATATATATATATATATATATATATATATATATATACATTGGATGGATGAATTATATCCTACATAATGGTGACAATTCATAGAAAATAAGGAAGACCACAAGTTTGGTGAATGAGTATTCACAGATCTAAATGTTCTGAAGAGAAGGGTCTGAAACCAATGCATCTTCTAGTCACCTAAGAAACTGAAACATGGAACCTAACCAGCTAATTGGCTCTCAAACTAAGAACTATGCAACATGCACAGGAGATCATATGCGAAACTGTGGTCGACAGAAAAAAGATGCTGTGACGATATAGGCAAGTTCAGAAGGATATTGGCGCCTTCACGCCCGCGATAGGGAGATTTGGCGAATTTTGGGAAATGTTTGTCAGGCGATGACGTTAAAATATGAGTAAAGGTCTGACTCAGCCTAAGAGTTCAGTCTCTGGGAACGACTTTTACAGTTTTTTCTGCCAGTTACATCACCAGTTTTAGTGCCATCCCTCTGGATGTGTAGGGATATTTTGTGCAATTTTTTCTTTAATCAGAAACTATCATCAAAATTGTTAAAGGTTTCTTCAGTTTTTAAGTTGGTCTGTTGGCTATGTATTTATGTACCACGCGCACCGACCGCATCAATAGAGCTAACTGGTCATAGTATGCTACCAAAAGACGTTGGTTACGTGACGTGTTCTATTGAGTGACTAAACAGACGAGTTAAATGATTTTTATTTTGCGCCCTCATGAAAACCATTTGCGAAGTGTTAGCTCCTAGACTTGTTACGATAAAATAATGTATATTTTGTCAATGTATTGATCTTTCACATTGCAGTTGAGTAAGACACCTCTGATGTTGCAAACACCAAGGTACTACAATAAATCGAGCGAAGTGTTTACAGCATTCAAAAATATGATCGCTGGGTTATCCGATGTCCTGATGGGAAACTTCACAGAAGATATCATTGACTTTGAATGGAAGTTGAAAGATGTAAGTACCAAGATTTGAATTTGTCTAACTCGACTTCGCAAGTCGTTAGTCCTGTGCCATTTACGAGATGTCTCTGTATGCAGCTCTATCGGAAAGAAAGAGTAAAGTTTAATTCCAGATCGCCGCGTTTTACACGTAACCGTAGAATGACGACCCAAGTCAAAGATGTGATAAAGAACTGAAAATTAGGATAAAGGTATAAATCAGTCAAAACTAATAAGTGCAAAGTATGTTTACGAAATACAAAACGGTGAGAGTAGATAAAAATGTACTGGATGTAAGGTGGCTTCATGTATAAATCCATGTTTTAAGATATGTCATATTTGTTTAAATAATGTAAATATTTCATTTGATAAATTTGTATTGGGAAATTAAACTAAGTCTAATTCTATCCGATTCCATTAATTACCTCTAAACTAAAACCTACCTTGATAACATTTAATGCTAAACTAATCAATCAATTTGAAATGAAAATTTAAAAAAATAGTTGGAAGAGCTATGGCTGTAATAGAATATACTTGAATGGCAGTTCCAGACTTTTCAGAGGGACGGTGCTGTAGCTAGTTTGGAGGTATATAGAAAGGGTATGATTTTATGTGCGTCTGAAAGAAGACTTTTTTGCTTTTAATAACACTAGTGTATGAATAAGCAAATTTTGCATGTGATGTTTTAATGAAAAAGATAAATATGCAGAATTGCATACAAAATGTAAGTACAGATACAAAGTAAATTAATGATATGTATTTATCAGAAATGACTCGAGCTAGATGAATACGGTTAAGTTCCCACTAGTGGAGAAACAACGTTTTTTGCAGATTATTTTTACTAGTTAGCTAATGGAGTAGGGTTTCTTAATGTTAGTTGCTGATATCAAAGTTGATCAGTTGGTTATGGTTCATGTGTTTGTGTGTCTTCGTATGTGCAGGCTGACAGAACTTATACGTTCGTTTGTATGTGTGCATACGTACGCCTTCTGAAATGGTTATGTGCATTGTAGTATAGACGGAAAAGTCCTTACTTCTACCAAAGGTAGGAATAAGATATGACGAAGATTGGATTGTGTGTGGGTATAAATCACCGGAATCCGAGCTTTACGGCTTGGTTTTGTCTGACATTCAAGATAATTGGAGGCGGAAAGATTTGGTATTTTCTTTCACTATATCTCCAATGAGTATCATTTATTCACTATTTCGGTGCAATGTGGCTAAATTAAATTCCATCTGCAATATACTTGTGTATAGAAATGCTTTTTGATAAGACTTTCTGAATTCTTTTGAATTCCACTTGAGTGCGAGGATTTTTTTCCCATTCAAGGAAACCCGAGCGAGTTCGAAGTCTTCTGTTTTTCTCTATTCTGTGATCGCTTCAGGTTTGTATTGATTGTAAAAATTATCCATAGGACAGCGCTTGGATCGGTTGCAATGTTGTAGGATAGAAAGAAATCAACAAGAAAATAATTCAATTGACCAAAGAACTCTTTGAATGTCCATAACTGTTCTTCAAATTTTAGGCAGTATAACTCAGAATCAATTTTTATCTTTAATCTTTGTTTTTTTGTTTTTTTTAAATCTAATTTTAAAAAAAAATCCTTGAACAAAAAATTATTTAGTAATACTACCAGTACAGAAACATGGTTAGGAAAAGTAAAAAAGTTGGTTTAAATGTAGGATTTTGAACCAGGCTTTTCCATGGGAAAAGGGACGTAAATCTCACCGGAAGCTTATTCTTTAATATCTAATCAGCACTTTTTAGTTAAATGAAGGTAAACAGCAGTCAATAATGATGGATCGCTCAAAATGTTTACTGCTTTATAATGAGTAAAATTTATCACTTTCTTTTTTTTTTGCAGATTCATCCTGAACGAAGCATGAATTCGTCAGAAACCTATAATCTGATGTCAATTGAAGAAATTACTAATCGTACAAAAGTACGTAAATATGTGTTTCCCATCGCAAAGAATGTGTTCACTTACAGCATTCGCTATTTATAAGTCATATATATATATATATATATATATATATATATATATATATTTATATATATTAATATATATATATATATATTTATATATATTAATATATATATATATATATATATACATACATATATATCTATACATACATACATATATATATATATATATATACATACATATATATATATATATATACATATTGTGTATGTATATACATGTGTATATGCATATGATCATATATATGTATCTATATGTGTATATATGTATATATATATATCATATATTTATCCATTATTATTGTTATTATTATTATTATTATTATTATTATTATTATTATTATTATTATTATTATTATTAAAAACTGATGATAATGATGATGATGATGATGATGTTGAATCAGGTGTGTTAGGTATTGTTTTTGTCGTTTTATCAAAAGGACATCATTTTATTGCACCAGAATGCAAGTAACATTTTTCCTTTCTACTCTTAAGGGTCAAGTGAATTGGTTAGAGATCTTCAAGCAAGCAATCAACGAATCCGGTTCGGACGCACAAGTGAATGAAACTACAATCGTATTGGTTGAATACCCAACTTACATCGAAAAATTGGCAGATATTTTGAACGACAGTAATCTTCAGTAAGTACCACATCTTCGTATTGGAGAGTTATTCAAGTTTATAAGCACTTTTATTCAAAACGTAGGCCACTTGTTCCTCCTAAATGAATTAACATAACGGTCAATCGCTTGGGGAATGGGATCTGCAGACCTCTTGCTTAACAATGCCCTTGGGAACGGTATGAATCTATATCCTCTAGCCCAGCTATGCTTGAGTTGCAGGGTATAATGGGCTCCGTAGCTATTATAGGTAACCAGCTTAGATGACGGATAACTTTGATTCCAGACTTGAAACATGGGCCCTTTAACACCAGCAATGCATTGTGTAGTACAAAGAACCCGCCGTGACAGGCCGAGCGCCCTGGTCATCAACTACAATGCAGTTTGTCTCCAGCCATCTGCATAGTGAATCAAGGTACGAGGTGCTACCAATTACTTCTGGGTATTTGAACTAATTGATCAATCGAGTTACTCTACGTTTCCCGGAAATTTCGCACCATTTGATGTCAGTCCGAAAGATAATAGGGGCAAAGGGTTAGCTCTGTCAGCTACTAGCATCTGTCTGAGAATGGACTTAAAATAGCTGCTGTATAGATGTCTTTATAAAAGTGTAGGTATTTTATCTAATACAGCGTTTTCCAAACTTTTTATAGCATGTTTTTCATCGGCACCCCATAAAGTCGGTCAAAAATACATTGCAAATCAAATTTCTTGAAACAAAAAAAAATAAAAATAGAATCCATTAAAAATCTCAAGTGGCAGTGGGCTGGCCATGTTACAAGAATGGCGGTCAACCGATGGACATCGCGACTCACGACATGGATCCTCCGAGATCACATACGCAACTGAGGCCGGCAAAATATTTGATGGAGAGACGAGCTAGACAAATTCAGAAAGTACTGGCTCTGCGAAGCCCATGTTAGAGAAGTGTAGCGGATCCTGGGGAAGGTCTACGTCCAACGACGGACGTTGAAAGACTGATGATGATAAAAGTACGAAGTATCGATTGGTATTCTTTGCCCCATGCTCCATTTAGTATCCCTTCTAACGCACCCTTGAGTCTTCCAGCACCCCTCTCTCCCGTAGGGTGGTGGCTCTCATTTTAGGAGTCACTGATTTGATAAGCAAAAATAGATATTTATATGAAAATATGTAAATAGAACAGTTTTCGTGATTGGTGTGCTTTGTGGGGAATTTCTGAATCATTTTCAAAAATCTTATCACCCATCTTTGTTTTCTATCTCCAGAAAGCTGAGATAGATTTATACTGAAAGGCAACTCAAAATCCAGATTGATATTAAATCATTTGTATTGAATTAACAAATCTTTTTCAGTACTTTGGTAGGTTTCACAGCTGTCAATTACATAATGAAAAATATCAAGGCCATGCCAGAACGTTATCAAGACTTATATGGTCAACTGAACGAAGTAAGTAATCGCATCCTTATATGAAATTGTTTTATAAGCTATAGTAATCACATTTTGATGTATAATAATTTTATATGTAATGGTAATCACATTTTGATGTATAATAATTATGAATGTAATGGTTATCACATTTTGATGTATAATAATTTTATATGTAATAGTGATCACATTTTGATGTATAATAATTTTATATGTAATAGTGATCACATTTTGATGTATAATAATTTTATATGTAATAGTAATCATATTTTGATGTATAATAATTATATATGTAATGGTAATCACATTTTGATCTATAACAATTATATGTGTAATGGTAATCATATCTTTTATGTAATGATGGTCCCTTTTCTCGTTCTAATCGCGTTTAATATCTGATAATAATACTTGTATTGATAACCACGCGTTATGAATGAAAAAAAAATGCTGTTACTGCTTGGAAAACGGCAGAGGCTTCATCAAATCCTTCATCAAATGATGACACTTGTGGGTCAAGTATGATTTCTAGATCCAAGCATCATTACCACTAACCCAGCGCTCCTCAGTTTGCTATCAGACTTTGTTGGTTTTCCATCACGGTTGGAAAGCCGGGTGCGTGCAGATGCAACCACTGTTCGATCTTGTTTCTTCTTGTCTGTTAAGCCGAAGTCAGGTATGCGAAGGTCGAGTTGGCAATACAATCTCTGCATCTTACGTCAATAAGAAATGTGTTGATCGTCCAGTTACGTCTCACGCATTGCTCACAGATTTTCGTAATATTCCAGCCTACGTTGATATTTTCTTCAAAATGGGCCATTGATTCAACCCTGTAAACGTTTCAAAATGGGTCATTGATTCAACCCTGTAAACGTTTTTGAATTAACTGACCTGATCATAAGACCAGGACACTTACGCGAGAAATTCGTTCTCTGCTAGGAAAGCGAGACGACATTCTAAATCTACTGTGAAGCTCATTTCTCATTATGAAAGAGGCTCCTAGAATGTTTCTTTTTTAGGAAATTTTTTTTACTTCTGTTGTAGACAAAAATTCATTGGCACTTTCGCAACGTTAAAAAAAATCTTAGCAAAGACCTCCATTAACTGGTCGTGTCTGAACGCGTAGCTTTTCAGAGAATACTATCAACCAGTGATGTTTTGTTAGAGGCTTGCTTCCCGATCTTTTGTGTTCTGATTCATCGTCAGTTAATTTTTCTCCAGAGGAATATTTACGTTACATTTAAGCAGGGAATCGAACTCAAAAATACGGCCCAGGAGGATTTGTCCATCATAGAGATGCCACACATCAATACGACGATTATAATCAAGTTGGTGCAAATGATTTTCAACGCTTGATTTGGATATTTCAAGTATGTTCTTCGCACCTTCTCCATAAGCTGCACACATTTGATTCGCAATTTTACGTTTCTGCATAATATGCCGAAAGTTATTTTCTGCCAAATTTTGGTATTTTTTTCCCTGAAAAATACTTGCTGATATGACAGCTGTCTCAATACAAAGCAACCTTTTTTGAGTGAGGTTAAAATTAAACACTCCATGTAGTATCTAACAACAAAAATAGGACGACCTTTTAGGCCAGTCCAGTATTTCGATATCATTAGATATTCTTAACACTCGCAAAAAAGTTTGATACCAATTTACTTCAATTATTTTTAGGCGATGTTAGGAACGGGTGTAGCTACATCCCGAGAAATAGTGTGTGCCAAATTCGTGCGGAAATTGATGTCTAATGCCATAGGTCGACTTTATGTCGATAATTACTTCCCAGCATCGTCAAAAAAGCAGGTCAGTTTATTTTTCTTATCTCTATTAATTAAATGACTTTGGACTAACATTTACCTTCTCTCTTATTGTAGTTGATTTTATGGCGCCAGAGATATCAAAGAATTGAGTAGTTTTAAGGGTTAGATTTGATTTTCTGTCGAGCTGAACAGTTCTCGAAGCTAAGGCGGTTAAAAATAGTTGGCGTTTACAAGGCTTCCTAAGACAAGTTTGAATCTCACCGAGGGCTAATCTTCTATCTCCGATCTGCTCTCTTTACTCACTGCCGTTGGTCGAAAGCCCGAGTTGATTTGTGATAAAAATAAAACAACCAAAATTAAGATGAAGGTAAATCGTAGTCTAAGTCTTTGTTTTTATTTTTCAAGTTTATGTAACAGGCGAAGATGGTCAGAAATTAACCAAATGCTACCCAAAGCAGAATGGCACCTATGGAATACATCCGCCAACGCCACTAATGGATGCAATTGTTAATAGATCCGCCCTAATTTAATCACTTCTTCCGTAGCCCATAGCTAAGATAAACTGAACCTTTGGAGATATCGTGCGGACAGACATCAAATATGTGGCGTGGAAATATAACTACGACGTAGATGTAATTGTGCATGGAACCGATCAAAATATCAATCTCTCCTTTCGTAGTCTATTATTCCTTCTTCCACAATTTCATCATTATAGAGAATTTTGGAGATATCATGTGGACTGACAGGAGTGCGTATATAAATGTATAAAAAAACAAACCGAAAAAATATTACAGTAATTTTTTAAAACAAAATCTTTGATCCATCCTCACAATTCATCCAACTCTCGCTTATCCCCATTCACATTTCATTGAAATCCATTTAGTACTTTCAGAGATACCAGGTGGACTGACACAGATGCGACAAAATACATATACTTCTCCAATTTTGTTGGCAGAGGTAAATGAATGATACAGAACTAAATTTCTTTTAATCATCAAATATAGATATAAAGTTTATCTTTAAATTTGTGATGCACTTAGCTTAGTTTAGTACAGCACACGATTTGTGTGGAATCAGGGAGGAAGATGTTATATAAATAATCAAAATATGAAATGTCTACTTCTAAAGAAAAATAAGCATTCGAAGCCTTGGCTGTTATCTGGGATTGAACACTGACTACCAGTACCAGTGGAGAATATGTAAACATTTACTAAACGTAGCTCAGTACAACATAGTCAAATGGGGGGAAATAGGGAAGAAGGTAGTATTTCACCAATCTTCACAGCGTATGTGGCCTGTCTGCCTTGAAACATTAGCTTCTGAAATCCCGGCTTTTACATTGGCTGAACACCAACCACTGACACCGGTGGGAAATATAGTCTAGTCAAAATAGTGAAAAAAGGTGTCTGCAAAATAAATTTGGTATCGTTGGGACCAGAAAACTATCATGTTCAAGGATCTGAAAATTCCTTTGTCCTCTATGGGGAACTTTTATCTTCGATGATATACCAACCAGAATATGGGAACGTGGGAAAATCTGAGAAAAATACTTGTCTCTTTATGCAGCAGGCACCAATTATGGCACAAAGGTTTGTTGGGTGACAAAAACTTACATTTTGGTTTAAAAGCCATAGGGCATATTGTATTGCATTCCACAGACCAAGGGGTGCGTGTTTTTATGCTGGTCTGTAAGATACAGACTGTCCCATAAGTGGCTTTTCTTTCATCCATTATTTCAATTTTTTAGGGTTGTTCTCTGGATGAATTTCTATCAATGTACAAATTATAAGTTCTGATACTTTTGATATTGCAATCCATGTCTGATGGAAAAGCTCGTAAAATACAAATCGGTCAGTAAATTATGATTTGTTTTGGATTTGTCTGAATTTGCACTAAATGATTTAATATAAAGAAAAGTTCAGAAAAATATCTTTCAATCGAAAACGAATTCACCTTCACTTTTCGTCATGCTACATGTCCTAGTTCGTGAATTAAAAAACAACAACAAAAAACAAAACAAAAACACAAAAACAAACAAACTAAGGGCCTATGTATTGCACACAGGGAACCCCTCAGCCACTTCTCGATTTTTCCCCTGGGTGGACAAGAGTTTTTTCGGATTCTAAAAGGACAACCTTTTATAGACATTTTTTCCGAGTCAAAACCTATTTTGACTAGACTAATAAGTTACTAATCCAGCCATTGAGTGCTAGGCAGGTGAGGGTAATAGACGCCTGAACTTACACACCCGGCATATATACGTCGATTATCCATTAGACTAGCATGCACTGTCGAAAATGACTGGATTATTTTTATATGTATTGGCATTAAGGAATCTGAAGCTATCTTTACTTATTTTTTTCCCTAATGATACAGGTATTCTATCAAGGTTTTTAAAGGGTGATCAGACATAGTCTTGAGACAAAATCATGCGGTATGAAAGAGATACAGGAAGGAACTTATTTTGAAAATATCACTAGTTCATTACAAAATAAGGTCACTTTTAAAAAAAATTTCAAACGACCAGCTGCTCCGTGATATATTGGTCCGTTGTGACTTGACAATTAATCTCATTTTATTGCAACTCTATAATTGTTTTTATTTGCTGTGTTAATCTATTTCGCATGAACATTATAACTTTGAGGTTACAAATGAACATGCAACCATACAATTAAACCTACTAATTTGCCTATATAGCCTTCATATGGGTAGAGGTTTTAGTTACGTTTTAATGTTTTAAAATGGTTGCTTTACTAGAATTTGTTCTGTCGCAGAGCTAGTATTTTCTGAATTTGTCTAGTTTATCTCTCCATCTTGTATTCTGTCGGCCTCGGTTTCGCGTGTGATCTCTAGAGATTCATGTTGTGAATCGTGATGTCCACCACTTGTCTTTCATTCTTGCAAAATGGCATGCTCATTGCCATTTGAGCTTTTTAATAGTTTCTATGATGTCTCAGACTTCCGTTTTCTTCCCAATATACTGTGCTGTCTTGTGATCTCTCCTTGTAAGGTTGAGCATGATTCTCTCATGCGCACGTTGCCTGCTTCTCAGTTTACGAGTCTTCTCTTGGTTAGGTTCCATGTTTCAGCTCAACTAGTGACTATCAGGAGAATGCATTGGTTGTATACTCTTCTTTTTAGGATTATTGGGATTGTCTAGTTTTTAAAGCACCTTTATTTCTGGCGATGAATATCGTTTTCATACCGCTGTAGAAATCCCAATATACATCTCAATAATTATAGAAAAACGTGTTGCCTCAGTGTGCGGCAAAGGTTACCGAACCAGTCCAGTAAACCAATTACTATTGTGTAAAGAATCCATTATTCACTCGATGCACCACACTTGTCTTGTGATAGACTAATAAGCTTGGCAATTAACTATCACCAGTATCATAAACTTCTCGATAAAAATTTTTGAAATTCTTTATGGGTACCGATTTGATTCCCTGGAAGTGTTTTCAGCAAATTAATTTTCGAAAATCACCCCCTCAAAATATGCTTAAGGGTGTTTAAATTTGAATAATTCGTCATTGGTAAAAATACTTTTTGCTGACGTAATAAAAGAATGTTTTTATCCTCCCACCATCAGTTTTCAGAAATAAAAATGACATTGGTTGTATTCTTCATTCAGAAAGAAGCAAAAACATTTTATTAAAAATCTCATACTGAGATGTTTATTGGTTGTAAATGGATACCTTGAATAGTAGTGTTTTGATTATTGCGTGTTTTGATGTCATACATTTTTCCAAAACACGTAATTTGGGGATCAGAGGTTATGTTGATTACATGGAGGACACTTTAATTTTTCACTTTTAGGGGTCACAATCAATGGGGTATTTTCATTTCTCACTTTTAGGGAAATAAATCTGCGAAGTTTTTTTTAATTTTTTATTCGTGACGAAATCGGAGATGGATATTTTTTCTGGGGGTGGGATTTTTTTTCTCCACTTTTAGGTGTCAAAATCGTAGAGAAATTCTTCACTTTGACGTCTAAAAGTTTAAGGGGGTTTTTGGGGTGATTTTTCAAAATCGAGTAAGATTTTTTCTATTCCGATGGTGACTGTCATTATTCACTTTTAGGGATCGAAATTGAGGGAAGATTGGTTTAGTTCCAGGGATCGAAATCCAATTGATTTTTTTTTCATTTGTAGAGAAAATAAACGTTCCCTTTTAAAACATCACCATCGAGACAGAACTTTTATTCTCATTTTTAGATGTCCAAACAGGTAATTTTCATAATCGTGGTAAACTTTTTCTCATTTTCAGGGGGCAAAATGAAATGAAACTTTTCCCATTACTGCCTGTTTTTAAACTTCGCCCCGATGAACGCTTTTCTTTTTTTTTTTTTTTTACTATTAACCCCTTTAGATTTTAGATTATCCCAAACCTTTGTTCACGTTAGCCGAACATCCTTTTTCACATTAGCACCCTAGTTCTTCGACGTTAGCACCCCCCTTTTTCTAACAGTGTAAAAAGTTATATTAAATCAATTTAAAAAACAAATTAGAATAAACACTCGTTCATTTCCTTTTTTGGACAATAATTTATACCGTCCCTTCGGTCGGGCATTTACCCTAGGTGAGAAGCGGCTAATGAATGAATCTGGTGTCAATTTAACACTTTAGGTTACTATCACTTTGGAGTTGGAATAGGTATATGAATTTACTTAAGAGATATATGACTGTTTTTTCACACAGTCTTTTCTGCAAAAATTGGTCAAGGGTTAAGGAAAAATTGGCTAAAGTTTGGGGCAAATCCAGGAATCTTTTTGACTGAGATACATTTTTTCATAGCCCGAAAATTGAAAAATCAAAACTCGGTGATCTCCCTTGCACCAAGGTTAAATATGAACTAATTTTCAAATTACATTTTTTTAGTTAGTTCATGATATTGGCATAGTTATTGGGTGCTTCTGAGTTTGTGAATTTTTGTTAATTGTTTTCATCTCTTGGTTAAATTATGCCGGGTAATTTTTCTCCGATTAACAGGCTAAAGAATTGGTATTGACTTTACGGCAATCTTTGGAAAAAATGTTCAGAGAAACAAAATGGATGGACGAAGCAACTCGTATGGCCGCCATTGAAAAGGTAAGAACTTTTCCACAAAATCTTATTGAGCCCAGCCAAGATTCACCATCGTAGGAACAGCTTTTTGCTGTCGTTTCTGCACGCAAGGTAGTTATGGGAGAGTTGTTACCGAATTACTTTTTCTTTTTTTCGTCATCCATCGTGGCAATTTGATATGTTCATCATCAGAAATTATTGTAATAGGCATGGGCAATTTTTGACAAAACATTTCTACTCGAAATCGATACCTGATTTTAAAAACGTGATAAAAATTAAAATTCTGTTTTCGATTATAAAATGCCTCTCTGATAGATAAATTTGTCCACATTTTTGTCTAAAGAAAAACATATTTTCAATAGTTATAACATGAATTTTAAACTGTTATGAATTCAATGTTTCCTATATTCAGCTACAAGGCAATAATGACGTCATTATAATGGCCGTGATGAAAAAAACCCCAAAGAAACTGTAATTCCATTGTAAAATCGTCCAGAATTTTCTTTTGTCAAATTCAGATAATTTTAACGATGATATTTAGTTTCATCATCAGTCAACTGAACTACGCTAAAAATGTCCAGCATTTTGCATTAAGAAAAAATGAAATGCTTTTAACACTATCAATAACACGTACCCAAGTCATTGATCTTAAAACCCTCTATAATTTGAAATAGCAGCCAATTTGAATAAACATAAAAATCTTGAAAATATTTGAAATATACTCGGAAAATATTTCTCCATTTAGCTGTATTCTATTATTCATCCTTATAATATCAATCAAAGTTCCAGTCAAAACATGGTATATAGATATATAAAACATATGTACATTTCAGAATCATGAGATAATCGATAAAAAATCTTATCAAAAAATTTTGGGTGGATGAACCCTCACCAATTAAGTACCTCAATTAAAATCAATAAATAAAAAAAAAACGAAACGAAATAACAAAAAACAAACGAAAAAACACAAAAACAAAAAACAAAAACAAAAACAAAAAAAAACTAAAAAATTGCCGAGAAGAAACATAATTTTTCTGATTTCAAAAGGACTTTCATTCCTGCAGTTCATGGATAGCTCTCTCTGGAAAAAAAGGTAAAAACAATGTTATGTTAAACGTATTAAAATCAAATAGGCATGAAAATTTAGATAGAATAATCAAATTAATAAAAGGTTGGGTAGGAATCGTATGAAAAAAATACATTTTGAATGGAAAATTATTGGAAATTCGTCTTTCAATGAATGAATATTGGAAATTTTATCAAAATTCAAAAAAAAAAAAAATGCCAATTCTTGGCAGATTTTAAAATTCACGAGTTTCGATTTCATATTGAAAATTTACGTCCATTTATTGTAAGGAAGATGTCCTATTAGCGTAACTCAGGAACGGCACAACATATGCCCGTGAGATTTTCAGTGTGGAACATTCAGGCATTTTAGGATTAAAAAAGGCGTAGTAGCCAATTGTATTGAATTTAGGTACCCCTAAAATGTACTAAATTCTGGCAGAATAATAGTGTGAGGCCTTCTTCTGCAACAAACCCCGATACTAATGAACTGATTTTCATTTGTCCGTTTAACAATCAATCAAATACTGAAAAAAAAATTGATTAGCATTGTAGCCGGGAGAAGTTAATTGCAATTTAATTCAGGTACGTTGATAGTTCTTATCTATTTTTCAGGTGAAAAATGTTCTTCCTTTTATCGGATATGATGATGCCATTAAAGATAATGAAGATCTCAACAAGCAGTACGAAGACGTAAGTAAAAGGAATCAAATATTCAAATATGTGTAGACGTATTGGTATACTTGCGCGTTAAATCCGGAATGAATCCGTAATTCGATCGGTCCTTCAGCTTAGATGCCGACCATCTTTAGCGGGTGTTTTCCAACAGAATGGGATGGATTGCACCCCTACTTTTAAATTCAGAATTATCCTTCTAAACTGGTTGACAACAAATAGTGAAATAAAATTAAATGAGAGAAAGACGTAGATACAAGGCGGTAAACTCAATGAGGAGGGAGGCTAAATGAGCGAGAGGTAGATGCTATTCAGACGAAAGATTTTTAGGGACATAACTCCATTGACCGGATATGCTGAAAACTAGGGGAGACTACTACTTGGTCATCACCTTGAATTTCATTATGAATATTTCATCTATGCCATAACGAAGTAATTATATACGGCTGTAAACACTTATGGTCAAAATCCCGGGGGAAAATATATTTAAACGAAATCTTTGTTACTGTTTCAATGTTCTTCGCTGTCATTTACTATTCTGAATATAACTAATACATCAATTTATGTTCAAAACAAATCTCATGACCTTGATGTGAAGTCATTTTTCGAGGTTAAGGGGATCGTAGATGGGGCCAATTCCTTTCCGCGTAGCATGCGACAGGTTGTACCGGGTTACATAGTAACAACAGCAGGGAGTTATCCCTTAGCTGCCCTTTGAGAGACGCGGATTCATACTTTTCTCGATGCTATCAGCGCAAAGTGAACGTCGGAATCTGAACTCTGTTCAAAATATCCATATTTTACACTGTTGGCTATCTGACCAACTTGGCACCACCCTTGTTTAGCCAAAGTAAAATCAAACAACAAACAAAAATCTGGATATTGTCACTTTTTCCGTTTTAAAATGGCCACTGTTCCTACTGCATTATAGTGCTTTTAAGGGTTGGTATTTTTAGGGGCCATCAAATACTAACTGCAAAGAAACAACGCATTTATTGGCTGGAATGGCAGCAATTTCAAAACGGGAAAGATGACAATCTTAATAGTAATTTTGAAAATGGTTTCTCATCTAATAAATCTGTCAATTAATTTAGAATAGTCTAATTTATTTTTTATTATGAGTGAATAAAGATAATTACAGGAAGAAAACGAACGAGAATACGATTCCGTACATGCTGAACACGAGGGATTTGAATGAGGAATATTGAGAGGATATTGAGACTTTGTGCTGATCTAACAAAGGCTGAAATACGCATCATTTGCAGATTGTATTATTATAACTGAGTGATGTTGTTCATCGTGATGAAATATTGATTACATAAGTATGCTTATGTTTCTCATTTACCTACACTGATTTTCCTTCAACATTTTATACTTCCTCAACTTTTCTCGATTTTTCCGAGAGAGACCTGTCGGAAAAAAATGTTGCGTGATGTTGAGTTTTTACCGGATCGAAAAGTGTCAAGTCTTCAGGAGGCAACTTCCAGGGGTATTGGTACAGCCGAGAAAAAGGGCTGTAGACCAAAAATACGTTATGAAACCGTTGATCAAGAGCAACAAAATAAACACAGTGAAGGTTTGCTCTTTGTTTGCAAACTAAATATCAACGCAAGTTAACCGATTACGCTGACAAGCGGCTGCTACCAACGTATTACAGAATGAACGGAAGCAGAAGACTTGAACAATTAAAACTGCATCTTATTAAACTTAATTACAAAGGATATGACTGTGTTAGTTTTAATGTCGAGTCATTTTTCATATTTAGAAAACAATGTAGATAACAATTGCTCAATGATTGTTCGTTGCCAGTGTATATTTTCAGTTTTATGATCATGAAAAAAGTTCATTTGCGATCCCGACCCTAACCTGGCCCTAAGCCAAAATTATAAAGATACTTTTGAATGTTCATATTTTCTGCTTTCGTTAATTCCGTACTATGCTGTTGGTATAAATAGTAGCCACTGCAAGTCAGCATAATTAGTTACCTCCCTTTGATATTTAGTTTACGATTCGAGAACAAACCTTTACCGCAAATACGATGTATATAAAATCTTCCGTTTATTCTTTCTATCGACCGAGAGAGAAAGGTCTCTACGACTTGAAAAGCGAAACAAAACTGTGAAGAGCAGTCAGAAACTACGTAGAATTAGAAATGATAAATCTGTCACTCTTCGTATCTCTCCTCTCCTCTGGTCTCTTTTTTTATGTCTCACTTGGCGGTCAAACAAAATGAATAGCACCTTCCTTTCCTTTTTTTCCTGTTATTCTTAATTCGGTCTCCTCATTTATCAGAGGCCACGCGTAATCATTCCCTCCAACGCCACATCATGTATTAATTAGTACAAAATAATTTTCTCCTAGGAAATAATGCAGGGAATATCTGAACGTTAGTGAAAACTCTCTTATGATATGGTATTTTTCTAAATAATGAATTTTGTAGGCATTACATTTATGTGTATACGGTATATCTTAATTCGCGAAAATGTAATACAAAATAATCAAAATATATTTGGATTTGAAACATAAGTAGACATTTATTCCCTCATTAAAAAACGAAAAATAATAAAAATCCAGTTGTGGCCAATAGACCACAATACTGCACGCCCATCACAATGCAAGTATAACTATCTCCACTTATACAATGCAATGTGTTCTTATCCAATTAGGCCATCATTTTGGTCGACACTGGGTGAACTAGTTTATATTATGTGTCCGTCAGCCTGTCACACTTATGAACAATAGTCAATGAGATAACTTGATTATTTGTAAATGTGTAACAATCTGATTTAATTCTGGTCTCATTAGATTGCACAAATCTTTCTCTGACTTGAGAGGCCTTTATTTTAAAATATATAACCCAAAGACAGGAATGTGTAGATGTCATGAAATGGGAGAGGAAACTAACAAGAATTGACCTCTACAAAGAAACAATATGCATGTTAGTGAATAGCATATATATATATATATATATATATATATATATATATATATATATATATATATTGAGACAGAGAGAGAAAGAAAGAGAGAGAGAGAGAGAGAGAGAGAGAGAGAGAGAGAGAGAGAGAGAGGGAGAGAGTGAATGAGAATTGATCATTCGAGGTAGCATGGTGTCATTAAAGTGTACTTGGGTTGAACTCTTCTTAAATAACAATATAACAGTTTGGGCGTTTTTCCACCTTTTATTACATGATTTTTATTTGCACACTTGACAAATCATAAATCATTTATTCTAATTTGGTCATCTTCTCATGTCAAATTTTTCTATTTATTTCTATAGGTCAATGTCACAAAAAATGAATTCATGTTAAATGTGATCAAAGTCGATTACGTGGTGGGAAAGAGCATGTTCCACGGTTTAGATTCGGTTAATAACCGATCAAGGTAATTACATTTTGTCAACCCAGCCCTATTTAAGATTCTGTCGAAGCTTGAAGTAAAAAAAAATTAAATGAATCAAGAAATTGATTTGCTACTAAAATACATTATGTAAACAAATCGTGTGTATTACTCATTTGTCTTAATTGTTGAAAAGGAGAGAGATCAGATAAGGTTTAAAGTATATTCGAAATATAACTTAGTGGCAACCCTGTCATAAGATATGCATTGTGATCATGATGTATATTGAGAGCAAACATGACCCGTTGTTTGCACCAGATGTCGGTTAGTGCAATTGACTGTTTACAGAAGCGCATTACCTGACACCGGGGTGACACAATCAAGTGTGTACCAGTGAATTAGTCTCTTCTATGAGAATATTAGGTTAGGTTTATAAACATTTGTATTGTAGCATTATCGTCTATTGACGATAAGGTTCCAACTCTCAAAGGCCTGATTCAGAGATGGGTGTACAAATGCCCTGTTTGTAGACACTCATGATTGACTCAGTCAAGATCACGACAGTGCTTGGGTTTGTAAGATAGCCGCTGAAGGTGCCAGAAATCAGGAAACCCGATGACATTCAATCAATACTGACAAACACATGATAATCATTGTAAACATATAGATGTATATGTATAATAGTGTCCTAACCGTACATAAATGAATCACCCTAGCCCGTGCGTTGCCAGAACTAATTATCTTTGGGAAAAATATACCAGCACAAGATTTAGGCATTATTGATAAAAATGATACTCAAAAGGGCACTTTCTTGAAAAAAAATTAGGTGGTGCCTACTGGTGAACGCATGCAATTTTTCAAGTTTGTAGCTCTGAACATGTGACCAGGAGCACCGGGAGACTTTTTTCATTGACTACAGATTCTTCTCTTCGTCTATTTGTCTGGTCAGTCGAGCAGGATATTTGTGGGGCTACAGTGATTCGATTGTTGTTGCAAAGACATAAAGAGACTGTATTGTACTAGTAGCAATGCTGGAATGAGCCTATAGAAAGTATCATAATTCTTTATATCTATTTACAGTTGGGGAGGCATAAGCGCAGCCATCGTCAATGCATTTTATAACCCAGGGCAGAATGCAATACGTAAGTACTATTTTTGCTCAATTATTAACTGTTTTAATGACATATCATCACCGTGTAACTAAGGATATGTGTATCTTTTCGGCGAACATACTATTGTATGCAATTGCTTATTGGGGATTTTTTTAGCCTTGTTGGTCAACGCCTTCAAACTGAGTAAGGGAACGTCCAGAGGCAGCAATACATAGTAAGGGGTGGCGAGGCCAATTAGAGTGGTCGTATCCTAAAACTCTAAACATACAATAAAATTACTCAAAGATAAGGGAAACACTTGAAATACAATTAGAAAAAAATTGAGAATAAAACAATCGAGATTACGAAGTTGGTAACAACGCAATCTTATATTCCACTCATAAAAAGAATGACTAAACGATTGCGTCACGAAGATGAGACAACATTCTTAACAAGAGATTTTGTAACGTTTCTAATTCAGATTGAAAATGACGCTGGCCAGCAATGCTGAAGTATCACCGAGAAAAGTTATATTACTTTCACTAAAAAGAAAAGCATATATATATTCCATGTAATTCAATGTACGATGTGTGATGAGTTTATTTCATAAAAGTTCCATTTTATTAAAACACGTATGCCAGAATATTGAAAATGCCTGAATGGAAAATTCGAAATTGTCACTCTTACTAGTAAAGTAGACTTACTAAATAGAAAAAGTGAAGTTGCTTGCAAGTGTAGGCACCGCTCAAAATTTCTATTCAAAAACCAAATGAAAGTCTCACGTACAGGTATACCAAAATCAATCACCATACTTACCTTATTATACCCCATTTGTAAGTACAATTTAATCTCCTAAGACCAATCGTATCTTTCCATAATTATCTTGAATAAATGGAAGCTAACCCACGAAAAATGTTAAGGGAATTAAACATAAACAACTATGTAGAGGTGAACCCTAAAACAAGTAGATAATAATTGTGATATATTTCCTATAACTGAACCCCTCTTGGTGGTCATAAATAATACTATGTATGTTAATAAAAACCCAAGGTACTCGTATATTTGGTAATATTATCTGTTGTACGAAGACGGTTGTGATTAGGTGACATACTGCAGATGACAGGCACTAAAGCTTCACTCTCAATTCATCTCAAAACGTTGATGTTTTAATCTGCATCTGACGAGCCACTCAGAAAGCCAAATGTCTATGCATGCAGCAAACGTTCCGGATAAAAACTAAAGTCTTGAGAGAAATGTAGAAAAACTTCAACAAAAGATTTGGATATTTTTTTCTAATTCAGAAATGAACAGGCCGAGGAATCAGTTCTACCAACCCAATGGTCAACCACTCTTTGGTTACTTTCATCCATTCACTCAATTAATAACTTTCTTAAACTCGCTCACTGACTCAATGTCTTTCATCAATCACTCCGAAACTTACTTCTTTTCCCCTTTATTTAGGTTTCAAGCGTTTCTATGACTTATTTTTCGTAATAACAACAGTAAATCATGTTTACAACTCGTCAATTTTTGATAAGCTCCCTTGTTTTCAAAAAGACCAATCTGTTATAACTTTTAGGTTATAGCAGGACACTACAGACGGCCAAATAAATAAACTGATTTGCATATGTCTTATATCGGTCTGTTCAAATCTATTATCATAAATATGTATGTATAAAATAGTGTAGTGAACGATGTTTGCGAAAAAAAATATGTCTGGGTAGTTGAGAAAGAAAACGATGAAACACTTGAGAGCTCAAATTTCTGTCCAATTTTGTACAAATATCATATCGCAAAAGAAGTTATAATTCAATCTCGACCTTTTCTTTGTTTTTTCATGTCAATCTCCTTCTCTCTTTCTCTCTCTCTCTCTCTATATATATATATACATACATACATATATATATATATATATATATATATATATATATATATATATACATACAAATATATATATATATATGCATACATATATATATATACATGCATATATATATATATATATATATATATATATATATATATATATATATATATATATGTGTGTATTTAAAAATCAACAATAATCGTTGTTTGTTTTTTTTCTTTTCAGTCTTCCCGGCCGGCATACTTCAAGCTCCATTCTATGACTCACAATATCCAATGTAAAGTATACTTTCTTCATATAGGTTTTTTTTCTGTTTTGACGCTCAATTGATTTGAAAAAAAAAACATTTTTTTATAACCATGTAATGAATTGATTGATTAATTAGTATGAGATTAGCTACAAGGAATCGGAAAACAAATAAATAACTGCTATTTTGCGTTTCTTTTTTAAGTCTGTTGGTGTTGCTTAACGGTTGAGCTTTTATTCAGACACACAAAAGCTTGGGTCCACAGGGGTGTAACCGAGAAATGGTGTGAGCGATTTTTAATCACCACTTGGGCCCCCCAACGGATTGGCGCCTCTGATTATTAGTTCACCTACTGCATTTCCATTTGCAGTTTAAGTGTATGCTAAGTTAATCTAGTTTGTGCCAGCATTCATGCTTATATTTTGAAAATCCAGACTTTGTTAGTAATCGCAGCCCAACAAAAAGCAAGAGAAGTAACTTATTAACTGATCACCTATTTTTTAAATTGATCATCCCTAACATCTGCCACCAGAAGACGTTGGTCAAGTGGCAGTTTTTATTCAGTGACTAACCTGATCTGTTTGATATAATATAGAACGAAATCATTGTTTTGAATTAAGAATAAGTGTTATTTCTATTCATCTACAACGCACTAATTATGATTTTTCTACTTTCAGATCGATGTTATTTGGAGGTATGGGGGCTGTAGTTGGACACGAATTCACTCATGGATTTGACAATCACGGTAAGAACCTTTTAAGGACATCCAAAGGTTCAGGCGAACACTCTAAACAAGCAACATTCTTTATTCGTATAGTTATGGTTTACAATACTTCCATCTTGAAATTTTTTTCTTTAACTTATTTTTGGGGGTTGTTTTTATTACGATTCGACTCGGGCCGCCGACTTTCAGCAGTAAATGAATTGATATAAAAAAAATGCTCTCGTTGAGATTTGAATGTGTCCCTTTTTTCTTAGGGAAGCCAAGTAAACGAATGAGTAACTTTAAGGGTTAGATTTGATCATCCGCCGAGTCATAGTTCTCGTAGCTCATATGGCGTCATGTGGGCTCCTGCGCGTTTTCCAGGCTTCCAAAGGGGAAAAAAGGAAGGTGAGTTCAAATCTTATCGAGAGCTTATTCTGTATTTCCTATCGACGCTGTTTACTCACTGCCGTAGGTCGACGGCCCGAGTAGAGTTTTGATACTGAAAAAGCAACAAAAAGAATTATGGAGGAAGATAGTAAACTTTTTTATGATTTCGGACGATACTTAGAGATAGAAAATTAATCTATGCCATAGGATATTACCAATTAGCATTAACAAAGAAATTTTCAATCACTGCCACCCGTATATACTTCTCTTCACCTCATAAATTAAGCAGGGGTGGCGGTAAAATTAAGTTACCTTGATGAAAATTCAACCAATGTTGTTTGAACCATAAATTCATTCCCGGACATTAAGTAAGGGACCAATTTAGCGTAACTTTCATTGTAAATTGAACCCAATAGAAACAATTATTTTGAAGGGAATTTTAAAAAACGAAACAAAACAAGTTTTCCCTCTTTCATGGGAATGTGTGTGTTACGTTTTGAGATTTTACTGTGAACAGTTAGGGTTAGACGAAATCTGGATAAATAGAAACATTATACGTATAATAATCTGAACTCGGCAACAGCGTTCAATCTGGTCTGTTCTGGGTCGCAGTGAATGATAAATCTTTCTTTTCAAGTGTTGAGAGTTTTTGTTTGAGAATTAAAGTAGGGAAATTTTTATATCCAATCGCACTTTTCTAATGGTTGGCGATAGTACGAGTGCAGATCAAAAGGTCTGTGGTCTGTTATAGTTATTAGCTGAATTTTGATCTGATAATTTCCCTGTATGGCGTTCGATCTGAAATAATATTTCTAGTAAATGCACTTATGTTGATAAATATTCGTTGTTTGAAATAAACCTTTTTTCATCATAAGGCTGCAGACTTACTGAGGTATCTATGTAAACAGCTATTACATTGGAACAGATTTGTGACATTTGGGGGCTGATCTCTGCACTTCCGGGAGAAGGCATAAAACTTGACTTAGGGAAGGGGGGGCAGCATGATGATTTCAAATATAGCAGGAACCACCGTCTCTTCAAAGGTTCCTGCTCAAAAAATGAAAATCAAAGATGGCTCCAGCAAAAGTTTTTGGTCATTATCCCCATCCCAACTCCAATCTTTGAACACTCTTTATACGATAACTCCTTGACCCATAGTTCACATCTCATTCTTAAAGAAAATATAATATAACAAGCTGTCACGCATTAAGGCTGTATTGTTTTTTTATTGTTCCTTTTATCGTTCGAATGTTCAGTAATAACACAGGAGAGGCAGAGATGTGCTAGAGTAATAAAAAGTAGTAAGAGGGGACAAAGAAAGTTAGGTAGTTTCAAGAGGGAACGGAGTGGTGGGTAGAGAAAATTAGATCGTTTAAAAAAAAGGGTAGAAGAGAAAGAAAAGAACTTCGTTAAGGAAGGAGAGGGAAGAAGTTAGGTTGTTTACTGAGGGTTTTGGAAGGTTTTGCGTATGAAACCGATCCGTGTTTATTCAACATTTACATTCATCATCATCAGTCTTTTAACGTCGTTGGACATAGACCTTCCCCAGGATTCGCCACAATTCCCTATCATGGGCATCGTGGAGCCAGTATTTCCTGAATTTGTTAATTTCATCCCTCTATCTTGTGTTCTGTCGGCCTCGGTTTCTTATGTGATCTCTGGGGGATCCATGTTGTGAGACGTGACGGCCGACAAAGATTGGAAGGGATAAGCAAGAAAAATAGAATACACAGACAAAGGGTGAAGGAGTGATCAGGCATGATATAATCGATAATCCTTGTCAACGACCGGTTATAGAACAGATTAAAAAGAGGACTGAAGGGAATGCTCCATGACAGTATCTGACCTCAAACCGCCCATTCAACAGTACCTAAACTTAAGGAATTGGTATATGAAATGTTGTACTTAACATTTCTTCTACATCTTTTCAAGCATTTCGAACTTCATATCCGCAATTAACAATTCAATAAACACTTTTATTATGCGTAGTCCACTTAGCCTAAAGAACATCATAGAAATGGCACATCATCAGAGGGAAGTCTTCGTATATAAGAATACACTTACAAAACTATTTCAGAGCCTTGAAATCATTTTTACAAACAATTCTTTTCAATAATTGATTAGTAACTTCGTATTTCACATTGTATAACAAGCCTCCATATATAGCGCATGCACTGAATTTTAAGCTAAAATTAATGAAACAATACAATCAAAATACTTCAAATGGTTTAAAAGTAGAAACAAAGGTATAAAATTTGAATCACAAAGAAAAAAAAAACGGTAGGAATTCCAAATTTTGTTCAAACAATTGAATCTCTTCTTCCCGTTCTTCATGTTGCCAACGTAGCGTTTCAGCCAATCCATTCTCCAGTTCTCTCCAAGTGTATAATTTAAGATGGCGAGCCCCTTTTTTTTCTCTTCGGTAAATTTCTAAAGAAAAAAGGTTTCAATATTTCCTAAAATCATATACCTGGTGAAGGCTGGGAAAAGGATCGACTCAAATGTTGATAACATCTAGGATGGGGAGGATCAGAATAAAATTTATGTTAATGACCCTTAAAGTTATAGACAATGCCGGAATATTCAACTAATTAGTTTACTTACTAGATTCCCTTGCCGTCGAAAAAGATATCAATGATTAAGTAATCACAATCGCATCGTAATTGTAAAACATCAAACATTATGTTGCTCTGCATTTTCTTATTTTTCGTTCAATATCGCCTGATCAAACTAATCTTAGGGTAAAATTATATGTATTTATGTTTCTATTCGGTGAACGTACTATCTTTATTTGATTTTCATCGGTGATATTACATTTTTCCTGGTCAACGCCCTTTTCAAACTTGAATGAATTAAATAAAGAAGTGCGTTCGCTGGAAAGAAAAAAAAACGTATTCATTTATCATCACCGAGCTAACAGTTTAAGATACAATGTATCACGTTTAACGTAACATAAAATTCTATTTCCAAGTTACATCACTGATGACGTAAGCATGACAGGAGGTAAACGGATATTGTCATTATGTGGAGATATCAGAATCTTCAGATTCTAATAAAATCTCGGCTATGGTCTTCACAGCATTGATTTCTTTTAGCAACTATTCATTTCACTTCAGCTCCTTTTTTTGCAACTTTCAGGTCATTCTACAACCGCTGTGTAAGCAGAGAAATAAGATGGAAGAAATACTAGGCAAAAATTGATAATTCACAATGCTTCTATGAAATTCGAAGACTATTATGCTATCTTCACCCTAAAAAAATCTGTAACAGTTGTAACACAGTATATGCTATCTTCGAATGCCTCCAAACTTCACTTTTCCAGTATATCTCAAAGTTATAGGTGCTTTAGGTGCTAAGTTTCATAAAAAATTGAGCACTATACAATGTCAAACATAATGAAAGATAACTAATTCATTTCGTGAAAAAATCTTTGAAATGCACGTCTATCATTTTCTCTTATTATTCAAGGAGCCCAGTACGATAAAATCGGAAATTTAAAAAATTGGTGGACGCCCCAATCCATGAAAAATTTCCTATCACGTGCAGTTGGTTTAAAGAAACAATATGCAAAATTTCCTATCTGCAAAAACGTTCCAAAATGTGATATTAAGGTAAGTGTTATTCTATATGGAGATGCGAGGTAGGTGAACGGCCCGGAAAATGGAATCAGCGAGCTAAGTTCAAACCCCGGCTGAGACAGTGTGTGTTCACTTCGCCCTAATGTCATTGGGAAAGGCACGAATCCATCTCTTCTCCATACCAGCTGTGGGTGAAAAATTGGACTCTCTAACTATGGTTGGTAACAATTTTAGGGAAAAGGCAACTGATTTGGAACCACCCCGAAGGGAGGATGATGAGCTCAGTCAGGCTATCTCGCCCTTGACACACTCATCATGAAATCATCTGTGGTGCCCCAACGACCCAGCACTGGGTTATGAAATAAAAAATTGTTCAGTTTTTGCTGAGATCCAGATATTTGAATAATTAGAAACCAAAACTGTCAGCAAAGATTCGTTCAATTTTTAAGATACTTGGCTATGAAAGTATATATGTATATACATACACCACGCGTACAGGCCACGCCAATGGAGCTCAAGTGCTGAAAATTTAAACATTTTCTCCATATTACATCTAGAAAAAGCTCCTTCTAAGCCCATCCCCAAAACAGGTTTTTAAGGGAGGATTCAAATTGCGTTGTAGATTTATGCTTAATTGACCCTCATTTTTTATCCGACAGGTTTCACACTAATTTTTAAAATTAAAAAAATCAGTCTTTCTTGGGATAACTGACTGCCAAACAAAAGATAGAATTTAACCTTTGATTAGTCCTTACCCTTATTTTTTCAATTGATCACCCCCAACACTGTCAAAAGACGTTGATTCGGTGGTGATTCCTATTGAATAACTAATCAGACCTGTCTTGACGTCGATTTACCAAACGGGCGAAAGACAAATAAGCTCTATGGTGGGAAGGAACGCTAATCGCCTCACGATCTTAGGATAAAACAGAGATGTCAAGATATACGTTGCAGGCTTTAAAAGATATTTATTCCTTGGGTGTTCCTGAGTACAGAAAATCAGTATTACGCCTGTTTGCTTTGTGGATTCTTCTAAACCAAGGTTTTTTTTGTTAGACGTATAAGTTTGTTATAAATCATTATTTCAATTGAAAACAGCATGCAAGTTTTTTTGATACGAGCTTTGCAGCTTCAGGCGCAAACTCTGCACCAACTTCTATTCTGACTGAAGGTGATTACTGTATTACTTTTGTATTGTATATGTAATAAAATCATAAGAAAATATTTTTATTAGAATGAGATAGGCCCTTGCACATATGTAAGTTAGTTTGACCGCTCGTGATTTCAAATTACTCTAGGGAAATATCAATTTCATAAATGCACTTATTCATCAGAATGAAATGAACCCTTGCGTAGTTTTGGCATAAGTTTTGGTTGGTGTAAGACTTATCAATTTATCTCCGTCGGTAAGGAACACGATTACCAACCGGTTAGTCGGGATTTAAAGTCACAGTAGCCCAATTTTTACTCCCCAAGATTTGATGACGATTGTTTTCGCTCGAGTAGAAGTCAACAAGTCAACTCTGATTTACCCAGAAGTGAGAGAAAGTGAATGAAAAGCAAGCATTGTCAGTTTTGTGGCATCCAGGCACCCCGGATATTATATTTTTAGTTAAGCTTTTAATTTGATAAAGTGGTTCATCAGAAAGCTCTCTTCTTTTCATTATATAATAACCTGTGAAAAACACGGATGTATTTGAATTTCTGAGATGGTTTTTCAAGGGAAAGACACACACACACACACACACACACACACACACACACACACACACACACACATAGGCCGAAATGCCTTTGGTGAAAATCTCTACCACTGATTCTGTAGAGTTAATAGTTTCTAATATCCTCTTAATTTAAGACAATAGTTAATTATTTAAAATCTGTAGGTAGTGTAAATAAATGTCTACGTTTTATCAATCGCATCCGGGCTTTCATTTAGAAAAAGTCACAACGTTGATTAAACAAGTAGATATGATTGGATGAGACAATTTTCTATCATTTGCCCCAGATTCAAATGATTTAACGCATTGTTTTAAAGCATTTCGGATACAAACGTCATCATCAGACTTTTGGCGACCATCGTTGGACATGAACCTTCCCCAAGATTTGCCTGACCTCTATCATGAGCGTAACGGAGCCAATACTTACGAAACCTCTAATTCTGTGCTGTCTTGTGATATTCTCATGTGATGTTCAGCATGATTCTTTCCCGTGCCCGTTGCATAGTTCTCAGTCAATCTTAATGTCAAGTCTTATATTTCAGCTCTATAGGTGACTATCGAGAGGGTGCATTGGTTATATACCCTCCATTTTAGGACTGATGGCATTTTCTTGTTCTTGAAGGCTGAGCATGACGAGTGGAATAATTCAGTTAAACAGGAAATGCCCAGTTTTCCAAACTGCTGTAACTGAGTTTCGAATTGATTGCTACAGAATATAACGAAGTTCGCCTGTATTTGAGAACACACAATCTTTCTTACTAACCAGTCAGTACTGGTGTAAATGTAAAACTTACTAAACCACAAAAGAATATGTATAATGCTTAATGTATTTTAAAGAATTATCTTCAGGAAAATTTTGGTCGGAATAATTTAGCATCATAAATAATCTTCATTTTGTTTTGTTGTTAGATCAATGAAAACCAGACTATTGGTGAAAATATCGCGGACACAGGCGGCGTTAAAGCTGCGTTCAAGGTAGGCAATAATTAAGTTTTTTGACATTAATTTTTTTTTGTATTTCTTTTTTTTTTACATCGTAGTGAATGATGCTAAGAGTGAAAGATTTGTTACTGTAATTGCAATTGCTATTCAAATAGATATAATTTGTTATTATTGGAAATTCGTGAGACTTCACCAGTAATGATGTCTACTCAAAAAGTTAGACGATTACAAATTAGGACGTAATGCTGGTTAAAGCCTCTACAAAGCTTTCGGGGTGAACACTATCATAGTGCGAACTGTTCAGTGTTGCTTCAATAAGTTTTGGTCTGGATAATGTGGATATCGATGATAAACATCAAGAGAGGTCCAAACCCTTTTTAATGAAGTAAGTGACGAACGGTCTGCGAATAACGGTTCGAATACTTTCCGGGAACTTCGGGAATCCAACAGCAATCATTGTACCGAGCAATATCAAACAAGTTTCACACAAAAAAAAAAAAATCAATGAAATATGTATAATCTCGTCCATGGCACTGGACTGATGTCTTGCTGAGATGAATCGTCTAATTGGTGGCAGCGAATAGGTTGAAGCATGGTGACTTCATTCTATCACAGTTTTCCTACGTTTTAATGACGCCCATCCTAGAGGGATACAGACGAACGCTTTTGTGCAATGCAACTACTTTCATATTTGCGACATTGTATAAACAATCTGTGTTACAAAGCAGCTCGTGGCATATGGTGTCCGAATCAAACCATGTGATTAAGATACAGTACTTGGGTTATCGTGATGAAACATCCCGAAGAAAACTACTATCTAAATCGGGTAATTTGCAGCAGAGAAAGAACTGGTCAATCGAGGTGATGGATAGACTTTGGCTGTAGACTATAAGTATATGTGTTATTGAGTGTTATTGGCGATGAAATTCTGTCATGTTGATGAATCGGGAGGATTCGACAACCGGCAGTCGACCAGAGCAGGTAGAATCGGACAGTGCCAAATTCGCGTCACCGTCAGCATAGATTTACGATTTCACTTAGGGCCCATCTGCTGTACAGTCATAAGTCAATTTGTCTGAAACAATAAACCTCATCTGTCGTTCAACCATTCATTCTCTCTCTGATCGAATTTCTAAGATGGACACTCAACAAGCAAGAACTAAAGGTGTCCTATCACTAAGACGATTTTCACCGGCTTAAGAAGTATGGAGATAAAGCAGTTTATCAAATTTGTCATCTGAGAGGTAGTTTATGAATTCTCGACGTTTCGTAACTTCATTTATCATATTACCAAGCGAAGACTTTTCTTTAAACTGCGTGCAGCCCACTATCAAATATAGTAGATTTTCGGTAATGACGTCGGAATCAATTTTTCAATTTTAGAGTATGGATAGTTCCAGAGATGGGGATAAAAGCATTGCCCCGTGTGTTGACACAGGAACAACTATCTTGTCACTAAAAGACTTGTTTGTGTTACGAGAAAAATGATTTATCTCCATAAAATCAAGTGGAACTCATTTTCTTAGATGATGAATTTTCCCTCACAAACTATGAACAGCAATTGATTGATTTCTCAAGCATTAAACTGATTAAACTTCAAAGACACTTTCAATTTCTCCCTAACGTTGTGTAATAGTTGGCACTGGGAACTTATGCATCAACCTGATATTTTTCAAAGTGAAATAAGTACATTTCTCTTTTTTTTTTCTATCAACAGGCTTACAAAGAATACGTAAGAAGTACCGGACTCAAACAAAAGCTCTTGCCAGGCCTAAGTTATACCAGCGACCAACTTTTCTTCATTTCATTTGCGCATGTAAGTAGTCTCATTGGTTTTTTTTTATTTAGATACAGTATCATTTATAGGGACAGATATATCTGTTTAATCGATTTTTGCATTGATACACCCATCTTTCTTGTTTTTAAGACAACGTTTTGGCCCATACAGTCTTCAGGCAAATGCTGTATCCAGTGGCATTTAGAAGTGGTGTAGAACCACTTTTGGCATGCAAAAGAAATTTATCAGTCGAAATGAGTTAAAAACAGCAAAGATGAAGATAGTAGTCCAAAAAAATGTACGGAATAATGAAGATGTAAAGATACTTGTAATTCTGTGATGATTCATTATTTTTATTAGTACTGATTACATTCTTTTTGTCATCACAATGTGTTGGTCGATCTGCACTCTAACCATCTAATGCTATACAATATGAGAAGAAAATTCAGTTCTGTGGTGAATATTAATCACATGAATCAAACCTTATGTAATGAAATTTCAAGATCAAAATTCAGCTAATAGCTGGGTGTGAAGCTGCAGATTTATTGATTCACTTTCACAAATTTTGAAGGATGGACATGATGCTTTGACCCATGTTTTAGGGTTTGCGATAAGTAAAAATTTGTAGAATGCTACCTGAATCCTACCCTACGTACAGATTGTACACCCGAGGAAGGCATGGGTGAATCGAAACGTTGTACTGACAACAAAGTTAGGTAGAAAAACAAAAACAAAACAAACTCTTGGAGTGAAAATGAAAATACTTTATTTCGTAAGTCCAGAAAACAGAAGTGAACATGAAGCAATGCCAAGTAGAGATAATTGGCAAGACAAATCATAATCCTGCACGAATAACAGACTGGCTACTTAACAGTCAACGGTTTTGTACAACGTTAAGGGGTGAACTCACACCAAGTAGATCCATTTGTCTTAGCTACCTGTAATTTTCAGTTGTATCTATATGAAATAAAAATGAAAATTTTGGATCTTTTAAAAAAAATATTTTGAAAACTATTTCGCGAGTGCCCCGTAAACCTATCCCCTACGAAATGGCATTTGTTTCATGAGAATCTGCTCATGAATAAGGGAGGGCTCACCTGAATCTGAAAAATAGTTTTGAAGACAAAATCGAGGTTGAAGATTTTATAACCGAAAAAACTCATTAAATTTATTCATTCTGCATTATACAAAATATTTACATTTATATTTTGCATACAGTATTTACATGATATAACAAACTTTTCATACCATTCAAAAGGAAATCGATTTTTCTATAAGACGATGTAAAATAAAACAAAACCCCAGTGTGTAAATTTGATTATATTGGGTGGTAGTTCCCCTGTTATTAAAATCATGAATATATCATAATTCAAAAGTACTTGTGTATCGGTGACACTTGAATTTTGTCCCTATAAAATAGAATTAGAAATTCAAATTTTTAGCTGAGTGTTAGCGTCGGTTAACTTGCGTTATGAAGTTAAATATTTTCCTTTAAATCTATTTTACAGTTATGGTGTCGTAAAATTAAGCCTAATGCATTGATCAATCAGTTGCTGACAGATGATCATTCGCCAGAGATTGCCAGGTATGTAAATCTTTAATGGATTGGGAACCGCGGAAACATTGCATTTGGGGTATACGCATAGTACTACATAAGTACACTGAAATCTAGCTCGTGCATACACGTATAGACGCTTAAGAATGTATATAAAGAGGTGTCTCCACCAAAGGAATTGAAATGTTGCTATCGCGCCACTAAATGCCATGGGTCGGCACTCTTCTGAGTCAGTCTGCCCCGCGGTATGATTCTGTTTGCTGTGGCTTTTTTTTCAGGTGCTTGCGAGCACGTTTGGTGATTTTTTCGTGATAGCCGATAAAAAGAACAGAATGCATAAGATTTTATTCTCTTTGGAGGAAAACTGCAGCTGAAAGTTGAAATGCTTCGAGAAGATTTTTAAGGAAGAAGCTTTAAGTGAAACACATGTGTACGAATGGAATTCGCATTTCTAATGTGGTGAAATGTCACTTGAAG
>OY735199.1:24878702-25033702 GCA_963457665.1 Thysanoteuthis rhombus | reverse complement strand
CATAAGTGTCTGGGCGTCCCAAAAATATAAAGGGCCCGGGGAGCAGACAATGTCTGGAACTACCCACACTTTCATGTGAGAATCCTCACTTCAAACTCAACATTGTGTCACATTTCACTCTCCTGAGGATATATATATATATATATATATATATATATATATATATATATATATATATATATGCAGTTGTGTGTATTTGTGTCGCCCAGATACAGTTAAGGAAAGAAAGGAAGGACAAAATACTTCTCAAATTTAGAATTATAATTGAATATTCACCTGATTGTTGCAAACCCACATTTTAATGAATGATGCTTGAAACTTGAAGTTATATATATATATATATATATATATATATATATATATATATATATATATATATATATATATATATATATATATATATATATATATATATATATATATATATATATATATGCGTGTGTGTGTGTGTATATGTAATTATATATATGTGTGTGCGTGTGTGTGTTTGCAAGCTCATACTATTGTTAATTTTCTTGAAAGTATCCCAAACGCTGACTTTGCAGTAAATCTTATACCATTGGAATAAACTGAGTGTATGACGTAAAATATATCAAATATACATGCGTTTTGGTCCTAGCTGGCAGCTTTAAACTACTAATCAAACTCTATTCGACTTTCAGTCGGTGCTTCATAAATCGGGCAATATCCCCTGATTGCTGGGTATTTGTTGAAATAAGTTATCAAACTGGTTACAAAATGAGCATTTCCCTATGTTACAGATCATCCTTCGATGATAATCAGAATATTTTTATACTTGTAAGTTTTGATGTAAATGCAAATAAAAACAACTTAAGACCCAGTGCTTCTTATCAAATGCTTCAACACAATCATATATATATATACATACATATATATATATATATATATATATATATATATATATATATATATATAATATTCTACATTTTTTAGTGTCACTTTCAATCTGATTGATAACACCCTCACACCACATAGGAAAGACAATTCTGAAATTTCATATTGTCACAAGATCCAGCCATCCAAACAAAATCATTTAAGAAATTTCTCTATTCAATAGAAACTTGGCTTATAGACAATACCTCAAACGAAATAATATTAAACGGTGTTAGAAATGAATACACTAAAGCCTTAATGGAAATCAGTTCCACCGGAACTAGCTTTAAATACGATGAAAAGGTAAAATTGCAGAGTAAAACACAGCAACAACCAACAAAGTTGAGGTAGGAACATCATTTGGTATATACCGTCATTTAACCGACAAGTAAAAATCAACAAAGGGGAAATTATCTTTCAACTGATAGACCCCTTCCCAATGTTTAAGATGTTTAACGATAACAAATTGAAAATTAGTTATAGTCGTATGGATAATTTTCATAAGTTCATAAAAAACAACGATAGAGTGAAAATAATTAAATCTAACAAATATAAATGAACCAGATTGCAATTGTGTCAACAGCAACGGATGCCCTTTGTGAAAGAAATGTCACAAATCGAATACTGTATATCAACCCCAAAATCCCTTAAAAGCGAAATACTTTTCGGAATATCTAAAACACCCTTTAAACTATTAATCAACCATATACAATCATTTACGAACAAAAATACTAAACAGTACATCACTATCAATATATCACTGGAAAGTGACAAATAGCAGTCTCACACCTCCAGTAAAATGGAAAATATTAAAACAAACTCACAAATGCCAGAATATTGGAACTCTAAGTCACCTAAATGAGAAATTTGAAATCCTTTCCTTTGCCAATTGAACAAAAAATGAAATGCCGATATCGCTCAAAATAGAAAAGCAAAAAAAAAAAAAACGATTCAATAACCCACATAAAGATATACAAAATAAACCAACATAGCTATCTTATTCCTCTTGTTTATATTAACAATAGTAGTAGCAGCATTACTATTTACATCAAAATTGTTTTATGCGCCATTCTAGCCACTTTATAACAACCATGTCACTTCTTCATAATTGTGTTAGATATGCAGACACAGACCAAACCTGGAACAGAAAAACAAACAAACAGATAGAAGTAAGAATGAAATACTCTCAAAAAGTAATCATACCGTAATGAGCTGATCTTTTAGCAGAACTCGGATGAAGATGTCTACAGTACGTTCAGCTATTTCATAACTATCAGACAATGTATTATCTCCACTGTGTAAAACAAGTAGTGACCAACGAGAAAAAATATGTAGATAGAATGAGAAGTTGGTTCTCCATCGAGAATAAAAATTCCCTAGAGGATAGAAGATTTCTGCGCCCACTGACAACTAAAATTTTCAGGGAACAGAAGTGTGCGCTTAGCTTAGAAAATATCGATAAGTGAACTGACTAGCCATCGATATTAATGACTAGGTATGGAAATCCATGCCTAGCAAGGAGTTCATTCTCCTTGAATGTTGGACACCTTTTTCAAAACTAAACACATAGGTATATCTAACAGAAGTATCATCAATGATTGGTCATAGTATACGAAGTTTTAATCATGGCCAATGTGTATGTTCGATTATATTGATCTTGTGAACCATGGAATATGGAGTTATACTCTGCTGAGTTGGCTTATGTCTTGATATAAAACAAACAGGAACCCGAGATATCATAGAATCCATTTATTAACTCTGTGGGGTTTTCCCCTTGAGGTGGTCCCACAAACTATACTAAGCCAGCCGTGGTTCTGGGTTAGTAAAAGAAGGCAACAAAACGGAATTTCGTTTATATGTTTTATATAGAATATTGATTATCAATATCTCTGGAGACGGGAAATGCCTATTCGCAGTTGAAAAGAGAGGAGGCAGATTATCATCTAAGTCAAAATGACGACTGGTCTCTCATGTCACGAACGGTAGTCTACTGAATGGTAGCAGTGGTTGACTGTTACTAAGGGCGGACGGCTGACACGAGAGAGAGAGCTGGCACGAGTCTCTTCTCCAAACCCAAATTTTACTCTGACCGCTTGTTACGAAAACCCTTCCTATTTAAGCCCTTGGTATCGACACTGTATCTCTTTGTAATTGACTCCCTTTCTTTCTTTTTCCTGTTATCTCGACCTTTCCGGAAAAACCCAAAACATTGACCCTCATTCATCTCGCGACGCAGGTCTGTTCAATATCATAAATTAGTCTCCCCCTCTCCCAAGGACTCTGCAAATAACTTTTCTTTCATAAGCTTTTACTCTCTCTCTCTAGACCCCAAATACTGGCCCTTATTTCTGGCTTTGTTTTTGAACCCCAGGACTTGACAGATGACACTAGATTGAAAAAGTACAGATAACTCAACTTCCCATGACATGGTCATCGAATCGGGAACAAAACCTTTTTCCAAAAGCATTTGTTTTTGCAACCCAGGACTTGACAGATGACACTAGATTGAGAAAGCACAGGTGACCCAACTTCCTATGACATCTCGAAAAACACATTATACCTTTTAACACAGCTAACTCTCTTTTGTAATAACAATTGTAATTACTGGTAATAACCATAGTAATTTTTAGTAACAGCCATAGTAATTTTCAGGACACGGGGGACTCCTGGCCCCCAAGTGTCACATCTCAGCAATGGGCCGGTCATGTTTCAAAAATGTCAGAAAACTGCTGGACATCACAACTCATAAGGTTGACTCCTAGATAAATGCGAAACATTCCGGCAAAAACTAAGTTCAGATAATATTGGCTCCACAACGCCTGATAGAGGTCATGGAGGTAAAATTCGTTTTATTTTGAAATAATTTGTTTTGAACTGAGAAATATACGCAATTAGCGTGGAGAATAAGATATCTTGATGATTCAGTTTCTTCCTTACCGTATTAGTTATTCCAGAAGCTGTTTTTTTCTATTAGCATCAATGTGAGTTCATTTCTCCAACTAAACCCAACGAAGTCTGCTTTCTCAAATTTATTATGGTAGTTTTAGTAATGTTAAAGTAATGGAACAAACGTTTTAGATTTGATGTTGCAAATTTAGTACGTGATTAAGTCGCAATAGCTGAACTCGTGGATATCCTACGGATGTTGACAATTAAGGTTATTACATGCCTCAGATATTCACTTATCCTTCGCTTATATCGTATATTTTAGAAAGTGACTTAGGTCCTATGTAGGGGCTCCCCATATGCTTTATAAATAGTAGTTCACGTACATCTCTACGGATATTTATACAATAAATACTCACTAAATATTGGAGGGGGTTTCGAAAGGATTCAAGCCCCTGGGCTACCAAATCTGTAGCTAGACCTCTGTGTGGAGGGAAACTATTTTGCATGTGAAAACTTCAGTCCTTTTTTTTTTTTACTTCTCAAATATTAGGTGAGTATCCAGCTAGTCTTTCGTATGTAAAGAATATGTGTAAGTACTATGAATTATCAAATTAATCATAGAGTAAGTGGATATTACCACAAGAGGAAATATTTTCCCTCAAATTTGGATGATAGTTCCGTAGAATTTTTGAATTTTCAAATTTTGGGAGATCAACTCGCTGGATCCACCCCTGACGAATAAAGAATACAAGAAAACGAGAAAAAATGTCTGATGCAGGCCATGGATACTTTGCTTGAAAATCTGATTTTATTAAAAGTACATGAATTTCTCAACGAGCAATACAATCTTGGTGAGATAGATATAAAAAAATTTAATCGTAATAAATTCTTTCTTCTGTTTAACCAAAAAGACAATTTCAAAAAACAAAAGAAAAAGAAACTGTTATTTTAAACGAAAACAAAATGTTTTTCTTCGTCAGCGGTTTGTTTTGTACCAGGGAATATCATGATGAAATCGGTGTTATGGCGTACATTTTATCTTTTGACAAGATTTCATGATGAATTTCGGTACTTTTTCATTGAAACTTTTCAACTCCGCCCTAATTTGGTTCGCATTTGTTTCCACTTTAACAATTCGAGTGGAAAGCCCTTCGATGTCGCTCTTGGTCTTATTTTCATGCATGTGCATTTCATGGGACAAATTATCCATTTGAGCGCTTTTGCGGAGCATTAAATTTTGTACAGTTCCTTGCTGAAAAAGAAAATGAATTTCAGTGACAGTTTGTTGAAGAGAGGGTCGTAGTGTAACGAAGAAGTGATTAAATTAAGGGACAGAGACAGGATTTTATACTTCTCTTTTATCAAATACATTTATTTTTTAATGGAAATTCATTAAATTGAAAAAAAAAATCTTAAATACAAATTTTGAAAAATTCAATATGGATGATTTTATTTGATTATCCTAGCAAGTAAAGTGAGACTCGGGTATCCATGTAGGCCTTTTCATTTCTATGAGAAGATGATGTATGTTGTAAGTCGATGCACAGCTTATATGCAGACATTGAAATTACAAATATTCATGCACAACGGATGTCATAAACGAGAAGAATCCAACCCCCGCCATTTTAGTTAAAAAGAAAAATTCAGCTAAAAATCAAATACTGAATTTAGTTCGTATACTTAATGGTAGCAGTAGCAAACATGGTTATCTAAAACACTTTGGATTTTTTGAAAAATAAAAAACGAGCGAGCCATTTCAAAAATACTACCAAGGACATTTGAAAAGAATAAATTCCATTTTACCAAACGAACAATAACATTTTTTCAATTTATATTACAATTATCTGTGGTGAAAACATGACAAATATGAATAATTTAACATGTGTCAAAAAGATGATTATAATATTTGTGTTTACTGAAATAGAGTATCGTAAAAATTAAGATTCATTTTATTTATAATGGCTAACCGGCGAAGCAAGGAAATTTGACTTTGGAAAGTTTAGCCCATATAAAAAAAAACTGCCAAGATGAGATTCCCACTGATCAGTTGAAATTTCAATCGATGCTACATACTTTTAATGCTTGTAAGTTTTCAAAACTTACGTTTTGTGTCTTTACAACTTTTAACCGTTCTCGAAATCGATAATGAATGCACAAAACGGCAAAAACATTTGGCGTAAATTAACTTCTGCAATCTTAACTTTCGGTTCGATGGAAGGTAATCCCAAGTTTCACATCTTCGTTTCCTCGATGTTAAGAACAGTGCACAAATATAGAGGAAAAACAAAATTACGATCATGAGTTATAAATAAATAAATAAATCCTGATAGTAAAGTTTCACACCTTAATTCACTCATCCTTCGAAGAAAAAAGACAAATTTTCGAGGGTGTGATATTATTCGGATAAGGGATAAATCCGAAAATCATATTTTTGCTCCCTTTATCCGAATCATTTTTAATTTCAATAATTTCTTGACTGTTCTTTTGATTTAAATAATTTGCTCTAAAAATGTTTAGTCAACGATGGTCAGTCAGTTTTCTGTATGTTGAAAATAGTTTCTTGTGCTGGAAAGATTGCAACAAACTGTTGAAGTAGTGGTTTCAAACATTAAGTTTTGGTATGAGAAGTCATTTCCAACCTCATGAAATACTTGTCAAAGGACTAACTCAACGGTCCTCGCTAGAATGCAACCAGCGAGGGAGTTTTTATCAAATGCTACATGCTGGGAATCTGTCATAAAATATTTCGTAAACTAATTGAGGTTGGGGCATGCCGTTGTCCAATCGCTTGAATGGGGTAATGTATAGCACGTCTGTCTCTCACACAGAAAGTCGCAGGTTCGTTCCCCGATACAATCGAAGAGTGTTTAAAACATGGCACAAATTCCTCGGTGCACCCTTAGCGAGCATGCCTTGATACAATATTTTGATCTTCCAAGTAAGGGGATTATGTGTGGGGAAAGCTTCCTCTATCATTAAACCCCCCATCAGATCTATTGAAATTCGAACTGGCGAATCTACAATGGTAAAGTGATATATGTCAATTAAAAAAAAATTGACAAATTAACGTCAAAATATTAATGCAAAATTTATCATTAGCAAGAAATCATTCGTTATCAAAATTTTCTCTTGGCAATCGATTACAAATTCGTAAATTCTTTCTGCATTTATTCTCATTGCCCTCAATATGAGTATGAAGGCCATGGGTTCCCCACCCATCATCGTGTAATGGTTAGCCAACTGAGTAGTGAGTTCGATCTTTTCTGAATTCTCCATACTTGTGTCAAGTTTAGTAAATAACTACGAGGACCATGTCAATTAAAATCAAATAGATTCATTTGCTTACCTTAGACCAGCGAGATGGCACAAAAGTCCAGGTAAAAGAGGACTGGGCATAGGGCAAGCTATTCCATCATTTAAAACCTATTTGCTACTGTAACCACAACAGAATCGGCCCTGCCAGAGCCTGGTCGGGGAGATTCTTTTCCTGGTGCATGTTCGTGAAAGCCTATGGAAAGCCAGTTCACCGAACAACCTTCTAGCGACAAAGATAGGGACTTGGAACATCAGGATCCTGTTTGAGATCAGGATATCAGCTCAAGTTGAGGACTGCCCCCCAAGGAGTTTACGAGAAGAAACAATGATAACACAGTGACTTACCTTTTGTTGAAGGTTGTTCACATTTAATTGTATCTTCATTATTTCATAAATGAGTGGCTGTAAACGGTTTTCAAGCCTTGCCATGTTCAAGTTGTCTTTGGATTTATTCAATTTACCGTCTACATCCTTTTTCCAATTTAACAATTCAGTCATTTGTCCCTTAAATTGATTCACGATTTGCTCCAGATTAGCCATTTTCGCTTGATTATGCTGGTTTGATATAATCGATGTCAGGTTCTTCAGTTGTTCTTGCATTCCTGATGATTTCTTCAATAAAGAAGCTACAGAGTTTTGCAGAACTTTATCCATATTATGGAGATTTTGGATCACGGAATCGATCTGACTGTCGCTTCTAACAATGCAAGCAACAAGCATTATAAGAAAGATACTCTTTTGTATCATTTTGTTTTTTGAAACAAGAATTTTTCTCGTAATAATTTCAAGATTGACAAATTATCCTAAAATAACCGAGCTTTTCGATCTCCCAGATATCCTAGTTTATTAAAACTATCACGAATCTTCAGAAGTATTTATAAGTCAATCGATTTTTTATAGGTGTGTCATGTTTGTGTTAGCTCTCTCGAAACTTGAGAATGTTGCAGTGATGTAACCACATGTTTATTGACGAGAGGAAAATTTGGAATATAAGCCTGACAGGAACTATATAAATTTCAGTGTTTAGTTATCATCTGCACCTTACTTCTTTTTGTAAGAAGCTGTTACGTTTGGTTTTGTTTGTCTAAGATTAGAAAAATCAAACACATTAAAGCCGTCATAACTATTATTTTGGGTGGGGTTGATCTGTATAACAGTCCACGGCGAGAATCGACCCGAGTTCTATCCAGCCTGTTGTGTGCACATTAGCTCATAAAGGGTAGCTACAAGAGTTCCTACCACATTGGATCAACACACACTAGGGCTGCTAGAGCAAAGACCAAACAATTCGGAAAAAGAAGAAGCTCCTGACGAGAGAAGAATTTTAGGTGGGGTTGGGGGATCCGGAGAAATTCAGTCGAACTCCTACCCCACACATAGGCGTCACCTAAGCCAATTCGGACGCGAAGGTCTCGATTATCAAACGAACCATGAATCTCTAGTAATTCTGCCATCCCGTACTCCCCGATTCTCTACCCCATCTTTGTTTTACTACCTAGTAATTGCAGATTTTTTTATTTTGAAGATGAAGCATCTCTACTTTTGTCCAACTCCTAGAGTTGACTCCTTTATCGTGAACTCGTCAGAAATTGAAATTCAAGACTTCAGAATTGAAGACATGAATAAAAGAGAGAAGTGAGAAGAATTTAAGCAATCCAAACTCCTACTATTGAGTTTTGACTTGGTTATTGTTGTGACAAACGAAAATATTGACCTCACCAAAAAACCAGTGACGTCGTGACGGCTCGAATAAGAGTTACGTACAAGGACCAGATGATCCCAATAATCCTAAAAAGAAGAGTATACAACCAATGCATCCTCTCGACAGTCACTTATGGAGCTGAAACATGGAGCCTAACCAAAAGATAGACCCGCAAACTGAGAAGTATGCAACGTGCGCATGAGAGAATCATGCTCAACCTTACATGGAGAGACCACAAGACAGCACAGTATATAATGAAGAAAACGGGTGTCCGTGACATCATAGAAACTATTAAAAAACTCAAATGGCAATGGGAAGGCCATGTTGCAAGCATGAAAGACAACCGATGGACATCACGTCTCGCAACATGGATCCCCAGAGATCACATGAGAAACCGAGGCCGACAGAACACAAGATGGAGAGATGAACTGGACAAATTTAGGAAATACTGGCTCTGCGATGCCCATGATAGAGAATTGTGGCGAATCCGGGGGGAAGGTCTATGTCCAACGACGGACGTTAAAAGACTGATGATAATGATGAAGATGATGATACAAAAAATGATGACGAATCCACTCTTCCATTTCAGATCGACTTGTTTTATTACTGGAACTATTAATAAAGGATTTGAAATGGTATACCTAGTTTTGGAATGATTTTGAACAGGGAAACGAATTCTGTTTTGTTTACCTTTTAGATTTGATTTAAACGAAGCATAGGAGTTTGACCCTTGCGCAGCAAAACTTGTTACTAATTCTGTGTCTTACTACTATTGCTTTCTTATCACAATCATCGAAACCTCTATGATAGGAATAGTTTTCTGATCGACTCTTCCATCGGGCTATTCTTTGCGCACAGAAGCTGCTTCAAGTAGATCATGAAAAAAAAAACAGTTGTGATATGCGATACGTATATTCTAGTCTTATCCTAATCCCGTCTTATGAATGAAATGACATAAAGTTTATCGTCGTAATAGAATCATCAGTTGAGCCATTGGTAGTAAGATAATCTGTTTCAGTAGAATCAAGTACTTTGAATGAGTGTAGGAAATGTTATGCATATCATAGATGATATCTAGTAGATGATATCGTAGATGATATCTAGTGCACTAGCATGGCAATTTCTCAATAATACTCTTCATGTATGAACGTGCTACTTTTTTATGTAAAGATAATTGTAGCATTTAAAAATGACCCAATGAAAAGGAAATCAATGGATTCTTAATACAATCCCTGTTTATATTTAAATTTCAATATAGTAGGAATGTAAGTTTTTTTCAGTGACAATCAACAAACAGTAGAGAAAAAATTCTTTATATGTTGTAAGCGCTTTAATAAACAACTGATGATTTTCTGCCATAGTTAATCTGAATTAAATTTTGAGTAGCGAAAAATATAGTAATCTATACTAATAAAAAAAAAGAAAAAAATAGTCAGTGTTTTCTATGTAAGAGACCATATTTGAAAAGTAAACTTGTATAGATGACTCGATGGAGGAAACCAACTATAGATGTTGTTTAAAATGAACGGAACAAGCTTGAATTGCGGCTTTAGATTCAAAGCTTTATTTTAGGGGGTAATGGTTTCTGTCTTATTTGCTCATAAACAGCAGATCCACAATCCTACTAAAAGTTTCTTTTTTTGTTATTGAAAGGTGAAGTTAATTGGTAAATCTCGGTCAGAAATCGAGATAAAATAATTCTTAATACGATACATTTGTGACCTGCCTCGAGGCTGACATAGTTACGTATTCACCATCGGTGCCAGAGGTCAGTGTTCAAACTAAGTTAAAAAGCCAATATTTCGAATACTGATTTTCAAGGTTGGTATGCCCTTCCCACTTGGAAGATTGGCACAACACGGTTTTCCTTCTATTTCTTCAAGACTTTATTTGGTCTTGTGCTATACTAAGCTAAGCTTAGTAAATATATAAAGAAGTTTATAGTTGGCCAATGGTTGGTAAGCCTTTCTTGCAAACTTATATGTAAGCACAGGTTTACCCCGTTATCCGAAAGTAGATTGTGTTTACAAATACCTTACATGAACCGAAATGGCAAAAAGCCAAAAAGCAATTACCATCAATTTATAAGAGAAAATATTTTTAGTATTCTCAGATCCCACTATGGTAATGAGTCGTCGGAGATTGGGGTGATGAGAGGCACTAGATACTTGTATGTAGATGAGAGAGGTGTGTACGCTGTCTTTACAACGACCTTTCGTATACCTATATTGTAAACTAAATCCTTTATTGGTTGCCGAATTACTGAGGCCATAGACTAGGATTGAGTTAAGCTCAGTAAGTAAACTTAAATCTGGATATTTTGTTTAGGTGTCAGGATTTGAATGAATCCATTTTGATTCGTTTCTTATTTTTTTTTTCTGATACAAATACAGCTCGCGTAAGTGTCTAGGAACATATCGACTTTGAGCATTTCATACCCCATGCCTATGCAACTAGTCTATCCGATCTCTTACGCTGGTTTTACAAATACTAACGTACCTATTTTTTTAAAAAAATGACTGCATGTATGAAATTCATTTTTTTGAGAACTCACTGAAATGTTTCGCCCTAATTCATTTCATTTTTACAGATGCTGCGCTGTGTAAGACAATTTATTTCTCAGTGCACCATCAGATAATAAGGTTTGATAATCCCTGTTTTGATTTCTTATACGAATAGCATTGTGCTGAGCTTTAGGTATTACAGGCAAAAAAAATATGTACAAATACCCGTTGGGTATAATTATAGTATATCAATAAATCATCAATAACTTCTATTTGCAGTGTAAGATCATTTTATTTTCTATCTGGAAATGCTCCAGTTGTTAAGTATGCGTTGCAAATAGTGGATGTTTCGTTGGCTTCACCTAAAGGAGTTGCCACTTTTGATTTGGGGATGAGACGGATCTTGAAAGAAAAAGAGCGACGGGTGATTATCCATATTTGTGTCGCCGAACAGTTGCACAAGAAGAACCAGTAAAACCAGTTTTCAGCAAATTGCTGTATTTCCTGTTACCGAAGACACCGGCCTCAAGGACGTGCCCCGATTTGAAAAAAAACAAAAAAATAATAAAAAAAATAAATAAATAAAATAAAAAGAAGAACGGGTCTGGTTGGTCACTCAATAGAAACCGACACCTGAACAACGTCGTTTTGCAGTATGCTGCGTTTGGGTGATCAATGGAAGTTACTTCCCTCACCTTTTGTCGGGTAGTGATCACTACAAAAAAAAAATATCTGAATTTCCAAAAATAAACGCAGATACTGCTGGAAACAAACAAATTGATCAATTTAGCATAAACTTATATTGCAAACTAAATCCCCCATAAAATCTATTGGTTAAGAAAAACAAAATGAATAATTAGTTCTTTTTTAATCATTTTATTTTCTAAACGAAATAAAGAGTAAATGTTTAAGTAAGTATTTCAGTCCTTTAGATTTCTTTGGAACGGCCTGCATGCGTGACATATACATACATAGTCATCCAACCGGACCAACTTGGAAATTAGAAAAAAATCTATTTTGACTGTTTTAGTTGATTGACCTATAAAAAGAGTAATCATTCGCCTATACAATCTTACAGGATAAACCTTCATGCTACCGGAAATCCGGTAAATAAGAAAAAAATGGAATTTTCCAAAACTAGACTACTGGCTTAAAATCAATCCCAATTTGAAGACAGTTTTCCCTGCAGGTGAGGCTCATTTAATACTGCTCCAGTGAGCAGCATTCTGTCTTTTACCTTAAATACATACATACATAAGGGTTTACCAAAAAATAACCAGAATTAAAGATTCATCCCTTGTAACGACTTTGGAAGCAAACTGTAGGTCATTTCAACCCTTTTGAGCCCCTGTGAGCAAAACAAAGCTTGAATTTTGTGAAAACTCGTCCCGTTTTCCAATCTTGTGCTAATGTTTGCTGGCATGAATTCCAAGACGGACCAGTCACTTCTGATATCTCATAGATGGCCCGACAACAATCTTCATTGATTGCGTGTTGAACTTTTCCAAGATTTCCGTCATTTGTGGGTGTTGAAGGTTGGCAAAATTGAAGTTGGTCTTCAAGTGATACTTCACCACGCTTGGAATGCAAATGGCATCGTGCATGTATTTTATCGAAAGCTTCTTTAAAAATTCTTCCTTTAAAGCTTCTCGGAAAATTAGAACAGTTTGAGAATTAGCTCAAAAAATCAATACAAACAATCCAGCGATTCATTGTCATCGGCAACAACTTCGAAAAGTGCCTAAACCTGGAGATTGGGTTCCCCGTGATCTGACAAAAGCCAACCTGAGCAAGTATAGACATCTGCACTTCTATACACTTTATAGAAGCACTCACTCAAAGTGAGGCGTTACGGCCACTTCCCACATCAACGGCTTTGTAAGAAGGAAGTTATTTATACCAAAGAAATTATCAACGTGAGCGAGGCACTTGTTCACTCTGGGTTTGAAAATGTCGAAATTATACACGTCTAGAAAACATTCAGAAGGGAGTTTATTCCAAAGTTTCTTCTCAAGATCATTTGCTATTTGAGACGGAACCTTGATATGTCTGAAACGTATTGATGTGCCCTCATTGCAGACCGAGGTCTAACCGAAAATTCACAGACAGGAGGGGTTAGGAGTTATAGTTCGTATGAACACTTTCCATAGAAGAAATGGTCGAACAGTGCCAAACTTGCAATATTACAATGATGAGACAATGGTTTGAGTGTAGAAAAACGCTCATCATCCAATAGTCTAGGCATTACCTTCTCTACTTTATCGAATGTTGAAAGTGCATAATGAAAGGAGCCTGTCCAGATGTGCACGCGGTGCATTTTGGGACCGATGGGGTCCATTTTGAGCTGTACTCTAGACTATTCATCTCCGCCAAATGCTAAGCCAGTATAAATTCTTGTGAAATATTGATTTTTCATCACCAGTCCAAAAATGGGGAGATAAACTCCCTTCTGAATGTTTTCTAGACGTGTATAATTTAAAAGTGAGCAAAAAAATGGAAGTTGTGGCCATTGTCGGGATTGCTTTTGTATGTATAATTTTGAGTTTCTATCATTAAATGTTACAATTACGACAAGCATCTATCAGTAGTTGGTTCAAATTAGATCAATCTCAAAGGTGTAGTATTCCATCATGATAATGCACAGTTCCCTGTAGCACAGATCACATCGAAAGAGATTGAAAAACTCGACCGAGAAAAGATTATATACCCTTCTTATTTTCCAGATCTTGCTTCATCTGATTATCACCTATTCCAGGGTTTACTGAAAAAACATCTGGATATAGTAAGTTCTTAAAACACATGAGAAGGTGGATATTACCCTCTCTACACTTGTAAAACCCAAACGCCTCAAAAACGGTATTATGAAGCTTTTGGGTTATTGGGAAGTAGTTAATGATAGCGATGAAACTTAAGTTAAGGAAGAAACAGAAATTAAACATGAATTTTTAATAATAATACTGTGGAATTAATCTGAATAAAAGATCTTAATCAAAGAATGCTGGAAACCTGATCTAATATATCTGTGCAAGTGAGTATTAAATGCGCACCCGTAAGTCTTTCGTCTCTATTAAAACACGATACTTATTATGATCTTTTTTTTAAGTGAAGAAAGTGTTTTTTCTTTCATCATACTTTTAAAACCTTTTTTTTTTTGTAGAGCTGAATATAATTAATGACATTCTTCAAGTGAATGCTGTACATTTTGACAATTCCACATTTTGTTTTTAAATGTATTCACACACGTCTCTATAAAAATTGTGTCGGTTTCCATTTAACTGACATCATCAAGGAATAATCACTATTCTTTTTTTAAAATCAATTCTCGTGATAGATTTAAATATACATTCGCAGGCATGGGATTATAGATTAAGATTGTTTTTGTTTTTTTTCAATTTTTTGTAGAAATAATTTATATAATGTACAGATTCTCTTCTTGCGTCTCTTGTCTGCGGTATAAATTGCACCGGTCTCCCTATCCCTGGTTTTCACGGTCATCTCATATCTGTGTTTCACTTTTCGAAGGTCTCGCTTTATTCTCTTTTTCCCTTTCAGTGGCCTTATTATCCACGGTTGCCATTTCACTTGTCCCCCTATCCGTGGTTCCCCCTTTCAGTGCTATGTGGTCACATCATAAGAATTCTGTTCTAGTTGATTCAGAGTCACACATTTTCAGCTTCATCACGTGAAAAACTTGGTGAATGTAAAAGAATTTATTGTAATAAAAGAAGAAAAACGAAAATCAATCACAAAAGTAAACTAGAAAGAATCCAGAGAGCGTATAACTCTGTTAATGGTTGCATGAAAAATCCTATGCTGTAACTGAAAAATTACATATAGTTACGATGCTGAGGAGGTAATTGCAAGTTTCAATTTTTGAGTTGATCAAGGATATTCTTTGATATATCAAGACCATACTCCGTACTTTGGTCTTGATATATGAAAGAATATCCTGGATCTGCTCCAAAATTTAATATTTTTTTATTATCCCATAGCCTACTTTTCCACGAACACTTCTGGAGATATTTTGTGGACAAACGAACAAATATGAGAGATACGCATACTCCTTCCAACTTATTTGGCAGAGGTAAAAATTATTCGATAGCTTTACGGGTTTGCATCATTGGAGATATTTATCTTTTTCTATACTTATGAACGATCTAAATAGAGAACTTTAATATCGATAGAGTCAGGAAAAAAAGTCGACAGGAAAAAATACAGATGAATCCAATTAACGAGCAGATATGTTTATGTTAATAGCAGATATTTCCAAGGTTCGATTATCTCCCTTTAATCTGCAATTGCTAAAGTTATTTCCCTTGGATTGAAAAACCTGAATTGATCAAGTTGAATCTCGTTATTAGAAACTGTGAACCATGACTGTCACCAAAACCGTCAACATAGGTTTCTCTCAGTTTTTTGCGGAGAGGCTGCACTTATGTGGCTAGAAGGCTGAAAAATTTCAACATTTACTCCTTATTATGTTAGCAAAAGACATTATTATTTTTTAAAGAATTTCCCCAAAATAGGTTTTTGAAAGGATTCTGTCAGCGATGTAAGTTTATTCCAAATTCCCCTCTTTTTGGGTCTGTTTGCTTTTCCAAAATCCATACTTCTCAAGCTTACTGACTGACTATATATGTATCATGCATACATACAGTACCAATGTAGCTAAAGTGTTGAAAATTCACCCCTCATTACGTCTATTAAGAACCTTGCCTGACGGCATCAAAGAATAATCATTATTCTTTTCTTTTTAATCATTCTCGTAATTATACATTATATTATATTATAGATTAGGATTAAAAAAAATTTTTCTTATTGATATGATTCATGCAATATACAGTTTCTCTTCTAACGATAGATATACGTGTTTTCAGCCCAAGGCAAGGGAAGTAAGCTACTCATAGATCACCCCATCTTTCAATGTTTTAATTGATCGTCCTCAACACAGCGTGCTGCCAGAAGACGTTGATCACGTGACTGTGTCTTCTGAGTGAATAACCAGTGTTTAAATATATATATATATATATATATATATATATATATATATATATATATATATATATATATATATATGTATATAATCTATAGCCGCACTGTAATGCAACGAAATAGCTGTCTGTGGATGACACTGTTATTAATTATCACACACACACACACACACACACACACACACACACACACATATATATATATATATATATATATATATATATATATATATATATATATATATATATATATATTGGGTCATCCACAGACAGCTGGTTCGATGTATTACATCTCTTCAGTATGGCTATAGACTTTATCCCATTCAGTACCGCGAGGCAGAATTGAAACCCCTACAGGCCGATATCCTACCTCTGGACTACGGAGCTGGGTGGTCAGTAAGGCTGAATTCAAGTGATATATATTCATTTTACGCAGAAACTCCTCATCCACCAGAGTGCTCTATTCCTATGGAAGATATATATATATATATATATATATATATATATATATGCATATGTGTGTGTGTGTGTGTATTACAAACATAAACGAATGAGTGAGAGCTAGGAAGAGATTCGATTGAATTTGAGAGAGATACAGACAGACAGACAGACAGAGACAGAGAGAGTGGGTGTTAGTAGGGATGTGCGTGGAAGGCCAACAAAGGACAACAAAGGACAGCGTCTGCAGCAACAATCTCGCTGGTCAAAAAAAAAAAAAAAAAAAGAGCAAAAGAAAAAAGGGGAAATTGAAAGATTATCGCTTAAATGGTTCGGGCTTGTCAAACTGTGCGGAATCTACTTCCAATCTCATTTCCGAGAACAGGAACCTCACCAGTGTCCATGTGACAAGTCGCGAATTTGTGTTTCCACATTCTCCTCCAGAACAAACGCTGCTTTCTAAATTTGTGTACTCAAGTTCCCCGATGCTGGTCTTGTGATATTTGTATTGACTTATTTCATTTTCATTGACTTTCATCGACTTCAAATTATGTTAAAAAAAAAAAAATAAAATAATGACTGCCCATGTAAGTAAAAGGTGTAAAATATTTTGTGACTTCGAGATCCAGATCGACCACTCCGTACAAGCAAGGAGGACAGTCGTGAAAATAATCTGCAAAACGGTGTCTACGCTAGTAGACCAGAGGGTGGAAGAAAAAATTCGAAAAAATTCGAAAAAATACCAAGACATTGCCCGGGGACTACAAAAGATATGAAAAATGTGGATAGGGGTCGTATCCCCAAAACTGGTTCATTTAACACAGTGAGCAAAAACCTGCGGCAAGATTGGGAGAATCAAGATAGATAGATATATGTGCGTGTGTGCGCACGTGCGAGCGATACTGGAAGTATATTTCACACAGTTTGACAAGCCGGATTCATTTAAAGGCGACAATTTCTTCCTTTCCTGCAACTTTTCGCTCTGAATTTGATCAATGAAATCTTTGCCTTCGTACGTTGTCCTTTCACACGCACGTGCATGCACACACACTCTCCCCCATATATATATATATATGTGTGTGTGTGTGTGCGTGTGTGTGTGTGTGTGTGTGTTTGTACATACATACATACATACATGTGAATAAATTTGAAAAATTCAATTAAGCATGAACCTACGTTGCAAAACTCATTTGGGGCAGACTGAAGAAAAAAATTCTTACTAGACATAATGAGGGGTGGTCACTTGAATTTTCAGTCCTCTAGCTACATTGGTATGGCCTGCTTGCAAGATACTTATATAGTCAGCCAGTCAGTTTAAAAACAGGAAGGAATGAGTGTTTATAGTTTTGGTTGAAGGTTTCATATATATATATATATATATATATATATATATATATATATATATATATATATTGGTTGACAGTTTCTAATATATATATATATATATATATATATATATATATATATATATAGAGAGAGAGAGAGAGAGAGAGAGAAAGAGAGTGAGAAAGAGATATCCGTAGATATAGATAGATATAAGTATATCAACTGAGATAAAATCCAATATACCATGCGAAAGAGATAGATAGATAGATAGATAACGAGAGAGAGAGAGAGAGAGAGAGAGAGAGAGAAAGAGAGAGAGAGATCCGTAGATACAGATTGCTAGACATATATATAAGTATATAAACTGAGATAAATTCCAACATACCTTGCGAAAATCATGGCAAAAAAAAAAAGCAAAAAAGGCGTGTGTCTGCAATGCAAGTCAAACAACAGCTCGCATATACAAACCATGTAGAATACATTGACCAATCGACAAGCATAAACAACTCATAGAAGTTTCAATTCGCTCACGCCTTCTGTTCGTTGTTACGTATCACTTGAAGTAGACGCATTTTATCAAAGTAAAAATGGTCTGTTCAAAAATTGAGCAAAGTATCACTCAGACATTTTTGGTGAAATTGAACGGGACGGCTACCGAATCTTTTCGTACACCAACTGAAATTGATGACGAAGGATACATGTAACATGCATGTGGAACAAGAGATTTTGTGAAGCTTAGCGTCGATACATACATAAACAACCCTGTCAATATTTACGGGTATATGCTAATTATCATCTAAACGGATACATTCTCGTATTTATAAATATATTTCAAGTTCAAGTGATATTATAATATATCATTAAGCATTTTTTCTATTAATCATTATACATCCATAAATCATAATATATATATATATATATATAAACTGTGCTATTTATACGTACAGGTTTAAAGGGTGGAAACCTAAAAATTGAAAAAAAATTTTTCTTTTTCTCACTGATTATAAACTCAATTTGTGGAGTTAGTTTGGGGTCAGATTTCAATATCAATTAGATCTGGGAGAGAATCAAAACATTTCAACCTTTTCCTGTATATCTTTTCAGATTTCAGGTCTGTCAAGTTGTCAGAATTTTGCAGCTTTGCCCGAAGAAAAGTCTAATGCCGTGAAGGGTTTTAAATTTGAAAAAAAAAATTCACCACACAGGACATGGCATTTTGATGCTTTTTACGTTCTCCCCAGGACTAGGGTTTGATTAGGGGTCAAGGTAAGGGTTAGTGTTTTCGCGAGACTCATGCATTTGGGTCTTTTTTTGGCGAGGAAAAAATGCAACTCGATCCGTTTTTCAGGCTGCCGTATTTTAGAATTATGGACGTTTGCTTTCGGTGGGGGATAACGAAAACGTTCGAAATTTTTAATACCATGATGGCTTGTGAGATAAGCATCGTTGAGCCGATATCAGAAGAGCATCCTGGCGTAAATCGTGCACAAGGCCGTAAAAGACTATCTTGAAGGTGAAGAAGTTATTTTACACTTGTTGCCAACTCTTACTGACTTTCTCAACAAACAAGAATGTCAATTCAAGACTTCCGGTTAAGACTGAAAATTGGAAAGTTTAATAAGATGGATTAAAGGAGAAGGAAAAGAGAGGGGGTTCTATTTCTACGTCGTCAATCAACAAAAAGAAGAATAAAAGAAGGAAAAACAGAAAGAGGGAAAGAAGAAATTGAGAGAGAAAAGGTCGGAAAGAGAAAGAGAGGGAGAAGAGGAGAGGAATAAGGAGAGAAAGAGAACATTGAAAGCTATGGGCACTAGTTTTCAGTGTATATGTTAATTGTCACAAATTATATCCAGAACTATCTAGATTTACATGCTTTTTATCTAGAAAATATCTCGATACTATTTTGTTGAGTTCCCTTCTATGGCTAAATTGAAACATTTTCTCAGTTGAAGGAAAATGTTTTTAGAAAAGTTGGAACAATTTAAAATCTTATAAGCTTCTGCCAGAATTCAGTTTTACCCCGAAACAGCTGGTCTTGTTTCTTTCCTACTTAATCAAGTAAATGATAACGAATTCCAACTGGTCTTGATCTCGGATTCGAATCTCAAATCTCCTACCTTGCATTAAGAGCCTCTCTTTCACTCGCAGAGAGTTTTTTTTAGTATTTTCTTTTTAAGTGGATTAGGGGAGGTGGGGATTATTTCTTGGGAGGAAAAGTTTTTCCTCTCAGATACAGATCTTCCACACTTACTGAGAGTTTGCTCTGTGTCATCTTTTGCTTTCACAAAAAACCCCCAAAACATCCCCCCCCCCAAAAAAACCCCCAAAACAAACAAAAGTAGCGTTTAGCGTTTGTTTTGCAGTTGGCCATTATTGTGGCAGAGCGCTACCCCGTCCTTCTCTCTTACACTCCAGTTTTCTGTACCGTATCATCATCGCCATTTTGGGGGCCTGGGAATGCTACAAAAGATTTCCCTTATAAATAAATGGTAATTGCTTGTTCGCTCAACACCATTTCGGCTTACAAATATTTTCTTTTTTTAAAGAAAGGCCATTTTTGGAAATCGGTGAAAACCTGTATTTGCAGGGATTTTGTTTCGCTGGCTTTCTTCCCATCAGAAGTCCCGGCCTTATTCTTGGATCGAACACCGAACACCAGGAGCTGGTGGAGATTACAAACAAAGCCTATTCTCTTTGATTCCCGAGAATAATTGAAGCATTTTAGAACGTATTTCTCCCTTGGAACTCTGGTAGAAAATAGAAAGGTTTGGTTGATAGCATTCGTTTGTTTTTGAGTATTTTGACTTATACGAGTGCATATTTTTCTGACAATCGTGCAATTACTGAACTTAACTTGGTCTGACACAAGAACAAAATTGTAGGACCGCCAATGAGGGTCGAACTCACTGTAGAATTGGAATGTATTACTAATAAAATGTTCAACAAATAATTAGAGGAAAAAACAGACAAAACTTGAAAGGAAATATGTATGGAGACTTACTTAAAAATAATTTAATATCGCCATTCAGATAGAAGCGTACGTGTCGAAGCAAATAAATTAATTCACGTTTGAATTAGCTTCAAATATTCTGAAACAAGCGATGAAGTACAAAGAGATAGCTAAGTATCAGCAGGCCCGTCGCCAGTGTTTAAGGCAGGCCCCTCTTGGAAATCACTTGACCCCACCCTGGTGAATTATAGAATGCTGAATTTTACTACAGTAACCATTTTTATGACACATCTCTTTCTTTTCGTATTATATCCAGAACGTCTTGTTTTGGCAGCGTGAAAAAATCGCTAAATTTTGGGGCGTGTTTTGACCATTTTAGTATCTTTTTTTGGACATTTTGGCGTTTTTTGGTATAAAAAAAATCAAGCACTTTTCTTGTAACAACTCGCTGCACTCCCACTCGACTTGATGGGTATCTCCCATTCGCTCTCTTCTGACGACGAGCCTTAGTATCAGAGAAGAAATTGTTGTTGAGCAGTCTCTCAAAGATTTTGTTCTCACTGCATTGTCTGTCCATTTGTTCAGTAAGAACTTAAAATTCCATAAATTTCTGCGTCTGTTTACGATAGCTTTACTTGGTTTCAATAATCTGCTGAACTAGCATGCCAGCGACTGCTCTACGGCGTGGTGCCCAACCTTCCTAATAATTAAGCAGAAGATTACTCACGTACATTCGCACTTAAGCTTGCATGTACCCTCCTTATACAATCACACATTTTTGTACCGGAAGGCACAACTCTGTACAAAAACATTTTGCATTGAAATGTTTAACTTATTTCTAATTCAGCACCGGACATTTTGTAAATATTTATAAGCTAATATCAGTTGGCAGGACATTATTTCCATGGCATTAAAATCGTGGTATGAAATCCTCATTGCTTAAACAATGTACATCTACACGGATGAATGTGACAGTATTTTTTAGATTTTAATTTAGACATGAATTAATAGACCTAAAGAATGATTTACAAGTACATGAATGAACAGTAGTGCATTGTATATGCTAAGGCAAGGTTATTTCACATTCACTTAGAAATCGAAAATTTGAGTTGAGGTTCTTTTTAAAGCTTAACATCTCATGATTCCATTTTGTAACCCTATCTGCAGTATACCATTACTGTTTAAGCCATTTTTGCATAAGTGACTGCGTGATGCCAGAAAAAAATATTGCATTTTTGACGTCGAGACTTCTCATAATAATTTAGTGGTTGAATATATGAGCTATGTCCGTAAAGTATTCAGCCTTTTTAAACATCTTGAAAACCAGTTGCATGGCCTTGATGTAACTTGGCAACAAATCAGAGGGGACATTACTGTGCAGGTGTGAATAGTGAATCTTCCACGGGGTTACTCGTTCGGCAGTGATACGCTATCGAGTGAGACTGTCTACTGTGTGACTGAGCCTGCCTATCCTTGGCAAAATGTCACATCATCTTAGTATGTCAGCCCTCCTATTGTCCAGATTTGGCTTATTGCGGCTTATTGTGGCTTTTTACTTTTCGCCGTTGAAATGGGTAAGATATCAGATGGTTGACTAGACTAAGGATAATTCTATAAGGCAACTGATACCGGTATTTCCAGACTGTTTTGAAAAACAGACAAGTTCATTAACCATCGTAATCTACAACAAATGTCCAAAATTTGTATTCTTGTACATGCTTTTCTTTCCCTCCAAATTATTGTTAATTGTATTTACGCTGTTTAGGTACATTCAGCAATTAATAACGGGAGATCATTTCAAATAGAATTTCATAGTAACGTTTCGCAACTTATAATTATTTCTGTCGGGTTACATATCCATTTCTTAATGATATAATTGTAGGCGTCGAAAAAAACAAATAGAGTAGGTATAGACTGTTAATGAAAAAAAATGAGAATTCGGAGTGAAAGCAGTTATTTAGGCTTTTGGATTACCGGCGGCTGTCCAGCTCAATGGTAAGAACAGTGCAACGTTGAAGTGGTAACCCTATCGGTGGCAGGTTCGATTCCAACAGCAGCCCTGTTTTTTGAAATCATCTATTCTATTTACGTTATCTACGGCGAGTAATACATTAACCGTGTAATGACGGAAGATCATCTCAAATGAGTCGCTGTATAATATAACACAATTTATAATTCTCTCTCTCTTTCTCTCTGTATATATACATATTAGTGTTCGCGTGTATTTATACATTTGCTTACATTGTCGCTTTTGTTTTTACCACCACATGATTAATTCTTACAACATTTACGAGCTGATATTGGCCAGTTTCTATATGACCACAAACAGCTTGATTATTATCTTTGTTTGATTTCTTCACATGCACTTTGATGCATTCAGATGACATAGTATTTTCTGCTTAATTTATCCCATCACTTGACCAAATGATTCAAAACTAATTGATGATGATTAACGGTCCCATCGATATCTTTTTAACAAGCATTCCGTTTTCTGATGATCAGCACCTGGGCCCTGAAGTATTCTTGACCTCTCTACACCAGAATTATAATATGTTTCTTTTTGGTTATCTTGCCGGTTGCGAGCCCGGGTATAGTGACGCATGTGGCTAGCAGTTTCACACTGGGAAACGTGTTTGCTACAGGAAGCTCAAAAGCATCACCCAAGCGATTTCTGTAACAATCCCCCCAGCGTGAGCCTGGGGGCAAAGATTCCCCTTCGGAGAGGCCTTTGACGTATGCTGGTGAAAGCTTCCAAAAAGACAGTTCACCCAACAACTTTCCAAAGGCCAAAACCAAGATAAAGGCCTGGAACATCAGAACCCTGTTTGAGACCAGAAAATCAACTTGAATGGTGGACTGGAATGGATAGGAGGGTGAGAAGAATTGAGAGGCCAAACCGGGGGACCAAACCGGGCCTGAAGAAGATCAGTGTGGCCCGGTGTGGTTGCTATTCTATGCTCCACAAGATGCTTACAGGAACGAACTATCTACTCCAAAATGCAGTACTTTTGATCTCCCTTGTGTGTGGCAATTCATATCTTTTATGTGCCGCAATCTTGGATGTTTAGAAAAAGTGAAATTCTACTTAAAAGTGTGCTGGGCCGTAACAGTTATGCAGTTTTCGGCATCTTGAAAACTTATCCGCAAAATCATGAGTAAATCGTCCAGGGGCCCCGATAAGTTCCCAGATAGATGAAAAGATTGCACAGAACAGGGGTCTGATGTTTCAATCTATAAATCAGGGCGGAAAGCTTACTAGGAAACGTTTATCGAGGAGAAAAATAAATACATTTGGGGAGAAAGTTTTTTTTTGTCTAAACTTCATTAATGTCGAAAGATGTATCAGTGGAATTCTTCCACAACCGAAGATATATAACATTTTGATGCCTTCAAAGACAAGTATGCCACCACACCCTGTTTGTATGAGATTCTGGTTCGAATTAACTGGCATCTAGCCTATAAAAACGAAATATCTACAGTGGATAGATGAAACCTTTTGTTAGATGCTTAATATCCAAATGGCATAAATTTCTTCTTAAAAAGAAATGGGAACTTCTCAAGCGCGCACACATACACACACACACACACACACACAAACACACACATACACACACACACACACACATATATATATATATATATATATATATATATGTATATATATGTTTGTGTGTGTGTGTGTGTGTGTATGTGTGTGTTTGTGTGTGTGTGTGTGTATGTGTGTGCGCTTGTGTGTGTGTGTGTGTATGTGTGTGTTTGTGTGTGTGTGTGTGTGTATGTGTGCGCGCTTGAGAAGTTCCCATTTCTTTTTAAGAAGAAATTTATGCCATTTGGATATTAAGCATCTAATGACTGGGGTTCTCAATTTTTTTCTTCGTCCTGTTCAATAGTATTGGTGAATCCATGGGAAGAATTTAGTGTGAAATGTATGGTTACCATAAGGCAGACGATTGACATGTAGTACTTGTTAGCAATTTTCTTTAATTCAATGTTCCCTCTCAAGGAGATGGATGAGTTTTGCTTTTCCCAGAAATAACTCATTTCTAGACACAGTTTCAGAGAGATCCACCTATAATACACTATGGTTATCTGTCGTCATCGCCGTCATAGTCTCCCTTTTCTCCACTTGATAACTTAGTTACCCCTCAATATATTTCAATGACATTTTGCTTGTAGGCTTTTCGGAAGATTCTACCCGGGGCGGGGGGACGGCGAGTTATGGCCACTCTAATTGATGGTTTACATTTTGTAAGCAAAAACGCGGTTAATGGGCCTAATAAACAACGAATTACCACTCTTTCTATCTGAACCATTTTGTGCTGGTGACTCCAATACTTTTAAATCCATCAATAATTTGCTTTTCCGTGCATATACGGTAAGTCCTTTGAACAATAAAAGTAGCCAAAAAGATTTATGGAAACCAAAAGAAGGCGCCATCTGTAGTTCAGTCGTTGATAAGCTTATCTTGCAGACCAATCGCTGGAGTTGTGACTTCGATCCTCATTGGGTGCCCCACTATTCAGGCTTTGTTCCAGGCTTATCTTAGTAAATACTATATTTGCGCTGAACTAAGCTATGTCTTGAGAAGCAAAGATGATTTAACAACTTTGTTACAGGTAAGGAGATTTTAGATATCAAAATTACCCAGCGTTGGCCCATTTTAGAATATTTTCTGAGATTATCATAAACTATTGTTTCTCAACTTTCAACTCATTCGTTCTTGAAAAAGCCGTCAATTTATAGCAAATTAATGCTGTTTAAGATATTTTCATTCGATTAAATTCTTTCCCTTGATGTTTTGCTCATGCAAGACTGGACACCAACTAACTGGAAATTAAAAACAACCCTCTTCCTTGAAACTTATTGCAGATTCTACATTGTTGTTCTCCCAGTCAATTCATCAAAGCAAATTCTCCCTCATAAAACATGACAGCGTGTAGAGAAGAGTCAGGGTCTCTCCTGTTTGTGTTCAAAATCATAATCCGTAGGCATTGGGATCACACTTCGAGGTGATTATGTTCTAAATCTGATTGAACAGCCTTTAATTTAAAAAAAAAAAATTCTATTTCAACCTATCATACTAAAGGGGCGCTTGAACTAACTTTCTTATTCCAAGGAAACTCTGTCTGAAAATATTATATGTATATCTAAAGGCACATCAGTATGTTCAAAAGTATATAAGTATTTTAATGTAAAAATAGATATCACTTTCTAAAGTTTACATGAAGATAGTTGAACAACCGTAGCCATCAAAGATGGCGAAGGGTTCTATCCTTATTTCCATAAAAATACGTGTGTTTATGTGCTTGTTTGTTTGTATGTACGTGTGTTTGTTCCGATGCTCCTGGCCAGACCGTTTTTCTACTGTTCTGAAAATTGGCATCAGTACTCAACTAAACACCCTCTAAATTTTTTGGAAAAAAAGCTTTTTTGGCCTTTTGGGGTTATTCTGACCGGTTTAATAATAAGATCTAGATTCTCCATAACTCAGTTTTTTTTTCATATCTATTCATTTCGGTGAACATTTTAAGCCATCCTACTTTTTTTCAGTCTTCTTCCACCGAAATAACACGATAAAGAAGACATTTGGTAAACATTCTGTTGCTCCTAGTGTCAAATATCACCGAGACATACTCAGTATCTCGTTAAATAAAACCCAGAAATCAGGTGCTTTTTATCATGCGTTTTAAAATTTTCGCGGAACATCTTGACAACCTCTCATGTCTTTGAGAAAACCGACAGAGTAACATTGTTATTATAGTAAGAGCGATATCGTACTGGCAGGAGTGTTGGATTAAGATGTTGTAGGCCGATAGCACTGTCAAGCAGACTGTTACATTTCCAAAAACAATCATGAAATTCGTTTTTATAAAGCTAACAACAATTAAAATTCGAACATTTGCTTTGCGTAATTTCTTGGAAACAAATTTCCCCGAACATCAGTAAATTGTAAGTTCTTGAGAGGATTGTGTTCAATTGCCTTGTAAACAAGTCTGTTGTAGTTGTTTTTGGACATCTCAATTTGCTACACGATATATACTTTAACAGTACAGTATTTCTTTTAGCCCACATACATACGTGTGTATATGTGTGTGTGCGTATGTGCTCGTCCGTGTACGTACTCGTGTGCATGAGTGTGTATACGTGAGTGTCTGATTCATGATCCGAATGGATTCATCCAATAGAGCTCACACATTGAATCATCGGGGCAACTGAAAAAAAAAAACAACCAAAAAACAAAACAAAACAAAAACAAACAACCCACAAACTTACATATTCATTCGAAGTCGCATACATGCGCACAGACATACATATCATCAGCATACACACAAATAACCACACGCTTACAAAAATAATGACACATACGCACCAACTGAATTAAGAGTAGGTATACCAACTCTCTAAATGTATCGTTAATTTCCATTCCTGAAGGTTAATACCGAAATTTGCTTAAACACGTATGTTTCCGCGCAAACTTGCTCGTTTACATACCAATGTTCATTTAGAAAATGTGCATATGCATATAACAACATTAAATTATCCCATAAGCTAATAGATCGATGGGGTCCTGTGCTGGGTCATTCTTGTCATTTCGCAGGGCAATTGGGGTCACGTGGCAGCGCCCAGCACCTATCAAAATAAAATCCAATACGTTGAAGTGGGTTACATAGTACCAGCAGCAGGGATTAATCTCTATCCTGTCCTACTGGGAGAGGTAGTTTCATGCCTCTCACAAGAGTATCAGGGTGAATTGAACGTGAATACTTCGTACATAGAAAAACCAAGTCATATGATTAATATACATTTACTAAGCTCTGCTTAGTCTGAGACATGGATACAATTTTGAGGTATCCAGTGAAGGATAATCTTGCTACTGTAGTATGAGGCTGCGAACCTTGCTTGCTAATCACAGCTCTAGGACAAGGGGCGTGGTATTTACTTAAGTTAACGTAGTAGGGGGTAAAGCTACCATGTGAGGCGCCAGCGAGGATCGAACCCCTAACAGTAGTGATGGTATGTGCGACTAGAATGCTGATCATTGTATGACGATTAGGTGTTTTGGTTAACTTGGTACCGCACAAAGCTACAATATAAGGCATCTTTGAGGATTGAACTCACAACAGTAGTAATAGACCGTTACAGTAATATATCATTACATATCTATAAGCATACACCATGCACATTTAAAACGTATCGCAATAATTAAATATCTTCTTTGAGTGTTTAATTTGGGTTATAATTGCATGAAAATAGGATAAAGGTAGTCGTTAGAAGGAAAAAAAATTGCACAATAACAAGGGATTTATAAGCGACTAAATGCTATGTCTTCATTTTTGATTAAAGAATATCGATTCCGACTTAGTTGACATTTATGTCATCGTAAAAAATGAAGTCGAGTTTAAATTTCTATTAGAAATAGAGTTGAGTTCTTAGAAATGTGATTAAAAGAAAATTAGTTGGTTTAATAATTGATTGACAGGGTTTGGGGAAATATTGCTTATCTTCCATAGATAACTTGATGAAAAAAAATTATTTATTTTCCAGGGGTGTCGTTCAAGTTCAGTTCAGAGGTCAAGTAATAGCCTTTCTACCTCCTCTGCCATATCTACAACCAAACAGCGTGATTGTTTTTAATTTCCTAATCAATGACAGAAAATGTCAACACGTCATCCATGCCTCTTTCAACATCAAGTGATAATTGCAAGTGGGGTGTTAATCTTATTTCTGAATTACGCACTACCATACCTGAAGAAATGTATTGTATGTAAGTAAACAAAAAAATAATCAACATTCTTTTTTTGCCGCTGAAGTCAAATATATTTCTTGGTGGGCTGTCATACAATAAAATTTGAGAACCATTGCAGTAAGCTGATAATCAAAAATAGATAAATAAAAGCGTATTAATTTAATATATTTATGTACCGATTTGGATATTTTGAGAGTTTATCAAAATGTACTTGAAATAATGAATCGCTCTTTTGATGAAAAAGGGGTAGGTTACGAAAAAACGCCCGGAACTTATACAATACTTAGTTTTATCATTATAAAATTTTGTACCATTCATATAATGGATGATTGGAGAATTTTTTTTTTCACATAAATATTGTGTCCAAGGTTGAGAACAAAGTGTTTTGTCTTCGAAAAGTTGTTTCTGTGCAGAAAAATTTGGAAATATTCGTCAAGTCGATCACAACCCCACTTTATTTAATTCCATGAAATCTCTATAAAATATCATAAATGGTGGCAAAAAATATCTACTTTTCTATAAAGTTTATTCCCCGCTGGAATCAGATCAGTTGAAACTAAATTCGGGACCTCAGTTGAAGATTTAGAAAATATACTACTAATCGGAAAAAAAAATGCAATAAAACGAAACTATTATTTTGTTTTGATAGGTTCGTGGTTGCTTTTTTTAATCAAAATATATTATCGACTTGGGGTTGTAAAAAAAAAAAATTCGCTCAGAAATTAGTTTTCAAAGATATTTTATGAAAAACCTTATCAATGGATACATGTTTTCTTTTAATATTTTAGAGTTCTTTATTCTCAGGGACACGTTGTTATTGAATAAAAATGTGTTGTAGTAATTGAGAAACGCTAAGACTTATAAAATCCTATGTTCTAAAGATTTTCAAGAGAGTTTTTTTTCATTTTTTTTTGTTTGCTCATGTTTGATATGGAGGCCCGGACTGCAGTAACTGTATTAACTTCCTTGTCAGCCTTTAGTTCTCCTATAATCAAAGCCACTCATTAAAAGTGAGAAGACATAGGTTTATCTTTTTCAGCAGTGAGAAGAAAAAAATTCTTAATTTTTTTTTGCTTGTTAATTGTGGCGAATGCAATCCAAACAAAGATTATTCTTCCAGTTAGAATTGAAGTACTTTTGAGTACCGCAGTGTACCTAAAGATTTACCTATGTACTTCAATTCACCAAACGTCTCTACATTCGTCTTTATTAGAATGACTCAAGGACGGCTGGGGCTATGACAATTCGTCAACACCTCACATAATAAGTCAGTCGTACTTAAACCAATTCCACACGAATTCGTCGCTTAAAAAGTTAGAAAATTTTTTTTTCTGTAGTTACTAATTGGACCCGGAGCACGTTTTTCGCAGGTTTGTCAGTGAAATTAAAAAAAGAAGAAAGTTCGCTCTCCCCCTCATAATAACGATCTGATTTCCTTTATCTATCTATCAATCTCTCTCTCTCTCTCTCTCTCTCTCTCTCTGTGTTTGTGTGTGTGTGTATAATACTAAAGGTCTGATTCCGTTTATCTGTATGTGGTCACTAGGTTGCAGATATGACAAGAGTCAGCGGGAGATCTCGCAGTATCAACCAAGTATTTGGTCAGGGTACTCCAACGAACGTACAGCTCAACATGAGAGCCTTGAAGACGTGGACGTCCTCTTATGATTGATGACATCTGATTGGAAGCCATTAACAAGATGGACCTACGCATACAACCCGAGAGGTTGCAGATGAACTAAACGTTGAACATTCAACAGTTGTTCATCTCTTGCACTAAAATGGATATACACAAAAAAGCTCGACATGTAGCACATTAGACCCTGAATGAAAAGCAAAAGAACTTTCATGTCATACAAATGATCCAGCAGAAATTGAACGAACTAAGTTACGAAACTCTACCTCACCCATCTTAATCGCCAAACCTCTCTCTGACCGACTGCCACCTTTTCAAGCATTTCGATCACTTCAACCAACAAGCAGTAACTCAAAACACCTTCAGAGAATTAATTATTTCCGGGACCCCAGAATTCTATGCTTTCAGAATTAATGTACTTGTTTATTGTTGGCAAAAATGTATAGATTCTGGAGGTTCTTATTTTGGTTAATAAGTTTTATTCTAATCTGAGATATATGCTTTAAGATTGATGGTGAAAAACTGCAATTATTTTTGTACTAACTCAATAGTGATGATAAATCATAATTAAGTGAAAGCTAATTATATATGTCTAGCTGAATTTGTGTAAATTCCACGAGTGTTACCTGAGATTATCCATTATTTCATGCCTTTGTCCGTCTCCCGCTCTTTGCCAATATCTTCCGATTCTATTCATTATTCCTTACAATCTTCGTTGCCAATCCCTGGTATATCTGAATGTTATACGAACATTGGATTACTTTCATGAGAGAAAAAATTTCTTTCCCACCAGTAAACTACCAATTTTTTTCTTTACTCCACACTCTCTTCCTACCCTCTTATCAAATTACCTAACTTTCTTTTCTGGCCTCTCTCCCTCTCTCTTATTTAACTACATAACCTTTAACTTATGTTATTACTGAAAGCGTAACATCTGAAAGCAGGTAGGAACGACTTATAATAATATCATAGATTGTTTCTTTATTTACATTAAATGTAAAGAAAATGCAGCTACATCAGTAAATCTTTGACTTCTTGATTTTGCCCCTAAAAGTAAAAAAAAAAAATGTTTGCCCTAGATTTTGAACCCTGATAGTGAAAAAAAAGCTTCACTCTTGATATTGATCCCTAAAATTGGAAAAAAAGTTCCCCTCGATTTTGAACGTGGGAAAAATCTTCATCCTCTATTTTGACCCCTGAAAACAACAAATAATGTTCGCCCTCAATTTTTGATTCCTAAAATTGAAAACAAAATCTCAGCCTTAGGGACAGACCGACCAACCGACGGACCGGCAGACGGACAGAATCTCTAATAGAGAGGCGGGGACGCCTCTAAAAATAGCCAAATACTCTGTTGTCAAAATAAGAAGTTATGTAAAAAATTCCTTCGGAAGAATAAATGTGTTCTGATATGACATCACGGTGTTTTCTTCTGAGACACAAACTGGGGGTCCAGTTCAGCATTATAGTTGTGTAATAAATAGAATCCCCTTCTTTTTCTTTGTACTGAACATCTCGGGTGTACCTTGAATAATTATCTCCGGATGCGATGCACCGTTTGGGAGGAGAAGGCATACATACTCTCAAACTTTCACAAATATAAGTAAAGAAGAAGAAGAGGGAGAAGGAAGAGGAAGAAGACGATGATTAAGATTAATTATTATTTAATTCTATACCGTGCGTGGCAGAGACATTTTACAGCATGGCATAATATTTCTTGTGTGCTGCTGCACTCTTTACAGGAAATACTACTTTTTTTTTTACTTCTACTTACGGAGTTGGAAGCTGTATATATATTAGCTTGTGTACACAATATCTACTTAAGTTCTCAATGTATTTCTATGATATTCAATGGAAGGGCAGATCATGGGCTTTGGATGAATATATCAGATTTTAGGGTGGATCCAGGTATTTTTTCAGTCAATATCCTGAGTTGAAGATAATTTCAGGTAAGAAGCGTCTCATCAATGAACACATTTCTATCAAGTTTCAAGTGAATTTTACTGAAAACAGTTGAGAAAAATTGAGGAGACAGACCGGCTGACTGATTTTAAGACAAAGTTTAAACACCATTATTGACTGATCACATGACCCTTTATGGAGAATCTTTTCAGGTGAGAAGCATCTTATCAAGGGACATCTTTCGACCAAGTTTCAAGTATCTGACTTGAACCCTCTGAGAAACAATATGGGGACAGTCCGACCGACGCACAGAGCCTCTTAGAAATAAAAAAAATAATCAAATAAATTTGCCGTAGAATCAATTAATTATTAATGATAGAAGTTATGACGGAAGACATCTTATTCATATAAGATGAAAAAATTGTTTTAAGGTTAATTCATGATTACTTTTTATTATCATTTATTCATGATCATTTTTTAAAATGAAATTTCCTTATCTAGACATTTAAAGAAAAATTAATTGGGCTTAAATGACCCTATAACTACTCAAACTTTTCTCGGAGTCTTTTTCCAACCCCGTTCTTATGGCTCACGGCGCATGCCAAAATTATAACATACATCAACAGGCCGAGTTTAGGTGTTGGCCCGAACAGTTAAGGACTCCCATCCACCCCTGGTTACATGACAGACTGACTGCTGGTTACAAACGGTCGGCTGGGTAGGTTTAGGACGACCCTCTTCCCCCTAAAAAATGTATGTCAAAGAATTTATTTAAATTAATTTTTCTTCAAATTCATCCCAAATATAAATGCTGATCATAGACAGAGAATAAACAATGGAAGAAAATGGGTCTGCAGCATGAATAGAAACTACAACGCTACGTTGAAGCGGCTACCCTATCGGTCGCACGTTTGATTCCCTCAGCAGCTCCATTTTCTGTAAGTGTTTATTCTATTTACGTTGTCTAGGCCAAATGGTACATTCACCGTGTAATAACGGGTGATCATTTCAAATATGAGTTTCTACATAATACAATGCAATTTATAATCACTCAGTCGGATATATCAATTTCTTAATAACCTAATTGTCACGTTCAAAGAAACAAACATTTGACACATATTCAATTCACTCGAAAGAACCTCATTCTCGATTAATTTTTCTTTCTTTGAAGAAGCCATCTGTCACTGTAACTTCCTCGGAATTTTGAGAAGCACTTGTGAACTTATGAACTCACTGACATACGTACTTACATGTAACTGTTGTGTTGGAAGAAACGAATAGATAGATATAGACCGTGAATAAGTAATCATCATCATCATCATCATCATCATCATCATCATCATCATCATCATCATCATCATCATCATCACCATCAGTCTTATAACGTCCATCGTTGGACATTGACCTTCCCCAGGATTCACCACAATTCTTTATCATGGGCGTCACGGACCCAGTATTTTCTGAATCTGTCCAGTTCATCTCTCCATCTTGTGTTCTGTCGGCCTCGGTTTCTCATGTGATCTCTTGGGATCCATGTTGTGAGACGTGATGTCCATCGGTTGTCTTTCATTCTTGCAAGATGGCCTGCCCATTGCCATTTGAGTGTTTTTAATAGTTTCTATAATGTCAAGGACACCCGTTTTCTTCCTTATATACTCTACTGTCTTATGATCTCTCCATATAAAGTTAAACATGATTTTCTCATGCGCACGTCGCATACTTCTCAGTTTGTAGGTCTGTCTCTTGGTTAGGTTCCATGTTTCAGCTCCATAAGTGACTATCGGGAGAATGCATTGATTGTATACTCATCTTTTTAGGATTATTGGGATCATCTGGTTCTTAAAAGTTGAGCTTGCTCTGCCGAAGGCTTGTCATCCCAAAGTGATTCTCCGCTTGATTTCCTCCTCTTTTGAGGGTCTCATTGAGATTCGTTGTCCTAGGCAGATGTAGTGGTCTACCTTGCCGAGTTTTGCATTTTCTATCTTGACAGCTATGTTCTTATTCTCAACATGATTATTGCACATGTGGAAATTCAGAGTTGAAACAGTTATTTGGGCCATTGTATAACGGGTGGCTGTTTAGCTCAATGGTAAGAGTGACGCCACCTTGAAGCGGCCGCCCCCATCAGTCGCAGGCTCGATTCCTGCGGCAATTCAATTTTCTTTAATTCTTCGTTCTATTTATGATGTCCAAGTCAAGTGATACATTAACCGTGCAATAACGGAAGATCGTTTTTCAACTAAAAGTTTCTATATGATATAATGCAATTTATAATTATACGTAGAAGTAAATGGATGCCTTGAAATAGATAAATAGTCATTTCGTGCCTTTATTTTCCCGAATTCAGACACTGTACCTCATATAGCTCTTACTTATACAATCAATGCGTTTCTACCTCTCTTTCATTTGTAGCATATATTAAGTCTGTGGGCACCAGTACTTTATCTCGTTAAGGCAGTGGTTTCGAAATTGTGGTCCGCAGACACCCGAGGATCTGTCAGATCATGGTCAGGTGTCCGCAGTAGAAAATTTGATTAATAACGCGGATTTGAAATAAGGATAATAAGGAGCTCTTTTTGAACGACTTACCTTTGTGAAAGTGTTTTCATCATGCCATGGTGTACAAAAGAATTAACAACAAATCTGACTGAAAGTTGGGCATGACAGGAGTCTAATATTGGACCTGGAATTATGAATTTTGTGACAGAAAAACATTATCAATCGCACGGCTGTTAGAAAAACATTATTATTGTATACAGACCTGTACCATATGTTAGGAGTTGAAAAAATGTAATTCATCAGGAATAAAACATGATTTTATAGGTCAAAAGTGACTTAGTATCATAGTTCATTGATTACTGTATGAAAACTAATTGTTGAAAATCGGGGTTCGCCAAAATATTCCCTTTATAGAGTGGGTTTTCAAGTTTTTCAAATTTCCAAACCACTGTCATAAGGTTTCAAAAATCCTAAAAGAGCTCGTATGGGTGTCATCGTTAGCGTAAAACTAGCAGAAGAAGAACGTTATTTTTGGGGTCTGTGAACGCTGAAAATTATTCACAAAAAATTGACAGGAGATGCTTCCTCGCTTCACGCCATTTAGGTTTACGGAAGTCTTCATAGGAAGGCTCTACTTTCGGATAGCTGGAGAAACCTGTACAATATACGTACATTCAAACACTTGAATACACATTCACTTTTATTTTCTTTGTTGAGTACAGAGTTAGGTTTCTGCGCCCTGGGCGAGACTCGACATTTGCCCATCGATCGCCCTGTTACGCCTATGTACATGCGAGCCCGTCTTACGTATACAAGAATTGTATCACTTGGTCTATCCATCGTGAATATAATTGACAATCAAAGAAAATCGGGCAGCAGCCATCGACAGGGTTGCCGCTTCAACGTAGCACCGTTCTTACCATTGAGCTGGTCAGCCGCCGGTAATCCAAAACCCCTAATAACTGCTTTCACTCCGAATTCTCATTTGTTCATTAACTGTCTAAATTTGCTCTATTTGTTGCTTTCGACGCCTACAATTATATCATTAAGCAATGGATATGTAACCCGACAGAAATAATCTTAAATTGCAAAACGTTACTATGAAATTCTATTTGAAATGATCTCCCGTTATTAATCGCTGAATGTACCCAGACAACGTGAATAGAATTAACAATAATTTGGAGGAAAAAAAGCATGTACGAGAATTCTAATTTTTGGCATCTGCTGTAGATCACGATGTTTAGCGAACTTGTCTCGCAGATCATTGTTAGTGAGCTTCTCATTAGGCACCACAAAATTGTGCCCTTTTGCCAGAAAAGAATTAACTCCGAAAACACTAAATACAGGTTTCCTCGGTATCTGAAAGTGGAGCGTTCCTGTAGAAAAAGAAATTCGTGGGCTGAAATGACGTAAAGCGAATAAACAATTACCAGTGATTTATATGAAGAAAAGTTTTGAGCGTTTCCGGACTAAAGAAAATGGTTATGATGGTATGTTAGGTCAAGTCGTTAAAGGTTACGGTGGTAGGAAAGAGAGAGGGGGGGAAGGAGTTTGCACTGCCTCTATAATGGATCCCTGCAAAACAAACGCAGATCCCTTTTTTTGCTTTTACGAAAAACAAACAAACCCGAAATAATCGGCGTATAGAGAATTTGCTAAAAGTGGGGGATACCTGTAAAAGCGTAATCCCTTAAACTTAACCCCTCTCTATCTCACTCTTTGTATGTTTGTCACTCTGTCTTTCCTTCTCTCTCCATCTCTCTCTCTCTCCTCCATACTCACACATGTATACACAGACGTGTTTTATTGGTGGCAAAAAATTCACATACACATAACAATGAACTCTGCTTGTGTACGCAGCCATGAAAAACTTTTCGAACCGACCCCAACTACACATCCTAAGCATCACACGGCGCCTGTCTCTCTTCCTCGTAACTGCTGCTGCTGCTGCTGTTACTCTTTCCACTCTTTCCTCGTAGCCACCGTTACTACTGTACCATTCTTACAACTACTTCCACAACGTCGATGACTGTGAGCGGCATCGCTCGTTCGTTCTCTACTTGAAACATTTCCTTTCTCTTCTCTTACACTCACACAAATACTCACATACACACGCGCGCACTCCTCCACCGGCAGCTGGTTGTGTAGGATGAATGAAAAAAAAAAAAGAAAGAAAAGAAAAGAAAGGAACCAGCTACATCGAGTTAACAGACAGACAAGATTCAGAACATAGACAGACAGCCAAACGCTTATCGAGCTGCCTGCGGTGCACGCCGAAGAAACAAGTTAATGATAATAATACCATTCAATACCTAGAAATGAAAGAAAAAGAAGATGAAAGGAATGGGCCATAGGTGGCTTCATTCATCTCGGCACTGAACAACTGAGGGGATATTTTGGAAAATATTTTTGGTTTTTTGGGAATTATTACATTGCAATCCCACCCCATAAAAACCCACTTGCTATAAGATGATCGGCATGCAAGCTGCAGGACCGATAGGATCCAGGATTCAGGATTTTTGTAGTGAAAGATATCACGTCGATTAGACTTGAACATTTTTGGAAAATTATCGGATGTTTTTTTTAAAGGGTCGATCTGATTTCTGATGTGTATATCTTTCTTCTGTTATTGAACACTCGGTTTTCAAGAAGTCACAACGATCAAAAACAAAACGAACATTATCGTAAGCAAAGAGAGAAACTGAGACAAAACACCATGATAATTGCTCGAACGTGTTTCTAATTATTTTGCGACTTCGAGTAACCGATGTTTTTCTCGTACGGAAACCTTACATTGATAAATTCGCCTGCATTTGTTTTGGATCTTGTACCAACGATATCCAAATCATTCCAAGTTATTGTGTGATTCTTCGAGGCAGTGATTTTCTACTACTAAGTGTTTTACCAAAAAGATACCATCGCACACACGTACACAGTTGAATAAGGAAGCATTAGATATGAAGAATGACAGACAGGCGGACTGAATGAAGTTGAGCAAATTGTGAAGTCTTACTATTTTCATTTCTTATCTTTTTAACATTTGGGTCCAAATTGACTAATTGGAAGAAAAAACAAAACAAAACAAAAAAACAACAAAAACGAAAACAGATTGCTGCTTAGCACGTACGCTAATTTAAATCAATCGTAAAAAATCTCTTGTGACACTTGATTTAAAAGCAACGAAAGCAAGCGATTCCCTACTCGTTACTATCGTACACACTAAACGAGCTAATCAAAAAACTAACACGAAATTAGCTATAAATGACTGATAAACGAACTTGTTTCACCAAATTTATCTTGGAATCACGAGGAATCCGAAATAAAATAAAATAAAGAAATCGTTTATTTATTGGCTAAAATTCATTCAACGAAAAAAAAAAAATAGTCTTTATATCTTATTTTTATTTCCGGGTATCTCTTCGCTTTCCTTTGGACTATATCAGCGAGCCAAGGAGAAGGATTTTGTCGGCTTGGCACCCCAGGATATCCATACGCTTCGCCCAGGATTGCACCTTGGAGAGGTCACTTCAGTGTCGTTCCATTGTCTTTTGAGACAGAAGGACACCTTCTATCTCAAGTTCCAGAAGTTATTTGGCGCTGACGTTCGCTCATGTAAAATTCTACTCGTATTTCGCCCGGTTTCAATTCTGTTACCAAAACAGAACAGACGACTTTTTTAATGCACGAAGATCGAACGGTCAGTTAATAAACATACCAGTGAAAGACATTTGTAGTACTACAAAGAATTGATTTTCTTCAATGCACCTGAACTGATAACAGACAAAGAAACAGAATTCCTTTCTCAGCGGAGTATTTTTTTCTATTATCTATTTTTTTCAACAATATCAATTATTTGAGATACATTAGATTTTCATCTCATCAGTGAAAAGTTTAATTTTTAAAAATCAATATCGTTCTCTTTTCTTCTGTGCACGCATTCGTTCCCGGCTTCTACTTGTCGACATCTTGGGATATTGCAGTCACTTCGGTTTTGAGTCAGGGGATCAATACTTGAAGAAAGATAACGCGGAATTCTTCTGCTGGGCCTTTTTTTTTTTGTCTTTTAAAATTTTCATTAGAAACATTGAAACTTCGGGTTCGTGTTTCCAGCTCTTCGGGATATTCCGTAATTTTAATGAATTTTTATTTGTTAACCGATTCTCCCAAAGGAATTATGACACTTCTGCGTGGTCGAGTAAAGAAAGACCTCAGAGCATCATTTTCTTTATTCAGTAGAAAATGGAAAAAAAGAATTGTCAAAAATTTACAAATACTTGAAGTCAACATCAAACCATTATAATCAAATGAAAACAGATTCGTTACTGTAGGTGGAGGAGTTTTTAATGAACAAACCTGGAATTTCATGTATGTATTTTCCAAGAAATTTTATTCTTGTAAACAAAAGAAGTATTATTATAAACTATACGCTTTGCATTGATTATACATAATATCTGCACACTTCATATAAACGTTGCATATTTTACACAGTACAGTTCACTTAACTTGGGAACTTGAAAAAGTTTTTAAAAGACAACCCTCACGAATTTACTGATATTAGTTTAAATAATGTTTCTATGATTTTCAGACGATTATAGGTTCGTTATAAATCTATAAAATAGACAACATCTCATCTTAATTTTCTTTCGATTAACTACACGTAGTATATGAAGGGCTACTTTTCTTATGGGAGTGGTAATTATTATGATATTTTATCAATCGAAAATCTTTGTCAATAATTTCATATCATTTCATTAACTTATTGGAAAAAGTGATTCTGTAAAATTCATTAAAATTAGATCTCTTTTTCAATTAAACGCTTTGACTCTTGAAAATCGTCTCACAAAACCAAATCGAATAACAAATATCTAAATTCCTATCAATGGTCAGTTCGACTCATCATTTAAGTTATTTTTATGACACATTTTTTTGTAAAATTTTTCAGTTTTTTTTTCGATAAAATTTACTCGGCTTACATTCCAGCGAGAATACAAAGAAATTCTTTCCATTACCTCACAAAAGAGGGAAAAAATCCAAAGAATCCCACTATTTGATTCTAAAATTCCTGTAGTTGATTGATATTACCAGATAGTGCGTGAACAATTTATGGATTCGGCATTTACGTATTTGAAAATATAAACAGAAAATTCCGAAAGAAGACTCATGAAATGCCGATAATTGATTTAGTTATTGTTTTATAAATTCAAAGGAAAATCTACAACTAGAAATCAGAACCTTCTATTCTTTTTTAACATATTTCTGACCAATAGTTATTTCAATTTCATCCACCCAACAATCGAACCTCTGACGTATACACATTACATATCAACAATTACGCAAACCTACATATTAAATCAACAGATATTATGATCTAAATCTCAAACGCTATTGTCTGTCATAGCAAGGGAGAACTTGTCTCTTAACAGAATAGAGAAGACGCTTGTTTCAAGAAAATACGATTTCCCCTTACCAATCAAGAACCATGACCGTTCCTATACACTCTGTATCTATCTCGACCGACATATCCATATGAAGGGTTTTCTTTCAAACTATTACTGTCTTGCTAATGAGCCAGCAACGAATGTGAAAAACCTTCCAAATCCTTCGTTCGCGAAGTCAAGCCATGAATAAATGTTGCTAATGTTACCCCAACCAGACTAATGTCTTGCGGGTGTCGTCTACCGATGCAACTCAGCTGCCTTCTCTTTTTAACTTGCGGTCTCTGTCTAGTCGTGCCTTTCCCGAAAATGTTACATGCTTCAAGTTGGCCCACTGAGGGTCATCAGCGACAATACATGAACAACTTGGGTTTACAACAGTTGCAACAGTATCCTCAAATGGAAGTGAACAAATACCAACAGCAACGGAGGCGTCTTCAGAGACAATTGTCCCAACAGCCTGCTGGTCACTGCTTCCAGGTATGGGACGATCCTTTCTCTGCCTTCAAGGAAGCTGACTTGGATAATATTTGCAGCAGTGAAAATTGGTCGCTTTTGGACTTTACCAAGCGAAAGCAGAACCCTTCTTATCTCTTTTCATCATCAGGAGATTCGTCGCCATTCGATTCAGGATTCTTTTGGCAATCAGGGGATGCGAACCAGAAACGTTTATCTTCAGGGCCACAACGACGTCTGGCCAATCATGGATCGCAGAATTCCCAATCCTTATCGCGTGAAAATGACGCACCTGAATCATCCCGACTCACAAGACGTTCGGGAAAGGAAACAATGTGTTTCCGAAGGTGGATGACTTTGTTAAATCGACGTTTGAGCAATGCTCGTTTGGGTGACTTGGTCATTCCAGGTACTCATAACAGCGCTTCGTACTCTGTGTCTTCGAATGGTACGCTTGTGGAAAAGCTTTGGATTTCTCGCTTAGCCTTATCTCTTGGTTTCAGCGATTACTTCAGTTCTTGGGCTAGAAATCACGACGGTGGACTATTGGCCCAACTGAACGCCGGATATCGGTGTCTCGACTTGCGGGTTACCGTCTTACCAAATGGGGGATTTTACTGGTGGCACGGAATATCTGGCGAAGCCATTGATGCAGGTCTTAAGGACATTGAATATTTCGCACGGGAAAACCCAGGTGAGATTATCATTTTGCTTATATCACATTTGAATGCCCCAGGGGATGGAGGACAGGAGAAACTTCCAATGCCCCATCAATCAAAAATCAAACTTGGTCGACACTTACTGTCGATATTGGGGTCGACTTTGGTGCCGACCTATAACATTTCTCTAAACCCGACCTTGTCCAGTGTGCTGGCCACAGGTCGAAATGTGATTGCTTTAATCAGAGAGGACCAAGATCTGGTAAACGCTTTCCCGGACTATTTCTGGAGCGACGTCAACAATCAAACGGCTGTTGAAATGTTTGAGAGGAAAACCAATCCTCGCAGCATGTTCCGCCATCGCTGTAACATCATGCAAAAATATAAACAAGAATTTCCCGATCGCATGGCCATAACCCCAGCATTTGTGACGCACAATGTCCCTAATATACTTGGTGGGATTTTGCGCAGCGCTCGTGTTGCCTGGGCTCTGTCCTTGCTACTCATTTACGTTTTTTATACATTGGCTAAATGGTGGGAGCAACAACGGACTCCCGTATCTATTTTTTTCCATTTAGGTCTCCGGAATGTGGTCAGTACCAAGCGTCGGTGGAGGGTGAAAAGATATCCTGCAAAACTTGTTTGTGCCACTTTGGTATACGTCGGGGTCATTACGTTGTCTGTGTCTCTCGGCCATCTTCAGCAAAGAACAATTCTGAGCTTTTTCGGTTTTGAAGGTAAAGCGACTAATTTGTTGGAAATGGCGCGAATTGCTAATCTGTGCGGGGACGATCCATCTCACTCGGTTAAGGACGTTATGTACAGAGGTATTAACTCTATGATACGCCATTGGTCAGATCGAGACCACGAGTACAGACTTAATATTGTATTAGTCGATGATTTCTCTTCCAGCCAGGTGGTACGGACGGCGATCCAAGAAAATATTCGCCGTACGGACAAAACAAATTCCCAATATAATGCAAATCAACCTAAGATCCAACGGCAGCGACTGCAGAATCAAAATATACCAAGTGACTCTATTGACAATGATATGAGAATCAGCGAAAGTAGTCATAATAATATGAACAAAGTCGGTCGATGACAAAAGCACTTGAACTAAGAGCTAAAAATCAAATTCCCACTAAAATGTTGAAAATAGATATTGGCAACTGTTTAGATTTAACCATATTGCGGAAAGGAGTATTTGAGAAAATATCGTTTTTATTCTTTTTTTTGGCGATACAAAACAAGTATTAAAGAATCTTTGATGTTAAAAATTTAATATGAGAACAAAAATTAAATTAAAACAACAAAAGTTATAGTAATAATTTATGGGCTACATGAGTCCAACAGTTGAAAAAAGTGAAACATCCCCCCATACATCTTGAATGATTTTCCGTAATTTCAGTTTTATTCGTTGTACTTATTGGCAGTCCTGGATTAAGATTCTCCCTAGGCTACATGTATTGTGAAGCCCACAGTTACATTGTCAAAGGGAGAAATAGTCGAATGAAACATTTGATTTGAGTAATTTGTTGGAAACTAATTTCTCCAAACTACTAATAATTCGTAAGTTTTTGAGAAGGTCGCTTTTATTTGTGTCTGTTCTAGTCGTTCTTAGACATCAAAAATATATGGTATACGGTGTTTAGTTTTGCTATTGTATATTTACTACAAATACATGTACTCAATGCATTAATTGGTCCCCTTTTTAGATAGATAATTTAGAGTTCTTGAACTTTAATTCAGCATTCACTAATGAAATAACTTTTGACTTAATCACTGGTGGCCCTCCGACTGGTGGAACCCCCACACCCCGGAATGCATGTCTTAATCTGACACTCCTTATTTGACGTCTATTTTCTTCAATGAGGAAAAATATTGATAGCATTTTCTTAAAAATCTCAAAGATTAACGACTCGTGCTGTTGGTCTTCACCAGTCAACATTTTTGTTTCTTAATCTGACACTCTTTATTTGACGTCTATTTTCTTCAATGGGAAAAATATTGATAGCATTTTCTAAAAAATCTCAAAGATTAACGACTCGTGCTGATGGTCTTCACCAGTCAACATTTTGTTAGTGAAACATAATTATATCTTGAGGATATGGAAATTTATTGCAATTGGAAAATTCCGGTTAGCTTCTAGAGTTCCAGATTTTTTCAAATAATATCTTCACGAAAAATACCAGCAAAAAGTTTATGAATAGAAATAACTGGATAATTCTTAATCGTTATTTTAAAAATGAGATCCAAGATCGATAAGCCCACATTTACTTCTGGATATCAAACAATTTCCATGATTTGATTTCTCGACTTTTAAGTTTATGTGGCAATTTTTCTTTTTTTTTCTCATCCAAATAATACCATTTTGCAATGATCTCAGTTTGATTTGACCAACAAAATTCATGATAAAAAAAACCGATGAGGGTTTGAGCAGTGCAAAGTGTTATGAAATACCGAATATCTGACATGTGTACAGTTTTCAGAGATCAATTGCGGGAAATCATGATTAGGCATATGGTGTTTTCAGCTCAGGTAGACAGTTTTTGGAGATGATATGACTCCGTTGAACCCAGAACAAAATTTTCTTCCACAAAACTGGTGCTTTCAAATGTCAATATTGCCTATGTACTCACTGAAAAATTGTTATTCAAATTTCAGTGCACAACTTCAAAGATTCATTTGGATCACTGAACTCAGTGCCGGATAAAGGGGGTGTTGAGTAGGCTGAAGCCATCGGTCCCAATATTTATCCCCCCCCCCAATTAGTTAATAGAAAAATGATTGCCGTGAAAGTTGTAATGATAATTAGTATGTGGATGGAATTCAGTATATTCAAAATTCAATTCAATGATACTTCTTGTTTGCTTACTCTAGTAATCATTTTGATGGGAAAGCTCATGTTTGAATTACAGCCAAGGCCCCCATGCAACCTTAATTCTGAGACTGAACTCATTGTACTGTTGCTTTTGTTGTTGCAAAACCTTTCGGAAAATCAATTCTAAAGCCTTTTTCAATTGCATAATCCTTATGGAAAATACCTTTTGTAATTTAGAGAAGGATTGTTTATCATTCTAAGAGTTGTTTAGACGACTGAATTCATTGTTTGGTTGCTTTTCTTGTTACTGCAAGATTTTGCCTGTCCATTCTTGTGTCAATGTACTCTTTAATCTTCAAGTGAAGAATCCATATGCAAAGGAGGTGGGATCTCTTCCTTCTCGATAGTGCAAGCAGAAATTATGTTATACAGGAAAGAAATGATACACCTGAAGAAGACCGTATAATGGACTGACCAAAACGTTGCGATAACGGCAAAATCAACCTAAAGAATGAGTTTAAGAGTTCGATTAACAATTAGAATTATGTTGACTCTTCTCAAAATTTCAGAATATTTCAATCATGGATTTTCGTTAATTTTGTTGTCATGGCTCAAAAAAAGGGTAAAAATGATAATAATACTTATGTGCTTTCCGTATTTTGGAATCAGGTAGAAAACTATTGTATTTACCTATCAGAAAAGGTATAAATGGCTCTTAGCATGAATAGAAAGCACATTCAGTGGTTCTTTACCTTTCTATCGTCACCCCTACCTTTAGTAATTGGACATTACCTCCACGCCCCCACATCTTCAACCGAATGATTAGTTTGAAATGGGTACTGTAAATCCCAGAATTAAAAATCATATGTGTGTATACATATATATATATATATATATATATATATATATATATATATATATATATATATATATATATATATATATATTATTTCCATCCCAATATTGTGCAATATCAAGAGAATGGCCAAAATAATTTGAGAAATGCTCACATTTTTCCTGCAGACTCACTCGCCCTTTTGAAACTACTCACGCCCCCTTGTTGAGAACCGCTGAATGGAATGTAGTTAGATGACATCACTACAATTCTATTGCTTCAATTTATATAAATCCTTATGTACCAGAGGTGACCAAACTTGCTTATTGTAAGTGTTTTGGTTTATAAACTCCAGATGTTTGAGAGCTGCACGTTTACATTGGTTATAAAAAAATGATATACATTTTAACGAATACATGTATGCAATAATACTTACTCGAGTTAATATGTATTAGATCCAGTGATCACAAAGTATACATGCTTAGCAAATGTTTTTAAAAGCCCAAATGTTTTCAAAATCCTGACTGTTTCAACTATATCAAATTCTATGTTAGGATTTGATGAAGTTGAATATTTTTACAAACCATGAACATTTAACTTTCGTTTAAATCCCGAGGGATCGCTGTTAATGCCTGGTAGATAATTATAAAACTTGAATTCGTTTCTTTTCTACCAATTATGTTAACTGTATTGAGAAAAGGAGCTTAGCCAACATACTTTTTATGAGCTGTGCATCAACTGTCAAAGTGCCGCATGCGGCTCACGAGCCGCAGTTTGGCCACCTCTGTTACTTGTGAAACACATAAAAGCAACCAATGATAAGACTGAAACAACATCCAACTTGGTTTATGTATTAGCTTAATGGACCAGGACTTGATTTTAACCCTCAGCTACTTGATAGGTGTGTTTGTTTTTATAATTTATGCATATGTGGTATAACAGTATCAGACCATTTATCCGGTTTCAAGAAAATTAGAATTATCAGAAAAACCGGCTATTTTTTTTTTTTAATGGTTAGTTTTGTATCTGTCGGTGCTCGTAGTAATTTGGCGCTCAGTCGCTTGGTCGCTTTTTATTTTCGTAGCGTTGTTGAAGTGTCTTCAGGTGAAGTTTAGTAGATTGATATTGATGAAATAGGCATGATCTTTGAAGTGAAATAATTTGTATATGTTGTAAACAGTTTTATTATTTACTTTTCATCGTTCACTTTTCATCATATATTTTATAATCTATATTTTAAGAATGGATTATTAAAGATCCAAAAGACCACGCGTTATAAGTGTATCAATTTGTATCTGTTGAATACAATTCGATTCTTTACTTTCCGATGTCTATTTGATATTTTAGATATATATATATTAAGTAAAGCATCCGGGTTCGGGTTACCTCCGGTCCCAAGCTCACCAGATAAATGGTCCGGTACTGTATCTATATTTGAATTGTTGCCAAATATTTTGAATTCAATGCTTTGTAACGCGACTCAATCAAAAACTGATTTTAAGATTCAATGTAATGTTTACAAAACTTTTTCTCCTTTCAAGTGCTGCAAGCTATCATTCCTTGATTTTTTTTTTGTCACATTTTTTTTTTCGCCTACGGAGATCTTTCTGAAATATTTGTAAATATTTGGATACAATGCGATCAATGCAAAAACACGTACATAAATACGCTCCGGGTAGACATTCATGATGCTAGTGCTGGTGGGAACTAGTCACCATATAGTGTTGCTTACCTCCATGTGCACTGCTGTGAAAATACCCAGGTGCAGTTTTAATATTAACTCAGTCTTCGTGTTTTTATTTTTTGTCATTATTATTATTATTATTATTATTATTATTATTATTATTATTATTATTATTATTATTGTTGTTGTTGTTGTTGTTGTTGTTGTTGTTGTTGTTGCCGCTATTGTTATTTCAGGCATACGTATGATTAGTGTGGAAGATGAATATGCTTCGTCTGTAATATACAGGGTATTCGGTTACAAACCACAAGTTCAACGATGCGTTCAACACTAGTGGTAATAGTTGCAGGAGGAGGAAGAGGAGCAAGTAGTGTGTCTTTGAGTCAATAGATTCTCATATTTGTAAAAAAAAAAGCGATATGGAAATATTCTGCTTAAATACAGAAAATAGACATTTCAACCATCGCCTCATCTTGTCGCATAGACTCTTCAAAACACATTTAAAATTATTCTGGTTTTATTTTAAGACGTGTATACATCTCTATTTGACGCTTATTGGTCTGGCTGTCAGTCTGTCGGTCTCAGTTGTGTTAAACAACAGAAATTGAGAGGAAGGAAGAAGTATGATGTAATTAAAAGGTGTGACGTCATTAAAGGAATTCTATTAGTCAATTTTTTATCGGCTGCTAATGATATCCCTATAGAATGCCCGAGGTCCGCATATCAGAATGCAAGAAGGCCCTAAATGGCCATAAAAAAACCCCAAAATGGCCATTTACGATTTTTATTACAGAATATTTCAATATCACCATATTTCACAAGTATGAGAATCAATTGATCCGAAGAAAGACTACCTGCTCTCATTCATGGGTAGTTGAGATGAAAAACGACTGGAATAAAAAGAAAAGTACGACGTTTCGGTCGTGGGCACCCTCAGCTTCCCAAAATATCAACTCTTACGACAACCACCTGAAGAAGTCTCATAGGGTACACCAACTGAAACATTGTATTCAAAAAATGAACCAAGATGGAGAAAACAGCACGAAAATCCTTGTACATAATGAATAGAAAGATATCAGACTTTTTTCTTGCGATGAACTAATAGCATCTTAAAGTTAGGAATTTTAACAAAATAGCATCTTAAAGTTAGGTATTTCAACTGCAATGCCCGCTGATTTAATTGTTGAGGACATGGTAATGATAATAAAAAATAATAATATGATATAATTTGATATTGCTCACTTTGATAAAACTGAGCAAGATTGGACATCACAGTAGTTTATAGAACACTATAGCAATCAAACCTCGTCAGTATCCCGTGGGATAGGCCAAGACTGACCATCAGCAATTGATAAAAGATGACACCACTCCTACCCGTTATGCATTGACAGATACTACTAACAATACAACAGAGAGCAACTCGCTGTACAAATATGGAATCACCTGTGTTACACGGGTTGCTGTGAGTTGGTTGGTCTGATCAGAATATTTGCCACCTTTCCTTTACTTTCTATGGTACGAGACGATTCAAATCAAGATTTGTGGAATACTATACCATGTTGGCAACGAGGTGTATACAATGTAATGTATCGTTCTAATGGCATGATATACGCCACACATTTTTTCCCTAAGAAATGGCTCAAAAAGTAGCCTTCATTTTCCAGCGCCACATTTGCCAGTACTTAAAGTGGAGTAAGAACACCGGATAGTGACTGATAATAATTCAAGGAAATGCATTTCTCCTAATATTCCCTAATGAAATAACGGAGGTCTTATATACCATCAAACAGTATATTTTATCATTTCTTTGTAAGATGGGTCATATACATGGTTTGTAGAAGTGTTGAAAAATTGTTCGAACGTCTGACGATGTTGTATCCATTTGAATTGAAAGCTACTCATCTCATATCCACCAGTGCCAGTAGTCGGTGTGATAACCAGAATTTCGAAAGGCAATTTTCTAGGCGGATAAGCCTTCCTTGCTTGATTAGCATAAAACCATCGTTGTCTTCACTATCTTCCAGCTTTATGCCATTTTATGCGAAGCATAGAAATATCGAAAAGCTGCTTATCATCGTATCAGTAGCTTGTGGGTAGCGTGCAAATAGTGAGGTTGCTTACCATTCCAAGATGCGTACAATAACTATCGTAGCCTGCTGTGTCTGAACAGTTACATATTTCTGGCAAGTGCTAGAGACAGGGGTTTGAACCAGAATTTCGAGTGCTGATTTTTTTCAGAAAGGTAGGCGGGGATCTCTCACTTGGAAAATAGAACTCATACAACCTTCTCCCCGAAAACTAATCATGTACCGTGCAAAGCCAAGCTAAATGAATATTGACAATAATATTCATGTATAGTCATTCAAAGCAAAACGATTGTTATCTCTTGTTTTAATTACTACTCCCGATGGAAATCCCACGGTTTGATTAGAAACAATCACCAAGTATTAAAGATCATGCTTTATTTACATATATACAAATAACATATACAGTTTTAAGTTACATGTATACAATAACACAAAATAAATCGAGAAAATTGAACCTCTAAATGGTATTGGCGAAAAAAAAACCCACAGATATAACTTAATGATAAACAATATTTTTCGTACCAGTGTTTCCTCTTTTAGTGCCTTGACTTTTCCAATTGTTGGATTGCACAACATTCACTTTAACATTATGGTGTGTTTTTTCCCTGATGGATCATTGGGAGCGGATGAATTGTTTTCCTCAAAACCCAGGGAATTTACTTGAGCCACCCTTAAAAAAAGCCAGTCTCTTTCTCTCTAGATATTTATTCTTAGCGAGCCCCTCCTGTAACGCGTTCGCATCCACACATACACACACGTAAACATAGTGTATTTTTCCTGTACAACTTCAATAAAATACATTGATTTAGGGTCAGGTCAATTTTGGCATTCTCAAATTTAATGGACACGGCTGAACTGCAAAGGCAGCAAATTTGTGTACACGGATAACTCCATCCCAGGATAAACACGTAATAGGTAGTGCTGACCTCTGTTGACCTATAATGGTCAATTAAGGGTCGGGTAAATTTAGGCATTTTCGGGCCTAAGGGAGACGGCCCTAGCCTGCAAAATTGCGTACATGGGTAACTTGACCTCAGGAGGATTGTTGGCATTGACCTCTGGTAACATCCTCTAAAGGTCGATTCTTGCATTTCCGACCCACCAGGAGGGTTGTGATCCCTACTTAGTGAAGCACTGTCTTAGAATTAGTATTTAGTACATGTCCTTTATTGGTTACTTTTCGAACTGGACAACGCTCGGTACCCCAGCTAGTATATCGTCCGTCGTGTCCGTTCAGCTCAAGGATCTGAACGAAAACTATTAATGGAATGAACGAAGATCTGAACACTCACCAAAGTGGCTGACAATCTGGTGTGATAACCATTGCGCTGAGACAGCTGATACCGCGCAGCCGTATTCTAATTGCTGTAGAGCTCCAATCTGCTTTTACAGAGATTTATAACAATAAAACTACAATAAAAAGTTGTTACGTATTTAACCTCACAAAGAACTGTTTTAAAAACTTAATCGGATTTTTTATTAACCTTGTTGATTCTGAAAATTCTGAAAACACTCCGGCCGTATGATTTTACGCAAATAATTTCACGAAAGAATTATACTTAAATACACAGTCTTTTTATTGTCAATAGAAACGATCTTGTTTAGGTATTAATAAAGTACCCAACATATAAATCATATTTGTGATAAAAACAACTGATATTTAAAGTAGAGGTGAAAACTTAAAAAATTAATTTAATTTTAAAGTTACAATACTCCATTATGATACGAATGAATTTGAAAAAAATTGAAAACCTCGTTGTATCAAAAGTCCCAACTGTAAAACAAGCCACTAATATCGGTTGTAAGGAGTTATGTTTAAGGAGTAAAATCAGCTTCTCTCTAATCGTAAAGTCCCGGTGGCCGAATGGTTAAAGCAGCCAGGCATATACTAGACTGACCTCTAGCAGGAGGATGTGAATCCAATTCTCATCGTTTGCTTACTCTTTATTTTCAATTACACTGTTTAATCGTCGCCATAAAATTACGGTCCGAATTAAAGTTGTGATAAAAAGTAACTGAAAGTTAGGATGAAAGTGAAAAACTAATCGAAATTACTTCTACTAATATATTCAAATGTCATTTTATTCTCAACATATTCATAATTATTCTATTATCATTCGGACTATCCTCATATTGGTTAATTTTCATACAACGTTTCGGCCGTTGTACTCTACGGCCTTCATCAGGTATCATCATAGACACATAGCGTAGTGCTAACAGAAATACTGCAAGCAATCTAATGGCTCTAGGTTCAATCCAAGTGTGAGATAATAACAATACTACTAATGCTTAGAGGGGAATGCGGTCCGTATACCCCTGTCGGTTAAGTAAAGGGTTCGGTTCGTTACTTCCCCACACCTACTTGATGATATCTGGTGAAGGCCGTAGAGGATAGTCCGAATAATAATAGAAATAATAATAATACCTCATCTAAAAAATTCAGAGAAATATTCATAATTCAAAATTATCATTTAATATGTCATTATATAAATTGTGCAACTTTTGACACTTGTTTCGAAATCTTTTCACGAATCTTTTTTACGTCAGATCTTTTGATTGAAGGAAAAAAAAAACGTCGTGGGAAAAAGGTAGTTATCAAAATTTTCTAAATGTCTATTATCCTGCTCAGGAACAAAGATTATAACTCTTTTTCCTCTGATGTCTTATTCACTACCATACATTAGGACTTTTTTCACGGGACTTTTTGCTATGACTTTTCTCCAGTCACTGGTTTCACCCGATTCACACATAAAAAACAATATGCATGACATTTCAATGAGCACACATGCTACACTTTGATCTTTGGAAGAGAACCGGAGAACAGTGGTTTGATATTCGGCAGTGTGCCAATCCGCACCTAAATATTCCCGTCATTTTTCTCAGGTACTACGCTATTACATATACAGAGATCCTGTCGTAGAATAAAGGTTAGCAAGATAGAATAAAAGAAGGTCGCTTGAGTAGTAAAATCAATACACATTAGCTGTCTATCTATCTATCCATCATGATAGACAATCAATGTATATATTAGCCGTAAATCTTTTAAAAAGAATATTTAAAGCAGAAGGGGCGCGTAATTTCCTGTTCATTCAAAAGTAATGCTAACAAAAGTCATAAGAGAAATTACCCAAATCACGGACTTTGCTCGACACTGATTGGTCAACTATCAATTCCCAGAAAAAACAATGGAAGACATCTCTTTGGCCTTTCTTTCATAGTTAAACAGTAAAATAGCAAAAACACTGGTTGACATTTTTTTTCCTAAAATTAGTATTTGCAATATACATCATGGAAAAATGTTCTTTTATGTACCATCGTACGTGTACATATGCTCGTTGGTTAACTGAATATCGTACTTAAAGTCATTTTTCTTCACAAATGTTATAGTCGATGTAAAGACCAAAAATTGAAAAGTTTTGAAAAGAGAAAGAAAAACTCTCAACTGAATGAGCGAGATGAAAGTACAAATATGTGAATATTTTACTCGTTATATCTTATCTTACATTGTAAATATTAAATCCCGTTGTAAATAAATAATACATTTACAAATTTTACAATAAATGCCTTTAATTTTCATAAATTGTAAACATGCCCCGTGGCACTAATTATAGAGAAATAAAGTCAACTGGCGTTTATGGAAGTAATGTGCCATGAAAGAAATGCCTTCGAATTATCCTTTGTTTTTCTAGGAATTCAGAGTCGACCAATCGGTGTCGAGTCAATGAACAGCCAGTAATATGAGATTCAGGAAATTGAACATCACTGAAGAGAAACAGCTTAGAAAGAAAAATAGGAAAAACATTGGTGTCGGCTGTGGGAATAGATTTCTCTTTGATCTTAAGAATTTAGTTCAAAACCCAAGTATGAAATGTTCCCTCTTTCTCTTAATTGATTCAGGCCCGTTAAGGGCGGAGAACTGAATGACATCTACTTCCCATCATAGAACATGCTTTGCAGAAGATGCGGGGGTATGTAAAATATAAAAACGATAAGCATATTAGCTTCAAGTCGTCACCCAACAGTGAACACAGATAAGGGAAGTCAAGTAGTAATTAAGGGTAAATCTAGAGTGGAAAATTTGTACAAAACATCATGATATTTCAACTCATTCTATCAAACATTGAAGAGTGAGAAGGGGTCTGTGATGGAGGAAACGGTGAGGAGAACAAGAGATTCGGGTCCCTGCAATCCGAAAGTAGAGTGTTTCTATAAAAAAAAAACCAACTTTCGTAAGCCGAAGTGGCGTCAGGCCAAAAAGCAATTACGATTAATTTAAATGGAAGAAACAAAACAACTTTTGAGTGTATCAAGACCCTCAAAATGGTAATGACAGTATGTTAAGCTGAGTCGTAGGAAGTTTAGAAGGTGGTAAATACAGGAGACTAGGGTGAAGGAGATAGATAGACATATAGATAGATAGATAGATAGATAGATAGAGAGAGAGAGAGAGAGAGAGAGAGAGAGAGAGAGAGAGAGAGGAAGAGGGTGGGGGATGCATGCTACCTCAGCACAACAAAACACCTAACACTAATTCGGCTTTTCACTTTTTTTCGTAAAAGTGAACGATTACTGTAAAGCGAACAATAGAAAAGCAGGGCATACCTACACAAGTATATATATATATATATATATATATATATATAAAGCTGGGAAGTAAGGACAGGGATACTGTGCTGCACCAATCTTTTAAGTCCATTGAAAATCAAACATTTGGAATCTGCCAGGTAAGACACACACATACATACATACATATATATATATATATATATATATATATATATATATATATATATATATATATATATATTGGACCCCTATCTGGAATTCTTTTTTATAAAATTTTACAACCTTCGACCAAAACTGTCACCAAATATGTCACAAAGACTATCAGCATCGGTTTCTTTCAGTTTTCAAGGTGGTTTGGCTGGTTATGTATCCACGTATGTATGTATCACGCACGAAGGCCGCACTAATGGAGTTAAGGGGCTGAAAATCTCAACATATACTCCCTTTATGTCAAGAGAAAAACTTTTTTTCCTAAAATTCCACCCATAAATACTCTTTTAGAGGGGATCAAGTTAGCAAAGTAAGTTCATACTAAATTGGTCCCATAGTTCATGCTAAATTGACCCTTAGTTTTTTGAAAATTCTGACGTTTTTTAGTTATCACTACCCAACAAAAGGCGAGAAAAGTAACTTGTCTATTAATAACCCCCATTTGTTATTTCTCTAATTGATCACCCTCAACATGGCACGACAATGGTCACCGTAATAGATAGAAATTATTTAATCTCAAAACACCAGGAAACAACTAGAAAGACACTACACACGTGAAAACAACGCTAATAACATTGAAGAAGGCCGTGGAATGTATCAGCCAATAAAAATGGAATAATATATCATCATTCTTTTTTAGTGGCCGCAGAAAGATGGTTTAGGAAGGCGCCTTTTTCTATTGCATGTTCTACTCAGTATAACAGTATAGAACCATAACTGCCTCTCTGTGTTTGCCTCATGACTGTGAATAAACAGGTACCCCTTAGTTTCCGAAAGTTCGCTTCTCGCCACTTTTTGACTTTTAGGTGAAATGTGAAAATAGTGCTGAACGTTTGTTTTTCAGTGGGTAGTTATAGATACAGTGCACACTCGCTTCCTCTTCCTCTTATACCACAGTCACCACTCCAGCCCCCGACGGCTCAGCCAAACATATATACCATTTTAAGGACTGGGAAAGCTCTAAAATTCACATATGACTCCGTGGTAATTGCTTCTTCACGTTCACCATTTCAGCTCGAAACGTTTTTATAGGAAAGCTGTACTTGTAGGAAGCAGACGAAACCCATACAACTATACTCAAGATTTGAACCTCATTTCATGGTCTCTAGCTCAAATATTTAGCATGAACTTTGCCGTAGAAACTCGTATATGACTATAATGCAAGTAATAATGTATGTTTCTGTTTCTAAATGTCCATGAATTGAAGTTTGATGTGAGGCCCACAGTTCGTTTCGGCAAATTGCAGCTGCCATGACAGAACAAAAAAAAAAGAGGTGTTTGTTCGTTTGGCAAAAAGAGTGTTTAACATAGTCAACCGTAAATTCCATTTTGGATAGGGACCCACACACGACGTTGACGTCTGTCATCCGAGAAGCAGGGCTGCCAATGGGATTTTAAGGAAACCACCAGATCAGGCTCGTAGGAAGAAAAAATTCCCCCAAAACACAAACGGAATACAAAACGAAACAAGTAAACTGATTATAAAAGTATGAATTCTAAATAGAAATGTATCTGTATTTTAGTTACTTTTATTTGTAGATTAATCATTCCCACTCTTTTTCAATTCCCTTTGAAAGATTAAACGATTCCTTATTTTCTTACTATTTTTTAATCCTTTCTGAGTATCTTTTTTTTGGTCGCTCCTTCTTTCGAGGCCTTGATTAATTATGTGTGCCAGACACGATTCAGCTACTGTTCTACAATAGTACACGTATCATACGAGATTCAAACACATTTAATTGAAAACAAATCTATCAACAACTTATTTGAAGATAGGTAAAATTGTAAAAAAAATCGAAGGTTTTTTAAATACAATTATACAAATGTATGAGTTATTTTAACAAATCTATTTGAGGTATGAAAAATACAAGATCATGAACTGTTTTCAAAATATGAACACAGAAACCCAGATGGTTCGTAAAAATCCCAGATCTTAGACGGGGAAAGCACTGGCAGTGCTACCGAGATGTCACTTTCAAGAAACAACTCCAATACGGCGTCTTGTTTTATTAGTCAGTTCACAATAAACTCTTTTCTTTATTACTTCGTTAAGTCTATTTCCAACGCTTAAAAATATTTCCGGTCATTAAATACCACTTGTGTTTCATGTATATGAGTTTATGGGTGAGTACGATTCTTTGCACGCATAACTCTCTGCATAAGTGAAGAATTTCGCGTGTCTATCTCCAAAAGACATTCTTCTCACACGTGAACGTATGTTTAAATAACCGTGTACACGTATGGCTTGGTCAATGTTGCCACTTCAAATTTTTATATCCAGATTTGAACCGGACAATATCTAAAAATATCCAAGTTTTCCCCTGAAATGTCTTTAAAACAGTCTAAAAATACATTACGCATTTATTAAGACTTTTTTTTTACAGGAAATGATAACGATGAGATGCAATTCAACATTTGTGACCAATAAGACTGAATTTCTCAAACAAAAGTAAGTTGAAATAGGAAAAAAAGGCACATTCATCTTCGGACCCTAGGAAAAAATTCAGATATATTTAAATTTGAACGAAATGATTACGACAGCTATTTTAGATCATTGGTTCAGGTCTAAACTTTTTAGATATTTTTAGATGGATACCTGAAAATTTCAAATGGCTATTTGAAAAAATCTTCGATATCTAAAAAATATCCAGAGAGTTTTTAGAATATATACTTGTCTATAAAAATATCAGACTTGATGTGAAATATCCGAATACATTTTTTCATACATCTGAATGCATGAGAAATATCTAGATCTAGATGAAAAATATCCAAAACGGCAACATTGGGCTTGGTGAGTGAACAACATAATCAGAGCGCAGGTCAGCCTTATTGGCGGCGCCCCTTTCCTTCTTGTCACCAGACATGTGCTTAAAGAACCATTCATTCATCTTGAAACATGATTGTTATTCTTTAATGAGTAATCAAAACATTAAATCGCCCTCAACTACTTGAAAGTTGTTTCGTTATTGCATTTATTATACTGTGGGTTTGAATAACTCTCAACCATTCCCTCTGGCTGATCTCATTACACACATAACCAAACACAGATATATAATTGTTTGTGTACACTTTCAAATGTTTATCTTGATAAATACGCACGCGTACACTCACATACACATATCATTCATACGTATACCTTCTGATATAAAGGATACATTCCAGTTCTGTCCGGAAGGGATCCTGTCATCTATTATTAACAAAAAAAACAAACAAACAAAAAAAACAAGAAAAAAAACGACAAATAAGCCTACTTAGGGCAATTATGCCTTAGTCCTCTTCCAAGTACACACTGGTGACATCACACATCAAAACTTCACTTAGACTTTTCAAAATAGTTTGAAAAGTCCACTTTCAGGATCGCCAACAACTGTCTTGGTGAGTTCTCCCTAATCTTGTTCAAGGACTGAAATCGTGTTTGGAAAAGCCAGAAATCGTAGAGAGACATATCTGGACTGTAGGGGATTGACGTGATGTTTTGCGAAAAAGATCCTGCACGAGGCGTGAAGAATGGACAGGCTCAGTCAATGCAAATTGTCACTTGGTACACTAGCTCACTCAATGGTGTATAACACCTAAATGAGAAAAATTCTTTAACAAGTATGCTGCGTATATGTATGGCAATTCGACAGAACGAAAGAAGTAATCTGACAATGTGGAAATGAATGGTTTGGAGAAACGTGTGTTATATCTCAACATTTTTTACAATCATTAAGATACGACTATATGTGTCTCGCCGTTTTTATTTAGCGTCGTCAGGAGCTTTTGTGCATCAAAAAACTGTAAATGTGTGGCCCGTTACATGTTAAGACATAAACTAAAATGAATACCAGAGTAACAGTGTGAGTTGTGGATAAAAGGAGAGAGAGAGAGAGAGAGAGAGAGAGAGAGAGAGAGAGAGAGAGAGAGAGAGAGAGAGAAGGGGAGAGTACGCTGATGAAAACAGAGGAATTCATAAAGTCTTATCTTATTGATAACAAAATTTTAGTGATGTAACACGTTTTTCTCAAACTTTCATTTTTTACATTGTCGAATTAATTCTTCCATTACGTGTAATAAAATAACCCAATAAAACGTTAAAAAGTTTGTAGATGACGCCTCTGCGTTCAATAAATCTAAAATTTAGAACTCCAAGATTCTTATTCAGAGGCGAAAAAATTGCAAACCAAACCATGTATAAATATTCTTAGGGTAAATCACTGGAAATGCAGTTCACTTCTCAGACTTAAAACATTACTTTAAATGAGTCTTTGCTCTGCCTTTTCTTGTTCTAAGATGATCCGGAATATTAGAAAAAAAAACAAAAAACACACATTTAAAGTTACTTGATCTTCAAAGAATATCAACGATGTCTCTGTTTTGGGATATGTAAGGCTGGTACCGTATTAAAAAGTAATGCATCATCTGAACAGCTTTTCCCGGTTGTCACATTAGAGCAGAAAAATACTGGGAAGGAGGTTACTTTATCGATAGATCACGGAAGTAACTTAGCAAAAGGAAAAGTCAGCTAAAGGGATATGGCAATTAGCGGTAATTCGGATGTATCGTAAATTGGCCTCAAGACATTCGAATCAATAAAGTAGGGTGGGTTTAACGAGATTTCAGAAACACCGATTCCACGATGTAAGTTAGTCTAGAAAGCTTTCAACACTGAATATATATATATATATATATATATATATATATATATATATATATATATATATGTAATTTAAGCAATTTTCTTCGGTGTTTTTCAAGTTTTATATAGAATTTGATATTATGGTGCGATCTTGCTGAGAACTTCAGTTGTTTACAAACAGTTTCGGGGATTTGAAAACAAAACAGTTATAAATAAATGTATATGGCCCAACTCTCCGAGATAAGAGAATTCCAATATAAACCTTTCGTAAGCCAAAATGGCATAAAGCGAAAAAGCAATTACTATCAATTTGTATCAGAAATATTTTTGAGCATTCCCAGAAATCATATACGGTGATGATGGCATGTTTGGTCTTGTCGTCGTTGGCTGGTGTGGTCTAAGTTATATGAGACTGAGGTATACGAGAGCAAAAAAAAAGGGGTGCGTACAGCCCCTCTAACGAATCGTTACTAAAAAAACAAAAAAACAGTACTCTTTACGCCATTTTTTCGTGAAGGTGAAAAAGTATCGCGAAGTGAATACCCGAAAAGGAGAGATACCTCTGATACACATACTCTCTCTCACACACACATATATATATGAGTGTGTGTGTGTGTGTGTGTGTGTGTATGCATGTATGTGTGTGTATGTGTATCAGTCACTTATTTCCAAATGTTATTTCATATCAAGCCTAATAATGATGTATTGTACATGGATGTTATCTTATACTACACCTCATTTATTATATATATATATATATATATATATATATATATATATATATATATATATATATATATAAAGTAAACAAAGAGAGAGAAAGGGATAAAAGAGAGAGGAAGGGGGTAATCTGTTTTTTTAAACGTGAAAAATATTTTCAATGATACGATTTTTGTTGAAGTGCTGTTTATTCAGGCTACAATTACAAAAAAATATCAGTATTGCGAAGACTTACTGATTAATCTGAAAATCTACCCTCTGTTGTAATGTGTTTTTAAGATAGATATAGATATAAGTACCTTTGAGGTTAGCTCAGTCTAGGACAAGGCTGTAAGAATGGGGCACCCGGGGAGGATCGGACTCAATCCAATATTAAAGGTCTGCCGTGATAGTAGGCTAACAACCGTTTCAAGACAATGTGCCGTTGTATAGTAATGAACTTAGGCAAGTCTGGCCAAAGGCCACTGTAGTGTGAATTATGTGCGATACTTTTTTTTAGGGTCCAGGTAGCCAAACGGTTAGCATCATGGAATATGAAATCTTTATATGTAAAATTAAGGAATATAGAATAATTGAGAGACGGAATAATGCGACTGCCGTTTTCACCCTCTCATGAAACCTCGAGTAAAAGTGGAAAATTGAAAAGAATTGGCTCGTTAATCATATTGCTACGGTTTTTGTCTGATATAGATGCATATAGGTATAAATTTATAGATACGTATGCACGCAGGAACATGACATTGATCGAGCGTATTCATCTCTCTCTCTCTATATATATATTCATACATATCTATCTATCCATTCATCCATATATATATATATATATATATATATATATATATATATATATATATATATATATATATGATGATAAAGTAAAGGATTCACTACAAAAATACGTTTATGTTTCTCCCTGAATAAGGCCAAACAGGGCAGAAACATAAACGTCTTTATGTTGCAAATCCCTTACTTCATCATATTTTAAGCTCTACTTCAACTCAACTTCATGTTTAATGATGAATGTAACGATCACTTTATGAAATAAACGTATCACACATCAGATATTGTATTATATAATATTATATCGTATCCCTGATTTGTATTACACACACTCACACACACACACACACACACACATATATATATATATATATATATGTATATATATGTGCGTGGGTGTGTGTGTCGTGTGTGTGTGTATCTATTGTATTTTCAACTCAAAGATCTCATATTAAACTTTGGGAAAACATGAAGAATACATCTTCATATTACCAATATCACACATAAACAACTCACAATAGCAAATAACGGATTATCATCATGTTTAGAGTCTCCAGCAATGAAAATAGCGAGTTGGGTTGTTTAGTTCATCCTTTTACAAATAGTTATTTTAACATACAATACCGTCATTGTACTCGTCTAGATCAGGGGAAGGCAGATGCCAGGGGTTTGTAGTGAAAGAAAAAAACCCTGTGTTGGCGGAGGGAGACCATCGTGTATTTGGCCCGAAAAAAAAAAACACCGAAAGAAATACGAGTAAAAATCTTATTTTAGCAAAGCTTGTCGTGACATGTACGTAAATAAAAAAAGGATTTAAAAAAAAAAACTGAAGTACGTATGTTCTTGATAAGACATCAATAAAAAGGGTATATCTTTGTAGGACTCTATATCAGTGTCAAAATTCAGACCTGAACAGGGGACCAGAGTTCAACGCTTACCAAGTTGACTGACCGATCGAAATGTTTGGGTTTAACTTCGAGTGTACAATTATACTTTCGTGGTCACATCTTTTTTTCTTTTTTAGAAAAGATGATTTTGTGTACAATTCTCTGATGATGGCATAATCCTCCAAGGCCACCATTTCTTTCGAAGTCATTTTGTTTCAACAATGACAAATATCAATTTGCCAGATTACTGTTCCTGATCTTGTATTGATGATTCAATCAAACTGCTATTCTACTCTCTGATCCACCTCGGGTGTCTCACAATGTCAAACGGAGGAACCCTTTATTTGACACCCATGGATACATTGTTTTCATCTTCCACCTACACATCGGATGTCTTTCCTAGAATATATATATATATATATATATATATATATATATATATATATATATATATATATATATATATATATATATATATATATATATATATATATATAGCCGGACTTTTTCTCACACAGCAGGATGCCTCCAGCAGCCTTTATAAAATATTTTACCCCCAAGGCAAAGCTATTGATAGTGGGCTTTGGTTCCACATGGGAACTTTAAACCCTAAAAACATATACTCACACAACACACACCACTGAAGATATATATATATATATATATATATATATATATATATATATATATATATATATATTTAAGGATAAGGATTGCTAACTTGCTTGTGAAGCCATTCCACTAACCATCGTTCGTTTTTTAGTACCAGGTAATAAAAAACCTCCCTGCAGTTTTCAATACTGTCTTTCTTTTAGTCAGTCTGAAAAGATAGAGACTTCAAACAGCAACAGTGTGTAAACTTGTTCAGCAGTATAAGACCTATCAATTTCTTTTATTACCAGATAACATTCAGAAAAGTATACCGATAGTATTAACGCGTGAAATAAATACGGTGATTCGAAAGTTGATTATGACAGCTTGCACACTATATGTTTGAATCAAAAGCAACAGTAGTGGCGCTTGAAATATTTTGAACATTTGATGCAGGGGGAATATAGCGACCGTACTGCTCAGGAGGTTTTTAATAATGAATGGCCTGTTCAAACATACTATTTGGAAAGGACGAAAGGTAAGTATTGATGTTAAGACTCTGAGGACTTGGATATAATTCACTTCAAATGTGTCAGATTATAGTATTGAAGTTTAGTACCAATTACTAAAGCATATATCTACACCTACACTCCATCAAAAATGCACAAGTAGGGGATACGTACCCAAAGAACTCAGTTCCTATCATTTGTAAAATCCCTGATACTTTTGTGGTGTTTAAAATAACTTAAAACCACTTGATTCTTAGAAGCTTATATAAATGAATTTTCTTTTATGCAATACTATTTCTTATGTTTATGCCTGTCAGTTTCTGTTTTTTCATGGAAATTAGTGACCTTAGTTATCAAAAGTAGTTCAGGATGTTACAACTAGACCTGAGTCACTCGAAGATGCACCTCGTAAATTACGGCAGACTGAGGACTTGAATAAGATCCCTTTCAAACGAGTCGGATGCTTGTATTAAGGTTTAACACAAGTAGTAGCGAGTGAAATCAATACTGCGACCCAAGAGTTGATTGTGAAAGCTTGTCTACCATACAAATTTTTACAACAAAAGCAGCAGAAACAGTCTGTTGTATATTACACAGCATTTAGTGGAGGTGAAGATAATGACTGTACTTGCGTTGAATCAAATCCACTTCAAACGTGTCAAATGATTGTATCTAACGTTTAACAAAAGTGACGGAACTATACATTTGCACCTGCGCTGCAATGGAAAAAAAAAAGATTCATATGAATGAAATGAGGACTCTGCTAACCACAGGAAACTTTGGGTTACCTATTATAATCAAGTGACGATCACTAAAAATAAAATTATGATGTTTTTTTCATTATTGTTACGTCTTGTCCTTAACAAGACTTGGATTTCCATCGACATTTCCCCTCGTATCTTCGCCCAGCACGTAACCCCCATCCCCTTGGGCCTTTATCTCTACAAATCGGTTTTTGATCACGATAGTAAACCAGGTTTTGTGTGACGAATTTCACGGCTGACACGAACAACTCCGCCAAATTGGCGCGTCCAATGGACAAAGGCCAGACTTGATGATACAAAGTTTATATTATCATAATCTTTTTATACACCATATTCCCCTTGACATGTCCCGAATACGTATACGTTCTAGAGACCTACTTATTGCTTTAATTCAAAATAATAAAACAAATACAGTATTTTTTTTTCTTTGCACTGAAAAACTGTGCTTGAGAGGAGGATTTTACGAATGTTAAAGAACCAGTTGGGCTTAGACAGTTTTACCTGCTTCCCGAAAACATAGTGTTCCAATACCCCCCCCCCTCATGGTGGGAAGCGAAGAAGTAATTTAAATCAATTCTTATGGAAAATTCTTTGAGCGTCCCCTTACCCCCAAATGGTGATGATGCTATATCAGGCTGGAGAGTTGGAATGGCGGGAAGTACAGAGAGCTGGGGTGTTGGACAGAGGAGAATAGAGTGCGCACTGCCTCTATTACAGTTCGTGGCAAAACAAACGCCTGACGCTATTCTCGCTTTCGGATAGCGGGCGATGTCTGTACTTCAAAATTTGTAGCAACTACAATAATAGCAGCGAGAAAGCGAAGCATGACATTAACAGTAAGGAAGAAAATGGAAACAACTCGTCCGGTTTGTTATTCGGGCGTTCGTAAACTGACCAATTTTCTCTGACGTAGAACAGAATATATTCGTCAGATGATGAACTATTCGTTCAAGTCAGGTCGTTTCTCTTACTGGGCTCAGCTATAAACAAACCATATCCTATTTACCTAAATATCGCACGCTGACATTGAATAAATATAAATATTAAACATGACAAGGAATTATTTCCTTGTTAAAAAGCAGAGCCGAAACGGCCATGGGCTCAAGCGAAATAAGCGACTGCTTAGGGTTCCATAGCCACCAAAGGGCTTCCAAGAGTAATGGATGGGAGGGCAAGAGGTTGTGCGGTTTCCCCTCAAATCAAATCCTACTTAGGATCCCTTGAAAACTTGCAGTAGAGATCTAGATAAATTCTCGTTTTGCTTGCCAGCATCTTGGAATTAATTTTTGTATTCATTGAATTTATGACGGCAGGAAAGCAACAAGAAAGAACAAAGCAAACAAATACCAAATCAAAGTGACGCAGTGTTGTTCACCAGACGCTGAGAGAGAAAAAGAATTAGCATAAAAGCCAGAAGATGAATAACTAGACGATGATAAGAATCGACTGACAGGAAAGAAGAAAAGAGGAAGTTCGAGAAAAAATCTTAGCTTGAATGATTGGTAGACGATTTCATTTACTGCATCCTCCGGCGAAAGCGGGCGGAAGTAGCAAAACTGATACCCACAATGGCGTCGAGCTATTTCCTCTTGAATGGACAGAGAATATAATCAGATTTCCAGTCGTTTCACATTATTTTCAGCGAGATTCGGCGTAATCTGAAAAAATCCCCGAAGCAGATAGAGTGGATGAGCGGAATTAGTATGGGAGCCATGACAAAGACATCGGTTTTCCCCATCTGATCACAGGATTATTATTATCATTTTTATTATTATCATTGTTATTTTCATCATTATTATTATCATTATTATCATCATTATCATTATCATCATTATCATTATTATTATTATCATCATCATCTTCATTATTATCATTATTATTATTTGGAATCTCACACCAGTTGCCTGGTGGTAATCGCTGGAGTTTGAATGACAGCAAGTCTCCTCAAGTCTCCAGCCCTCCTCTCCTAGTACTCATAGGTCGCAGTAATTCTGCGATTTACAGTTTCACACCGGTTGCCCAGTGGTTATTGCTGAAGGCTGAGTGACAATAAGTCTCCTCAGGTCTTCAGCTAACGTCTCCTCTCTCTTTCGCATATCTTGACTACAATTCTTTGCAGTACTTATATCTCTAGCACCTTCCTCAGTATCTGTGCAGTTCCCAGTAGTGCTGTGGTCTGTACGGTCTCTATCCTTCCCCTAATCCCGATCTCCTCCAGTCTCACCCTCAGCGTTTTGGGGACAGTTCCTAGTGCACCCACTATGACCGGTACTACCCTGGTTTTCATGTTCCACATCTTCCTTAACTCTCTTTCTAGGTCCTGGTATTTTTCCCTTTTTTCACCCTCCTTCTTTTTTACTCTATAGTCTGCAGGCACAGCAACTTCTATTTGGCAGGCCTTCCTTTTTTGTCTACTATTACTAAGTCCGGTCTTCTTGCCTGGATGAGGTGGTCAGTTTGGATGTCAAAGTCCCAGAGTAGTTTGTGGTTGTCATTCTCCAAAACTGCCTCTGGCTTGTGCTGATACCACTTTTCCACATGGTTGAATCCCATTTGTTTGCTTAGTTCCCAGTGTATCATCGTTGCTACTCTATCGTGTCTATGCTTATACTCCTTCTGGGCGAGCTGGCTACATTCACTAGTTATGTGGTTTACTGTCTCATCTCTTTCACTGCACATGCGGCATTTGCTGTTTGTCTGTTTTCTGTCGATTTTTGTTTTTATGTAGTTTGTCCTTATGCTTTTGTTTTGGGCTGCCATGATGAGCGATTCCGTTTCTCTGTTAAGGTTCCCTTTTTCGTAACCACGTCCATGATTTCTCGTCCGCTACATCTTGTATCTGTCTTTTAAACTCGCCGTACAATTTTTTCTCTTCCCATCTCTCTTTTCTTGTTTGGTGTACTGTTCCATTGTTTTCTACTTTGTTGTTTGTTGCACTATCTCTTGCACTCTTTATGATTTCTTCACTATTCGTTTGCACGTACCTTTCTAGGACTACTTTAGCTCTCTGGACACAGTCTTCTATGCTGATGAGCCCCCTGCCACCTTCTTTTCTCTTAACGTATAGTCTATCTGTATCATCTCTTGGGTGTAATGCTTTATGCATTGTCATAAGTTTCCTAGTTCGCTTATCCATTGATTGGAGTTCTTCCTTTGTCCATCCTTGGAATGGTCCTGTATATCTAACTACTGACACAGCCCAGGTGTTCATTCCTTTTATTAGATTTCTGCTGTTTAATTTGGTCTCTAATATTTCCTTATCCTTCTAAGGTATTCTGTCTTTATTTTCTCCTTCATCTCTTCCCGTTTTATCATGTCACATTCAAGGACGCCTAGGTATTTGTATCGGTCTTGTGCGGTCAATGCCCTAATCTTGCTGTTTTCCGAGAGTTCAATTCCTTCAGTCATTGTAAGCCTTCCTTTGTGCATTACCATGATTGCACATTTTCTATTCCAAACTCCATTCCGATGTCCTCACTATATTCCTTTACTTCTTTGAACAGAGTCTCAAGCTCTCCCCTGTTTTTTGCGAACAATTTTATATTGTCCATGTACATTAGGTGGTTGACCCTTCCTTTTGTTTTAGAGAAATGGTACCCTTTGCTGTTCTTCAGGATTCTGTTGAGCGGTATCATTGTTAGAACAAATAATAGTGGGGACAACGAGTCTCCTTGGAAGATTCCCCTTTTTATCCCTACCTCTGCTAGTTTGTCCCCTGCGGCTGTCAAGTCTACTTTCCAGTTTTTCATCGAATTTCCAATGAATTTAACCACCGGTTCGCTAATTTTGAACATTCTAAGGCATTCGAGTATCCAGCTATGTGGAATCATATCGTACGCTTTTTTGTAATCTATCCATCCCATTGTGATATTTTTTCTCCTTTTCCTCACTTCTCTTAAGATCATCTGGTGTATGTGGAGTAAATCATTTGCCCCTTTGGTTCCTATCCTACACCCTTTCTGTTCTTCTGTTATTATTATTATTATTATTATTATTATTATTATTATTATTATTATTATTATTATTATTATTATTATTATTATTATTATTATTATCATTATTATTATTATTATTATTATTATTTGAAACTGCCATCCAAAACTCTGTTACCAAAACTGTCACTTAGACTGCCCACGCAAGTTTTTTCAGTTTAAAAAAGAAAGTTAGTCTAGCTGGCTGGCTGACTGGCTATGTATGTGTGTTTCACGCATGCAGGTCGTACCGATGGAGAGAGAGAGGACAGAAAATTTGAACCTTTACTCCTCATGTCTAGAAAAATGTTTTTTATTCGTTGAAAATTCACCCCTACATAGGTTTTCGTGGAGGTTTCAATTCACAATGTAAGTTTCTGCTAAACTAAGGTTTGTTTTGCAAATTTGTTTTTTTCAGTGATCACTACCCAGAAATGGGCAAGAGAAGTAACTGATTAATGATCACCGCTCTTTCCAATTCTGTAATTTTTCATTTAAACATGGTATGCTGCCAAAAGAGATAGGTCGCTTGACTGTTTCTATTGAGTGACTAACCAGACCTCCTCTTCTTCTTTTTCTTATTGTTATTTGGCTTATCACGCCATCAGTGACTGGTGTCTTTCATCTCAGATCGAGTGACACCAAGTTTCCCCAATATTCCCGGGATCTCATCAGTATTCTAGCCGACTTCATTGGTGTTGTCGTCTGGATAGTCTCAACTCCTCATCAGATTCTTAGTTCTTCAAACCTCGTTGCTGGGTTCGTGGGATCTGTTCACAGGGCTCCGGTGAATATTTGCACTACTGTCATCTTTATGTTCCACAACTTCTTCAGCACCCTGGCAAGGGTTTAGATGCTTATCAAAATGTTCACAAGCATGTACTAGGAAATACCATAATTTCGCCTCGTCTTGTATTTCAGTTACCGTCTTGTGTGGTATTCATACCAATGTGCAGTGTGTGGTGCACCATAGTGCTTACAAACTACTCAGTGGATATACCGCCCTTCTTTGTCGTACCTTAATTGGTATTCATTGAGAGCAAGAACAAGATATCCTGATATGATATGGTTGTTAGTTACAGCTGTGCTATCACAGAACTGGCAGTTAGAATTAGCACTTTTTTTGGTAACGTGTTTGATATTTCCTAGTATGGAGACTCTGATCTTGGGTTTTAATATCATCTACATAAGCATCTTGGAATTGAAGTGAGTATTGGCTGTGCAGGGGTTTCTGTTTCCAGTCATCACTTGTCTGAAAGTAAATGTGGAGGTCATGGGTTGGTGTGACGGCTTTGAATCAACTTTGCCACCGTCTCGAGGTCGATCTACGTCTGCTTTTGGGTGGTGCACTCCGCTGCTTGTGAGGAGTATCCTTGTTTTAACCTTCATTCTACTTATATCAACGATATCTCAGTTCAAAAGTTAAAACTATATTGTATTACAGGTATTGCCAAAGTATTGATGGCTTGAATGCGTATCTTGGATTTAAGACCAGTTTTAAGGATAGCTCGAACCTTTCTGTAATACTCATTTTTCTTTTTTCTTTCTTAAATGTATGTTTGATTCCATTGCCTTCGTTAATTCAAAGGTATTTAGAAGTACTCTACTGTTCAAGTTCTTGAATAGTTGTGTCCAGGTCTAAATGGACATTTTTTGTTGTCAGTTTTCCTCGCCTGGAGTTTGCTTTTGCACACATCTAGGCCAAAGGTCACCCCAGTATCATCAGTTCAGAGTCATCAAGATCATACATGAACGATAGATGGTCTATTATCTTATCATCGATCAAATATCCAGAGGTGGAGTTATTGAGTTCACTTGAAAAAAAGGATAAGAGCTAAACCGAAAAGGAGGCAAAAAGAGATTCCCCTGGAAGATTCCACAGTCAATGGATATATTTATCAAGTATCCCAGAATGAGGTACACCTTTTGGTAATCTATCTAGTCTGTACTTTGATTACGGCGTTTAGCTCAGCAGTTTTTGTATATCATTGTATCATCTTACAGCCTTTTTGTTTTGGAATATGGTAACATTTTGTGACCTTTTTGTTTTGGAAGGATATCATTATTTTTAAGGTGAGAGTATATTCTATTCGTTAGAAATGATTCAAGTAGTTTAGGAGTAGTTGGGAGGTAGGTAAGGGGTCCGTGGTTATTTTTGGCTTATGTCTCACAACTTATCGGTAAAAGGCAAATGGTGTCATTGCTTAACCACGCCGTTACTTCATGTGATTTTTCAATACGTTGAAGTGAGATTTTGGTAAATTTACGTGGGCAGATGAGAGTGTGTTTAGCCAGAAGTAGGGGTTTTTATCCATTCCTGGCGATTTACATTTGTGCGCCTTTCGCAGAGCATCATTAACTACGTCTTCTTCTTCTTCTTCTTCTTCTTCTTCTTCTTCTTCTTCTTCTTCTTCTTCTTCTTCTTCTTCTTCTTGAGGGAGTATGCAATAAAATAAATAGGATTTAGAATAATTCCGGATGAGGTATACTTCCTGCTATAAAATTCTGGAAAAATCATCATCAGTCATACGCACGTTTATGCATGAATAAATTAAACTATTTCATTTATGCAGACACACACTTACAAACATGTGAGAATACCAATGGTCTCATATGTGCGTGTCAAGAGATATTTGTCGATTTACGCACTAAGACACTCAAATCGTTCGTAGATACATGCGTATATATGTACACACTTGAGTTTGTCAACAGTTTGCCTTGACCGTAAACCTAAATTTATGAGTAGTAAACGTGTGAATTCTTCGTAGGTGTAATGTTGAAATGGAATATATATATATATATATATATATATATATATATATATATATGTAATGCTCTTCCATATGAATAGAGCACTTTGGTGGATGGGGAATATAAGCTAAATGAATATATCGCTTAAATTCAGCCTTACTGACCGTCCAGTTCCCTATATTTCACCCCCAATATATATATATATATATATATATATATATATATATATATATATATATATATATATATATATATATATTATTGTGTCCTCCACAGATAGCTGTTTCGTTGTATTACAACTCTCCAGTGTGGCTATAGACTGTCTATTTTCCCATCCAGTACCACGAGGTAGGATTGAAACCTTCACTTCAGACCCGGAGGCCAGTATCCTACCTTCTGTGTGTTCAAGCAATATATATTATTATCTAGCTTATATTTCCCATCCATCAGAGTGCACTATTACAATGGAAGAGCATTATATATATATATATATATATATATAAGCTAGAACAATTATGCTATATGGGTTGAATACATTTGTAAAAGGAAGGAAATCGAAACTCTTTAGTTTTAGTTTCAAGGTATAGTAATTTTGATAAGCCTTGACCGGTTTAGTCCATTTCACCGGAAAAGATTGACATTTGTCTTCGGAAGACATGAACGAAATCGGTGAAAGTTTACTAAAAATTATTATACCTGAAAACTGTAACTTAGAAGTTTGGCTCTCATTTCTACTCTTTTTTCAAAACTCTTTTACCTTCACGGGCGACGACAGTAACTTTTCCTGGCGGAAGATTGGGGGCAGGGTGCTGAAGGATATATTCCGAAGCGGGGGAGGTTGATGTATATTTCTACGAAGTTTCCGCGTAAACAAGAAAGTTGTTCATTGTTGAAATCTTTTTTTATGCTGCAAAAAAATTACGAAATACCCTGTGAAATTCTCGCTGCCGGCGAACATATTACTAGGGTAGGCGCGTATATCACTGGTGACCTCACAAAATTTGTAATTGATTTTGCATATTTTTGATAAAGAGAAAAAGTGGACGAGTCAAGTGTCAAGTCCACCTCGACTTGATCAAAGGAAAAGTTGACCTGTTGAAAGAGATTAGTGACTCTTCTCAATATTTATGGAATTTGTGGATCAAAGATAACACCAAATTAGTAATGACCTCAGGTCGTCAATTATATTTCCAAAACAGTATGGTGTCACGTTGGAAGTGGTTGGTGTACTAAACATATATATATGTAAATGTATTTATATATGTGTGTTCTAAACATATTGTTGAAAATGCGTAGCGCTCAATATTTTAGTAAATAAATCAATAAAATAGAATTTTGAGATCCCATTAATCCTAAAAAGAACGGTGCACAACCAATGCATCCTTCCAATAGTCACATAGATTTTAAACATGGAACCTAACCAAGTGACAGACCCGCAAACTGAGAACCATGCGAACTGCATATGAAAGAATTATACTCAACTCCACATGGAGAGACCACAAGACAGCACAATGCATCTGGGAGAAGACAGGAGTTAGGGACATCATAGAATCCATTAAAAATCTCAAATGGCAATGGGCAGGCCATGTTGCAAGAATGATAGACAACCGCTGGACATCGCGACTCTTGACATGGATCCCCAGAGATCACATGCACAACTGAGGCCGGCAGAGTATTAGATGGACAGATGAGCTAGACAAATTCAGAAAGTACTGGCTCCGTGACGCCCACGATACAGAAGTGTGGCGAATCGTGGGGAAGGTCTATATCCAACGACATACGTTAAAATACTGATGATGATGATGATGATGATGACGATTAGATTCGCTACAATTTGCTTGAATCCGAAAAGATTGACGTTCGATTCGTTGGCGTTTACTTGCTTGAAAAGTTGTGAAGACATCGAAATACACACACACACACACACCTATATATATATATATATATATATATATATATATATATATATATATATATATATATATATATATATATATGTGTATATATATATATATATATATATATATATATATATATAGAGAGAGAGAGAGAGAGAGAGAGAGAGAGAGAAAGAGAGAAGCAGCTACCTTATTGGCTGCAGGTTTAGTTTTTGCTGCAACCCAATTTTCTTCAATTTTTTATACAATTCATGTTATTTAGGCAAAATGATACATTCACCGTGTAATTACGAGAGACAATCAAATAGAGTTTCATTATAATGTAACGTAATGTATATACATACACATAATTGTACTCACACACACACACATATATATATATATATATATATATATATACACACACACATATGTATGTATACACACACACACACACACTCTGCTGTGTGAGAAAAAGTCCAGCTATATATATATATATATATATATATATATATATATATATATATATATAGTGTGAAAGGTCTCCAGTAAATAGGTAAACGATTACAGAAAAGATGCTGTTTTCATGAAATCAATATATATATATGTGTGTGTGTGTGTGTGTGTGTGTGTGTGAGTGCACGCGCACGTTAGTGTGTGTTTGCGTGTGTATATGTGCGTATGTGTGGACGAGTTTGATTTCATGAAAATTGCATTTTTCATGTGAAAGAGACTTCAAATAACATGACCTTTTCAACTCAATTACGCTACATCTGCCGCTTCGAGTCTACATCACAAGTCCCACTTTTCCCCCTCTATCCAACCCTATTTCGGATTTCTTTAGTTTTACACTTACTTTGCCAATTCAGCGCTCATTCTTATGGTACCTTAAGGAGAGTAAAAGACGTGACAACCCCTGCCCCGAACAGGTGTGGGTGGTAGGAGTGACGAAATAATATTAATGTCCCTCACCGAACTGACTCACTGGACACAAGTATTAGGTACTTATGTACTTGATTTTGTATACAATAAGAGATCGTACGTTCTTATGAGATCAGTCAGTGTGCGAAATTTTGGTCATAATTCTTACGAACGCACTCCAATAAGTCGTATTTTAGGTGTTCTATATTCTAATTAAACTATATATATATATATATATACACTTATAGAGCTCTTGTCATGAGTTTGTGCACTCCCTCTGAAAAAGTTGTATTTCAAATATTTGGGGAAAAATCAATTTCGATAAAGTAACATAAATAAGCATTAAAAGTACATCCAACTTATAAAAAAGATGCGTAGATAGAAGTTTGAAATAATAGTTTTTAATTCCATCTTTAGCGTTATTTACGCCGAGATGGTACATCCACCGTGTAATAACGAGAGGTCAGAATAAAGAAAATAAGAATTGGGAGTTTTAACAGTTATTTGCATTACCGGTGGCTGTTAAGCCCAATGGTGAGAGCAACGCTACATTGAAGCGGCTATCCTATCGGTCGCAAGCTTTATTCCCACAATTACATATATATTTATAAATATATATATATATATGTGCGTGTGTGTGTGTGTTTGCTCTTACCATTGAGCTGAATCGTCGCCGGTAATGCAAAGGCCTAAATAACTGTTTCAACCCAAAATTCTCATTTTTTTTCATTCAAGGTCGATATCTTCTCCATTTATTTCTTTCAACGCGGACAGTTATATAATTAAAAATGGATGTATATAATTGCGTTATATTATATTGAATCTCTGTTTGAAATGATCACCCGTTAATTACACGGTAAATGTATCATTTGGCCGAAACAACGTAAATAGAATAAACAATTAAACGTGTGCGTATAAATGTATATGGTTATATATATATATATATATATATATATATATGTATATTGGCAGCAATTTTTCTTTTATACAAGTTTGAGGAAAACATTTTGTCGGTTCAATTTTTGTGTCAGTTCTTCCACTAGCGACGGAGAATACCATTGTGTAATTCGGGAAAAAAAACATGTAAAATCTCAGACCATTGGCTCCTTTAACCAAAGAGTTTCCGTATATTTTTAAACATATATGTATAAGCATGCACGTTTGAAGGCTTCAATGGGCAACTCTGTTAGCGAGTTATTTTCGATGCTTGTAATTCAATTCTTGTTTAAAGACTGGATTCCAGTGATGAATGCTCTCAGGTAACGCGTGTATAATACAATAATCCGAGTCCACTGCAATGCTCAACCACACGCGCATCCATGCGTGCGCGCGCGCGCACACACACACACACACACACACATAGGCACACATATATACATACACATAAGTTTGTGAAAGTAAGCAGATACTTATTGTAAAGCGATGATTAACACGTTAAACGTACACGCCATTGCCACTGAGTTCAATTCTTACTGGATATTCCATCACCGTGGCCTTCTGCTAAACTAAGTTTTGATGAGTTGTGATAGATATAAATAATTGGGTTTTATCATACGTGTAAGATACAAATAGTTATTACTACTTAAAAATGACGTTTGATAGCAACTACAGTTTTTACTTATGAATTTGCCTTCGTTAAATACAATTTTAAAAATTCGTAGAAAATACGGATTAGACAAGAGAATAACTGTAGAAACAATAAAACCTGAATGTAGTGTTTCTGTTTATGCTTGTTATCATCATAACACTCTTTTAAAGAATAATTCCAAATCAGTGAGTATAGAATCTGCTGTGCAAATTTCTTAGTTGAAGCATCTTATTATCAGTCTTGACTGACACCTTTCAGCTTATTTTTGTTCCTTCTTATCGTAACACTTAGGTTAAATTACATTCTACGACCGATAGGTAAGTAGCATCGATATGAAACAAAGAAAACAGCCTCCGACGAGTTATCAACACGCATCCTTTTTGTTGATGGGGTCGCTGTGGACAAACAGGTAAGATGTCATCCATGTTAGACAGGCTCCGAATCCATACTTTTTTTTCTCAATTGGATGAAACAATTTTGGATAAAACAATTCCTGAATATCAGTTTAATGAGTTGGTAATTCAACAAAAATAATTACGAACTCAAGTTCAACAACAACAGCAAAAAAAAAAAAAAATGAAATGAACAGAAAAAAATACAAAAAATGAATGCAAGACAAAATTAACCAACTTTTTATCATGCACATATATATATATATATATATATATATATATATATATATATATATATATATATATATGTGTGTGTGCATGTGTGTGTGTGTGTGTGTGTACGTGTGTGTTTACGCGTGTGTGTGCAAAAATGAGCGTGGTTGTGAGTTAATTATTCATTGAATAAGACAAATACCATAATAATCAAAATTGATGAATTCAGACAACTCATCTAACGGGGAAATTTGAATGTAAAAAATACACGTTGGAAACCAGAATAGAACTCAAAGTACTAGTTGAGAACTTAACATAAAAATGAATTGAAATTTGTGCTTTTAGATAGTAGTATGACGTCATGGCAACTTCAAAAGATGAAATATAGAAAGACAAAGCAAGAAACAGAGAATTTTTTTAATTTCCGCTTCTTTGTCTGCACTTTTGAGTGCGCATGCGCTCAAACGTCTTTTTATTATTGGGTATAAATAACAAGAAAGAAAAAGACCAACCGAAAGGAAAGAAAGCAAGGAATAAAGACACGAATAAGATAATTTGGCTGAAAGAGAAAGAATAAGAAAAAATGGACTGGGAATGAATTTGCTAAAAAGACAAAAATTTAAAATAACTTTTAGAGGAGCGGTTGAAGAGGGGAAGCAGAAAAAAAAAAATTTAAGAAGGACGAAAGACAGAAAGAAAGAAATGAAGGAAAGAACCACTCCAATAATTGAAACAAGAAATCAGACGAAACTAACAGAAAATTAAATGAAAATAAAAAAAACGAATTTGATGGAAAAATTTGTTAGAAAATACACATGGAAACTGTAAGGAAGAAGAAAGAAAGAAATTGTGCCACAAAGAAGAAGATAAGATGAAACAAATTAGATGAATGTAATGACCTAAATCTAATACAATTATTGTATTTCCTGATCAATATGATGTCCTTTTTTTCAATCGATTCGTGCGAACCTTATAGAACCAATTAACATCTAAAAACTTGTTCAGTCAAGTTCCTTTTTATAAGCATAACATCATTTGAGAATTATGAACTCCTTTTCAGATTTAATCAAAATAACACAATGAATGACAACAGACAATAATGGAATTGAACCAAATGTCAATCGGTCCAAGCAATGCTTTTATCTACGTGCTTATGTTGATTCCTTTATTCACATTGGAAAGTAGAAAGCACTGAGTGCACATGCCTCTGCCAACGCTATCGTCACTAGGAACTGAATGAAAATCTATTCGCAAATAGTTACAATGCTGCAGAGATGACGGTAAGAATACCTGGATCCGCCCCCAAATTTAAACAATTTTTCCCTAGCTCATGATCTTCTCTTCAGCAAAATTTCATCGGAATTCATGGAGAACTCTGGAAATATCGTATGTCCAAACACAAGTTAATACATAGATGTATGAAAAAAATGGAAAAAATATCTTCAAACCGAAAAAGAATCCCTCGATCCGCCCCAAAAGGTAACCAATTCTTCCTGACCCTATGGCCTACCCTCCTATGAAATTTCATTAAAATTAATTGGTATCTTTGGGAGATACTGTGTACAGATACAGCTCTGATGCAGGGAAGACGTTGTTGAAATTTCATAGATCAATTTTATTCCTAGTCCGAAGAAATTGGCATTTGATCGTGAACCACAAAGGAAAAGTGCAGGGATACCTTGAATAGTGCAGTTTTGATTAATACGGGTTTCGATTTAGTAAGATTTATGTATCGATGTACAAATTGATGTAACTTGGCGAAACCTGAAAAGAGATGAAACATCATATTATAATAAGACCTCCAGTACAAGAGCAAAGGCAGATTTATTAAAGAGTGCACATCGTTTGTGAATATTTTGTTTCTACTTGACAAAACAGTCTTAGAAAAATGAGTCTTGAAAAATTCCAATCATATGAGTGTGTATGTGTGTGCGTGTGTGATGACGTCATTCTATCGCGTGACTTGATCAGCGCGGTATTGGTAAGTACAGAAAAAAAATTGAACGAATTAATCGTACTAATCAAAGTATATCTGAATATCTAGAAATTTGCTCGATTGATTGAGATACTGATCTGAAATTTGACTTCATCAATTTATGCTTCGGATGTAGAAAGGAGACGGTGTTGTTTTGTGTGGAAGATAGGATTATAGAAGTAGATTTTTCCAGTTGATAAGTCTAAGTAAGGATTCTTTATCAGTTATTCCGTCTGAGAATAATGAATTCAAAGAAGCTAAAAAAAAAACGCGAAATAAAGTACAGAATGAAACTTTTTACTCTTCTTCTGAGTAACCTTTCTCATTACTTTGTTCGACCCAAGCTCTTTGACATTTTGGGAATTGACAAAGTCACAAGTATAGTAACTGTAAAGATGTTGTCTTAAAAATGTAGAATTTAAATCTTTATTACTAATACTCTTGGTGTAAGGCGTAACCGAAACTGCTTCTGATAGATTGATGCCGCCTTCCTCCTTTTTGTTAGTTTTGTATTTTGTGCGTAAATGAATGATGTTTTCTTTGTCGACAATTTTTGATTGATTCACCAAAATAACAGATTGAAGATTAGTTGATGATAGTCGACTGAATGGTAAATCATATTTAGTCTCTGTATCTCTGAAACCTGTATTCCATTATTCTGCATCTTATATAAAATATACGCAAATGAGCTATCCCGATGGAGATATCAATTCCATATAGCTATAAAATGCCCATGGCAGCGCTCAACAAATCTACTTGAAGCACATATTTTAAAACTGGAACGGTACAGAGGACAGATATTCGAGATAAACCTGAAAAAAAAAAAACAAAACAAAAAACAAAAAATCCCATTACGACCGAAGGCCTCATTTAGGCTTTTTGCGGGAACTAGCTGGAAATCCCGTCCGTAGGGGTTAAAAAGGGAAAAGCAATTTAATTAAAATTCGGGTGCTGATAAGGAAACTATCAGGTGACCAAAAATAAGTTCGAGTGGTTTTAGATTTTATCTACTTTATCAGCTAAGAAAAAGATAAACCTTTTCAATGGAAACATTCTGTAAGAATTTTCAGGCACATGAAAACCTACACGCATCATTTACTACAAGATAACCTTCAGAAGAGTACACCTTCGGTAGTAATGAAAGAAATCAACATGGCGGCCAAAATAGGTAATTGTTTAGAATACAAATTTAAGCACGAAACAAAATTAGTAACTGTGCTGTACAAAAATTGTTCAGGGGATATTCGGTTGTTAATGAGTCACTTGAAGAAAAAAAAAACGCTTGCTAAGTATTGATAATGACTGACTGGGGACTTATATCGAATCTAATTCACTTTAAACGTGTCAGATGCTTTCATGTAAGGTTTAACGCAAGGGATGAAACTGTACGTCTGCCTGGCACTTTACTAGAAAAAAGATGTACATTTTATTGTACAACATACGAACTTTGTGAAATAAACAGATGGAAATTCTAGAAACATTCGGGTGTTCTTTTATTGTGCAAGGTTTGATCGTGAGGATTTATGTTAAATTCTTAGAATTAGAAAAAAGGCGCCATTTTGCTTATACAATTCATTAGTCGTAGTCGAGTCTATTTCACTTATTTCACTTGTCCGGACAGTTATCGCCCCGTGATGGAGTATTGAGACCGACTGAAGTTTGGCTCCAGTTCATTTCGGTCATTTGTAAGTTGGTCTTAAGATTACACCAAGCTTTTTTGAGAAGTCAAAGATATGGGTCGTTTTCTTGTAAGATGATCTATAGACATAGGGTCGATTCGGATCAGTCTTCCTGTATACAAACGGTTGGAGAACAGCCAATAAATAGCGGTTTCATTTGACTCTGTCAACCAGTGAAATTCTGGTAACCAAATTTGACCTTTTTTTTCAAATAGAAATCATCGATAAGCTTATTCTCATACTCATGCACACGCATAGAGACAGGTAGACGGACTGATTGACACACTCACGCAAACACATTCATATATATGTCCGTGTATGATTATATATGAATGCGTTGTTTTATTTGAAACTCTATATAAATGGCCTCCCTTTGTTACGCGAGAGAAAGTCGGCCCAGACTGCGTAAATAGAATAAACAGCTAAAGAAAAATGAGTTTGCTGTAGGAATCGAACCTGTGACTGAGAATTTGAACAGAGTGTACGAACCGAATGTAGCACAGACTTTTGCCTCGATCTTTTTCGGCAGTACTCTTATCAACTCGAGCAGCCAATTTAATTTTCTGTGATTTTCTGACTCAGCATTTATCTATTGTAGCCCTTTTTCTATGGATAAAATAATCGGATGTTTGGGTAGTATTTCGTATGAGGCAGGGAATATTATTTTTTTTTCATGTTTTCCTTTGATTGTGAAAAGGTTTTTTTCTACATTACTACGATTTTGGGTTGGCCATTGTAAGAAATATACTGGAGGATATGGTCACAGAAGGGGATATACATAAAGGAAAGGTTATCGGAAGGGATATACAAGAAGCTATGGTCACTGTAATGAGTATGCAAGAAGCAACTGTAACTGTAGCGAATATAAAAGAGGAAGGGTGTATAACCAATGCATCCTCCCAATAGTCACTTATGGAGCTGAAACATGGAACTTAACCAAGAAACAGACCCGTAAGCTGAGAACCATGCAACGTGCACATGAAAGAATAATGCTGGGCCTCACATGGAGAGACCACAAAACAGCACAACACATCCGGGAAAAGACAAGAGTTAGAGACATCATAGAATCCATAAAAAATCTCAAATGGCGGTGGGCTGGCCATGTTGCAAGAATGGCTGACAATCGATGGACATCACGACTCACAACATGGATTCCCCGAGACCATATGCGCAACCGAGGCCGGCAAAATATTAGATGGAGAGATGAACTAGATAAGTTCAGGAAGTACTGGCTCCGTGACGCCCATGATAGAGAAGTGTGGCAAATCCTGGGGAAGGTCTATGTCCAACGACGGACGCTAAAAGACTGATGATGATGATGATGATGATGGTCACCGAAGGAAATATATCATCATCATCAGTCTTTCAACATCCGTCGTTGGACATAGACCTTCCCCAGGATTCGCCACACTTATCTATCATGGGCGTTGCAGAGCCAGTACTTTATGAATTTGTCTAGCTCGTCTCTCCATCTAATATTCTATCGGTTTCGGTTGCGCATATGTTCTCTGGGGATCCATGTCATGAGTCGCGATATCCATCGGTTGTCCGCCATTAAGGAGCTATGATAATTCCATTGGTTGGTAGATGTTGACACAGCTCCAATATTCACTGGGGTGCATCTGTCTCCACTTTCATGCCGTCGGGTTGGTATGGAACAACATCCCTCCGCTCTGATCCATCGCTCGATAGTTTGATAGAATTCCCCATCACTGGTTGATTGAGGGAGAAGAGAATAGGCCAATGGGCACTTGGATGGACAGTAGCAGTGAAAAGCTCTCGCTCCTCTTGTCAACCCAATCAGGGTATAGTAAAGAATATACTTGATTAGAAGGGAAAAGATGGCTATGATTAAAAGTGAATTCGCCCTCGATCTGGCGTATTTCGTGTTTGCCTAGAAGAAGACAAAACTGTTATCTATTAGCTGTAAACTGTAACAAGAGGCAAACGGCATGACGACGTAGATAAGCGAGTGAGTTTGGTCACAAGCGTCTTTTGTAAAAATAGCCACAAGGATAGAACCGTAAAGTGCAATTCTGTGTCATTTCTTCATCAGGTTATTAAAAAAATCTCCCTCTGAAATACACGGTTCAGAATTTAAAAGTTATATAAAAATGAAATTCATATTTTACTGATAAAATGTTCCTTAACAAACATTCTAAACGATGGGCTCTTTCGCTTCAACAAGTGCAGTCACCTTTTGATGAAACTTTGGATGAAATTGATAAGATTTAAACATTTATTTACACTTTGAAGATTGAAGTAAGTGAGAGGATATGAAGAAATTTTTAGAATCCTACCGTAACTCATGAAGATATTTTACCAAATGCTTTACAGCCTCAAGTATATACACATATATATAATTATAAATTGCCCCATATCATAACGAAACTCTATTTGAAATGATCTCCCGTATTACGTGGTGAATACATCATTTAGCTTTGACAACGTGAATAGAATAAACAATTAGAGTGATTATTTCAAATAGAGATTCAATATGATATAACACAATTTATAACATTTTTTGTCGAATCATATATCAATTTCTTAATAATACACACACACACACACACACACACACACACACACATATATATATATATATATATAAATACTTCAGACTGCAATGCCTATATATATGAACAATTTTGATTATTGAAAATGTTGATTGCGACAAAACTATAAATACATGACTAATTGACGTGACGATATAAAGGGTTCAAATTTCAATTTATCGGCTTCTGTTGTTGTTTACAGTCAACAAGGGAAGGGACGGTGTTGGTTGGATTTTTGAACTTTAGAATTAGGGTCTATGACAATCTGTAATAGCTCGTGATCATCAATAAGATGACAGACCTTTTAATCACAAACGGTAATTAATTAATTCCTGATAATGGAAATACAAAATTTCACTTGAGTATAAAAGAATTGTGGTGCATTGTATCTGTCTCTCTCTCTCTCTCTCTCTCTCTCTCTCTATATATATATATATATATATATATATATATATATATATATACAAATTGCGTGATATTACATTGAAATGATCTCTTGTTATTGCTCGACGGATGTATCATTTGGCTTAGCCTACGTGAATAGAATAAACAATTAAAGAAAAATATTTGTTTTAAAAAATGTTTATATGATCCGACAGAAATAATTATAAATGCTTTATATAATTTGAAACGAGGAATGTGCCATTTGGCTGCGGCAGCGTAAATAGAATATACAATTAAAGAAAACCCAATTGAAAGTCAAATATATCCATGAATTATTTCACATGGGTAATGAGTCTTTTCTCCTTATAAAATGCAGAGAATCTAAAGGATGTTTCAGTTTCGAGTAAAAAACTAAAAAAAACAAAAAACAAACCCAAAACAAAAAACAAGCAAACAAATTAGGTTCTGATTGTGATACTTAATAATGAAAGGGGTTTATTCCTTTATCAGGCAACTTGTAAAGACACATAGAAATGTTCATAACGTTTGATGAATTCTGTTTAAAAAGGATGTATTTTTACTTTCCCCTTCAGTTAGAAATCACAGCCATGATCTTCTTTGTACCTTCATTTATTTCTTGTCTTTCATTGCTCACTATCTGTTCCTCTTCTCCAGCAACGTTTTTTTTAAAAAAAATTCTTTTCTTAGCTACCACCACCGTCATCTGCAGTAGTAGTTTCAATAAAATCTCTACCACTGCATAAGGTGTTCATTAGCACCACCTGGAACTAAGGGTAACGATTCCTACCGGAAGCTGATGCTGAGAAAAGGGGAAGGAACCCTAATTTCCGTTTTAGGCTTTAAAAGCATCATAAAAATAATCTATCTTTCATGATCTTGTCTCTACAAACACTGTCATTGTTACTTTCTTCATCTTTTCACTCCTCTCAGTCTCATCTTTCGTTTAGTTGCAGTCTGTCTTCCTCTGTGATTTTTTTTTAAAGATCTCTGCCTTCTATTCATAGCCTCTTCCACTAACGTCTTACAGCTAGTCATTTTCTCACTCCCTAGCACTCTCCTTTTTGCTCTTTTCATAGACATGTTCTTTCTCTAGGTTATTTCTTTGTCAAATCTGACTATTGCAGAGGATAACTTCGAATCTGAATGGTCCAAAAGAAAAATGAATTATAATGTTGTCAGGATTAAATCTTTATGAGATAACAGTCGCAGCACAATACAACTCAGGAATGCAACATTATATAATGTAATATAATACAATATCCGATTTTTGATGGGTTTAATTCATAAAGTGCTCGATACATTCAATATCAATCCTCAAATTGAGTTAGGGTAGAGCTTGAAATATGATGAAGTAAAGGATTCGCTACACATTTTTACTTCTGTCCTATTTGTGTTTTTTTTTATCTGGCTTATTATTCGGTTTATTTCATATTCTTATTTAGGACAATGTGTGACAATTTTTCTAGGTTGAACGATCTTCCTCTTATTCTACTATTCATATACCTTTCCTTTTTCTTTTCATTTGTTTAGTGGTTGGTCATTGCTTGTTATATTTTTCTGTTCTTTTTAGTTAGGATATACTGCTTAGTGGTAATTATGATTTATGAATTAGAAATATATAGTGTAGTCAATTTTTTTTCCTTAAAGATATATATATATATATATATATATATATGTATATATATATATATATATATATATATATATATATATATATATATATATATATGTGTGTGTGTGTCCAAAAAATCGAATTCTCTCTTCGACTACCGACTGAATGCATAGTTCAAAACCGGATTTTTGTTGTAAACATTTGCACATACCTGACGTATATATATATATATATATATATATATATATATATATATATATATATATATATATATATGAGAGAACAATAATGAAATATACACCAAGAGCATGTATATGTATCTTACTTCAAAAAGGTGCTCGATACCGTCTGTAGAGCAGTTATAAAATGGTTAGATATTTTTTCAATGGTTCATTTCAGATTGCACAATCTGTTTCACTAAAAAAAAAAAATACTTTTTAAAATCAACTGAATGTACAATCTGTAACGAACTATTGGAAAAAATCATTACTCTCTCTCTCTCTGTATATATATATATATATATATATATATATATATATATATATATATATATATATATATATTCTGGAGAGGCCAGAAACATGAGCTTGATCTGTACCATATGTACTAGATATATATATATATATATATATATATATATATATATATATATATATATAGATAGATAGATAGATAGATAGATAGATGGATAGATAAGTATGAATAAGGATAGAAAAGTTTGGGCGGGACGGATTATATCCGTATAAATAAGGGTGACAACAGATGGATAGGTTAATGGAGTCATCAGCTGAGTTATAAATTCAGCCATCTTGTCACTTTTCGGCTCACCCTGTATCAATTGAGGAAATAGACAAGAAGATTAACGATATTTTACTCTGACCCTTATTGCCCCTAGATATATGTACAAGGACTCATCAACAAGTCTGTAGCCTGATGGAAAAACATTTGTTCCACGCATTCTTGTACACACACTTTCGGAGACCCTCTGAGGAGAAGTGGGCCCCACAGAGAAGATACAAGCATTCTTCAAAGAAGACCCTCAGCTCCTGTGGAATCAATTACCGTGATTGTCGACAAAGAGATCATCATCATCTTCATAAGGTCTGTCGTTAGACATGGACATTTACCAAGATCCGTTAGATCTCCCTATCGTGGATTTTAACTAAATCGTCAGGACATCTTATTTTCTGTCTGATTTCAAGGGGATCCATCGTGATGCCCGGCTATTATTGGACATTCTTGCGAAATTCAAATAGCACTGGGCTGGCCATATAGCAAGAATATCAGACTGAAATACATGTCAGTATAAGGTCTCCCAGGCAACCTACCCCGTCGAAGCAAACTGCAGAACAAGGGCAGGAAAAATATGTACCGCCATAATGTGTCAATTCCCCCCAGCTGGCAGACTCTCTCGCTGTCTCTGCAACCATCGTGGAAATGCTTGCCTTCCCGCTCGCATAGGTTTCATTGACCACCGGAGGGCCTATAACTAATGTGGAAAACTTTTCTAAATCTTCGTCCGCGAAGTCAAGCCATAAATTCAAATTAGTAGACTGAGATGAGTAGATAGATAGATGTATAAAAAACAGAACTAGTTTAACACACACACACAAACACACACACACACGCATATATATATATATATATATATATATATATATATATATATATATATATATATGTTGATATAGATTGGAAAGGAGGTTCAGGACAGTGAATATTTCCATACACCATGGCCGTTAAAATGTCAGATCTAGTTGGCAGAGGAGAGTGTGAAAAGTGTGCTATATGATAAGAACTTCGTATAAAATTGTTTACAACCGAATCACGTTGATGAAAGTGACAAACGTTCTTTGGAACACACAAACAGACATGGCTGTGAACAAACGAGCGTGCAGACAGTCCATACGTGTGGTACACACAAACAAATTAAAAAAGATAGGCATCGATTTGGACAAGCCCCACTCAATCCATATATACACACACACACTGGTACACCCACACAGGAACACACGCATACGCACATATATATATATATATATATATATATATATATATATATATATATATATATATATATATTGGGGGTGAAATATAGGGAACTGGACGGTCAGTAAGGCTGAATTTAAGCGATATATTCATTTTGCTTATATTCCCCATCCACCAAAGTGCTCTATTCATATAGAGGTGTCACATCGTCTGCCTATCTATTGCATTATGAAAACTACCTAAACGTGAGCGTAGCCCAACGTCATGCACGTGAACATACGCATATATATATATATATATATATATATATATATATATATATATATATATATATATATATATATATGTGTGTGTGTGTGTGTGTGTGTGTGTGTGTGTGTGTGTGTGTGTGTGTGTGTGGATGAATAAATGAATATATATATATATATATATATATATATATATATATAATATTCACATGGATGAACATTCAGTAGAAGTGACGCAAACTACAAGTCATATTTATTGCTACACTTACGGATCTCTCATCGTTAAAAAGGTTTTGGGGTCATCATGTTGAGAATAAGAACATAACTGTCAAGATAGAACATGCGAAACTCGGCAAAGTAGACCACTATATCTACCTAGGACAACGAATCTCCACGAGACCCTCAAAAGAGGGGGAAATCAAGCGAAGAATCACTCTGGGATGGCTAGCCTTCGACGGAGCAAGCTCAAAGATCAGATGATCCCAATGATCCTAAAAAGAAAAGTATACAACAAATGCATTCTCCCGATAGTCAGTTATAGAGCTGAAACATGGAACCTAACCAACAGACAGACCTACAAACTGAGAAGTATGCAACGTGCGCATGAGAGAATCATGTTCAACGTTTAATGGAGAGATCATAAGACAGCACAGTATATCAGGAGGAAAACAGGAGTCCCTGACATCATAAAAACTATTAAAAAACTCAAATAGCAATGGGCAGGTCATGTTGCAAGAATGAAAGACAACCGATGGACATCACGTCTCACAACATGGATCACCAGAGATCACATGAAAAACCAAGGCTGACAGAACACAAGATGGAGAGAAGAACTAGACAAATTCAGGGAGTACTGGCTCCGCGATGCCCATGATAGAGAATTGTGGCGAATCCTGGGGAAATATCAACAATTTGATCTTTGAGAATTAAAACTCTCTCCCGAACGTTCAATCTAGTATACCTTCTTAGTTGGGTTCCTTATCACTGAAGTTTTCAGATTTTTTTAAGCTTTGCCCGGAAAAGAGGCTATGCTGTAAACAGTTTATATTTACAATGTAAGACATATCATTTGCGTTATTGTCGTTTGCTTGATGAACAAGCTCAGTAAGTATATCAAGTTTTTTCCGTTAGCCACTCCCAGGTTTAGGAGTTAGGATTAGGGTTAGGGTTTAGAGGTTAAAGTTCGGATAAATGTTTCCGTTTTTACTGTTAGACTTAACGAAAAAGATCGCACATTATTTGTCTTTTTCGAGGAAAAGAAGAAAATTCATTTTTTCAGGTTTCCGTATTTTAAGATTATGAATGTTAGCTTTTAGTGGGTATTAATGGAATAGACTCACTTCTAAAGAACGGTCAATGTCGCCAATGGGAAGTATACTACTCTATCAGCCACAGAACAGGCCATTTTTACCATCTGTATAGAAACTTCACATCTTTCAGGCATATAATATTCTGTTGAGTCATGCCTGCTCATGTGTCAAGTTGGGACGCGGAACTTGAACAGGATCTAAATTATTCATAAGAGCTCAACAAATAAACGATTTAACGCACGACTCATCCAAAGATGTGTGTAATTGGCGTTGCCTTAATGTGCTCAATAGTTAAATCCTGAAAGCTTGGATCAATTTGAGCTGTTATTTCGAAGTCTCAAAGTGACAGACGGAACACGATGAAAGGTTACAAGAGAAAAAGCTTCCAACTCAGCCATCATTTTGTGGTTTTGATATAAATGATGAGAGCAAAATGAATTATTAACGATACATTAAGGAACGGAACGTTGTGATTATTAGGGTGAGATTGGCTACCCAAGTTGTACTGATCTACTCTAAGGCTGACATTAATTAGCTTACAAAAGAGTTTCAAACATCATTAAATATATACGAATAAATGAATGCATGCGTGCGTACATACAAACGAAATACATGTACTGCTTTCCCCGGGACCCAAAAATAAAGCTTTCGTATAAAAACGTTTCATAAGCCAAATTGGCTTGAAGCAATGAAGACTTATTATCATCAATTTATATGGGGAATATTTTGAGCGTTCTTAGACCTAAGAAATTGTGATGATGGTATGATAAACTTAGTTATATGTTTTTGGTCGCGTCTGTTCATCTGTCTGCCCGACATCTCCAAAAGCACTGAATGGATTTCAATGAAATTTTGTGGAGGGACGTATTACGGGGCAAGGAAGAGGTGACACATCTTGGGGGTAGATCAATGATTGCAGATGTTTTTCCGTTCCTCATGTTCCTCATGAGTGTCTGCATAATATCTCCCAAAGTTCTCGATGTATTTCAATGGAATTCACTTGTGCATTGATGAAAAATAGGCGACGGGAGAACTGAATTAATTTTGAAGTGAATCCATGTGCAACTACGCATCAAGCCCTGAACACATAATATCGCCAAACTTTCATGTCTGTCCACACGATATAAATGAATTCCAATGACATTTTGGGGAACGGTGAACAATTGGCAATAGGAGTGATTAAATTTTGGAGCGGATCCTTGCACAAATACCTTCAATATGTTGCTCTTATATATCAAAACCTAATAATATCACCAAATTTTCTATTCTCAAGATATCACCGAGAGTTATCCACGAATTTCATTCAGATTTTGTGGAAGGATTAACGGTAGTCTACAGGAGAACTGATCAAATGTTAGGGCAGATCCGTGCAAAATTATATTCCCTAGCTTGTAGTTATAATTCGAGATACATAATATCGCTAAATCTTTAGGTCTGTCCACAGGGTATCTCTGAACGTTATCGCTGAATTTCTATCACATTTTGTGGAATGGTGGGCAAAATGCTCCCGGAAAGCTTGTAAAATCTTTGGGCGGATCCATGCATAAATAGCTGATTTACGTTGTAATTATATGTCCGTGCCATATAACATCGCCGTAATTTAATCTTTCTACACGATATTTCCAACAGTTCTAAATGAATTTCAATCAGATCGTGTGGAACGGTGGACAATAAACTACAGTAGAAGTGCTTTAATTTTGTGGCTGATCCACGCACGATTACTCTTCCTGACAATAGCGTTGGCAGAGATATACAGTTTCTGAGTGCTTTTCAGTTATTATTGTTTGTTAATCAAATGTTGGAGATATTTCAGCTTCTAATGAATGCATATATCAAACATTGCTTACTCAATTGGTGTTGATATTTTAATTTTAATAGGTCTGTTAGGGACGAGGAGAGAGAAAGATATAGCGCTCAAGATCAATCAGTCACCAGATAGATAGAAGACAGAGAGAGAGGGGGGGAGAGGTGACTATAAGAGAGGGGAGAAGCGGAGAGAGAAACATAGATAAACAAAAAAATTGGTGATATCTGCAAGAATCATCGTGTTATGGTGTGAGAACTTGAAATCAAGGGTCAATACACCAACATAAACAAGCGCACAAATATACATACCCGTGTCTGAACTCGAGGTACATACAGTAGCTGAATGAAAAAAATGACTGAAGCTTTCAGCCATGTTGAATAGTCTGGAGTGAAGCTAAAGATTTGGGGACGCAGGAGGCTTGGTTCCTTTAGGGACCCCTTTCAACAATTAGTGAGAATATTCATTGTATAATTTCAGTTGAGAGGCAGGAGATGAGCTGCTGTTAATAAAGCGTATGGGGATCCCCTACATAGGACCTCTGTGACGTTTTGAAATATAAGTTTACTCCTCGGCCTTCACTCTTTATTCTTTTGGGGGGTAAAAAAAAAGGTTTCGTTTCACTTCTGACCTCTTCAAGAGGGTTGGGGAGGTTTCGACCCCCTGGGACTCTCCAATTTACTACGTACCTCTTAAAAGGTGGAATAAGTCTCCTATCACTTTTGATCCCTTTAAAAATCATTCATGGATTGCTGTACAACCTGTCTATACCAGGTAAAATAATTCAGGTAGAACAAAAGAATACTAACATGAGAGAAAGTTTCCCTTCATTTTTGTACCTTTACTGAGGGGAAAAAGCTTCCCTACACCTCTGACTATTGAAAGAGGGAAATAAAGGATATCTTCACTTTAAAGGCAAAAAAAAAAGTTTACTTTCAGTTTTGACTTCTTAAAGAATCGGAGAACACACTTTTCAGTTTTGACCCTTTTGGGTGGATATATTCCATTAATACAGTCCTTTTTAAGGGGGAAAGGTCTCCCTTCACTTTTGACGCCTTAATAGGGAAAGTTTTCCTTAAATTTTGGCCCCTCAAAAGATGAATAAGTATACCTCCACTTTTGAGCCCTCAAGCAAGAGAAAAAAGTCTCCTGTTCTCTTTTGACCACTTGAAGAGAGCAAAAGTATTCCGTAATTTTTTTACTCTTTAGGAGGAGGAAACGTTGCCCTTTATTTGACTCTTTGGAATAGCAAAAGCTCTGCCATCTTGAACATTGCGCCCCCAAACCCCGATGTCTTTTGAGTATGTATGGTAAATTCTCACCTTCGTATTATAGTTACATAGTAAATAGAACCCCCTGGCTAAAACCCTAAAAGATTTCCACAAAACTTTTTAATTTAAAACCTCCCCCCTGACCCGTTGGGTAGAGATAGTCAATTTGATTGAGCTACACCCATGTCCAAGTACTTTTTATAGGATAACAGACAAACACTCATCTCTCTTTGATATATATATATATAATAAGTTATTTACTATACTAGTTCAGTCTGGCACAAGGCCACAGATATGGATCCACCAGTGAGGATCAAATTATAGTAGCAAATTGATCAGCAAGATGAGCCTACTTAACCACGGGCTTCGATGAAGCACAAGCACCTCGCTGCACGTACGTGCACAAGCACACACATATGCACACGTATGAGCATACATACATATGCACAATAATTAAAAATATAATACACACACACGCGCACGCACACATACACACATACATATTTATATATGTATATAATCGTTCTATTTATATCTAATCATGTATCTATCATCTACTTAATAATAATAATCTATATCTTAATAGCTGTAACACTAATCTTTTACCAAATGCACAGTAGTTAGCAGAGTAGTCAAACTGAAAAGTTTGAGTGACATAAGTGATTTTGAGAAGTTCAAGAGGATATCGAAGATCATGACTGTTGTGGAGGCCAATGCACCTCAAGAGCCGGCGTGAATGTTCAAAATCGAAATTTGTTTCATGATTTTATAATATTTTTTTAATATCAAGTACTATTTTCTAAACCAAGGAAACCAAACATCACTATTGCGTTGTGCTGGTGACTGAACGCAACATGTTTAATCACAGAAGAACTGAAAACAAGTAAAACAGATGGTAAGTTTTTGATTACCATACGTCTTGTTATTACAAGATTTATCGCTAAACCCTTTTAACATATCGCAGTTTTACTCCTTTTGTCACTTAATACTGTTTCCTTGAAGTCAAGGACGTTTGAGAAGAGCATGAATACCGGTAATATTGATACTCACCATCTAAATTAATACCAATCTGTTGGCTCGTCTACCGTAGTTAACGATCTGTGAATGGATTTTTGTGATTATTTAAAAAAAAAAGTACAGATATGATACTTTTGTTTATTTACTATTTTATGAAAAGTATAATTTACACACTTCCTAAGGAGGCCATACGTAGGAATTCAGATTACAGTCCATCATAGATCACCTTCCCCCAACATTAACTCTTCGGGGTGGGGCCCTTTTAAATTATCAAACTTTCTAGGAAACCTCCTAAAAAATATCTTTCCTTTCTACGCATGTATATTTACATATGTATGTAATTATTTGATTTTGCTCTTGTTTATAGATTTTTCCAAATGCGAATAAACCCAAATAGAAAATACATTCTCTCAAACGAAAAAGTAAGGACGAAGCTTCTGAGGGAAAAAATAGACGTATAATCGATTATTGACTTAACAGGCATCTGTGTCACGTAAATAACCAAGATTTAAAAAAAAATTAATGTAAGTGTTAAAAAATTGGTATTTAGAATTTAGTTAAGAATCATGTGTAAGGAACTTTGTAAACAATTAAATTTTACACAAGAATAAAATACTAAGATACTTGTTTAGATATGACAAAATGTCATGTTATGTGGAACCCTAGGAAAGTTTACGCAGAACTCCGAGGTTCCACGGAACACAATTTGAATTGTTAGTTGGAAAAACGACAAAACTAACCATCGGCCTGAGAATAGCGATAACTTCCAACATTATTTTTAAGTGATCTTAAACCTTGATAAGCATTTGAAAATAATGCATATAATTAACACATAATCAACACTGTTACAGTAACAACAACAAAACGATAACGAACTCATTCATTTTGTCGTTGTTGATTTAGATATATTCTGCTCAAGGTATTTTCTTCTAAATTACACCAATATTACAGGGTATTGTGTTTTATGACAATTCTGAAACACTTATCTGTTAACAACTTTGAACGGAATATTGAAATGTTATTCAAATATCATTTATTTGCTACTTGAGAAGACACTCAAAGTTTCCTTCAATAACTAAAGCAAAGACGCTGATTAAAACAAACGTGTAACTAAATGCTTAATGTGAGGAAATTGCTCCACAGGTTTTAAGAGATGCTAATATTTATCACTAAGTGAGAGAATTTACTGCATTACTAATATCTTTCCACGTACATCCACGGGTAAAGAAACGACTGGGCAAACAAACAACCGGGCATAAGGCCATAAATGTCGGGCATACAATGAGTATCGCAGTCGCTACTGTGGAAATGGTGTGAGAAACTATCTCACTACCAAATGGTCCACGGCGTCCAAATACCTATTTACCAAACTAAACTGAGTATGGCACTTCACCATAATAATCTACTGCTAGGCTAGTTCGTCATGATCTACAGCAGATTGGATTACATGTTTAGATCATTGTATATTATCACTTCAGGTGTTCAGTCTTTTTCCGTCTGATTTGTCTCTCTGGAATCATTATTTCAGAAAAGGGAGAAACGTTCCAGGATTTGTATTTTTTTACAGTTTCTCCCTTTTCCCTAATATTTCCCCCAAGGAAAGCAAATCAGACGGAAGGGACCGAAAATGAATTTCTCACAACAAAATACATACAATTAGTGGTATTATACTATTATATGGGGCTACTGGTAGTGGAGACATGGCATTGACCCTTTTCGTTAGCCATATTGGATTTTGCGCAACGGCCACCACAGATCGACGATAATTTGCTGGCGATGATTTACCACCTTGCTAAATAAAAAGCATGATATCCATGGATGCTGAAATGTTCTCATTCCCTGCAGTATTCTGGAACAATGTCAGTGAAATCTTAGAAGTGTTTTTGAAATTCATGCAGCACTTTTGCTCTCTAAAATTGTTTCCTGTAAAATACTAATTTTACTCCATTTTAATAAAATCATAGTTAGATATAATAGAATGCACATTTGACACATTTTAAAATTTTTATCAGGTAATAGGCCCAGCAGAAGCTAGGAAATGGATCATTGATGCTTATATCAATGATCCAATGATCCAATGATCCAATGATCGGGAATAGTTTGCATAATTTGAACAAGGAAAAGAACTGATTCTTTTCAAAACCAGCGATGCTGTTTACACAATTTTTGACTGAATTTGGCAATATTTGTTTCCGTAATAAAACCATTTGTTTCTAATCGATTTTTTTTTCAAATTGATCTCTTTTAGATTTTTGAAACAATAGATAACAATGGCATATAAAATCTCGTTTGAAAGGCGACATAATTCATTGGATATTGTAAAAATTAGAAATATATGTACTAGGTGTATTCATCAATTTTAAACACTGTATAGTCTACTCTTTTTCTTTATCTTTCTTTCTTTTCTTTCTTTTTTTCTCTCTCTCTCACTTCTTTGTTTTTTTCTTTATTTTACTTATTTTTATCTCGGGATCTGATTTTTTAAAAAGGAATATGACATAGTGTGACGCGAAAAAAACCCAAAACATATTCCTCTTCGGCCATTCTCTCTATATCCCCTCTCTTATGAACACTTTAACCTTTTCGAATTTGGTCTGAACGAAAAACATTTTGGCATTCACAGAACTGTTGAATTTCGTCGCAGGTAAAAATAGGAGATTTTGAGCTCAAGAACAAAGTACGCTTTCAGAGATCTCAGAAAATGAAAATTGATGTATCAGAGAGAGAGAGAGAGAGAGAGAGAGAGAGAGAGAGAGAGAGAGAGAGAGAGAGAGAGAGAGAGAGAGAGAGAGAGAGAGAGAGAGAGAGAGAGAGAGAGAGAGAGAGAGAGAGAGAGAGAGAGAGAGAGAGAGAGAGAGAGAGAGAGAGAGAGAGAGAGAGAGAGAGAGAGAGAGAGAGAGAGAGAGAGAGAGAGAGAGAGATGTTGCAAATGAGCATGGAACTTGGATGGGAAGTTCTCCAACTCATGTTTACTTGGTAATAACTTTTAGATAAAATACTAAAAAATAATGATATTGATAGTTACCAAAAACTACCAAAGAAATAGAGAACAAAATGCTTTACAAGTAGCCGGTCAAGTACTTATCGAATCTACGATACGTGATAAATATATTTTACTTGTTCAACGAAGTCCTGTCTTGTTTTTCTTACTTGGTTTCATATCTCAAGTCTCACTCATCGATAAGATCCATCGTTGGCACTGATTAATGTTGATCTTCAATCAGGTGTTTTGACCTACAAAGCTAGTTCAGTGCCGAAGTTCAATTTATCACATGACTCTCTTGGATAGGTTTTCGGCTATAAATCGAAGGCAACGCCAAGAATCAGACGGAATTAGTGTTGCTGCGTCAGTGAACGTACGGACCAATTCCAGTCGAATCATTTCATCAGATTAATCAAGCAAACATTGTTTTTTCTTATTCGTGATTTGAAAACGAAAAGCTAAACCAAACAATGAATCAATCACGCCCACGCCAAAACTTCCACGCCGAGTCCGAAGCGGCAATCAATGCTCAGATCAACTTTGAACTGCACACCAGCTACGTATACTTGTCAATGGTGAGTTAGTGTCCTTTTCCCGTCATTGAGTTTGTTTATTTTCCCAGCATTACATATCAAGCCATTTCGACCTAGGTTCACACATTTTCATCGTGTTGTCATTAGCCTGTCTAGTTCGTCTTGCAATCTTATATTCTTATATGGTTTCGATATTTGGGGATTCATGTAGTGAGTCGTGATGTCAAGGGTTTGTCAGACATTTTTGCTACATAATCAGCCCATTTCCATTTGAGTTTTCTAATGGATTCTATGATGTCTCGGACTCATGTACTCTCCTTCATATATGGAGCTGTCTTGTGATCTCTCTATTGAGCATAATTCTTTCATGTGCACGTTGTATGGTTCTCAGTTTGAGGGTCAGTCTTTTGGTTATGTTCCATATTTCAGCCCCATAGGTGACTATCAGGAGGATGCATTGGTTGTATAACTTTCTTTTTTTGGACTGATTGGGTTTTCTTGTTTTTGAAGGTTGAGCTTGCTCTACCAAAGGTTTGCCATCCTAGAGTGATTCTTCACTTGATTTTTTCTTCTTTTGCGGATGTCATGGGGATACGTTGTCCAAAAATGTAGTGATTAAAGTGAAAGATTGATTAATGAAACTGTATTTTTTGTAGTGGTTTATCTCAAAATATAATTCGTAATCATTTGAGAATTCTGAGCCATTGACAGCAATGTATACCCAACATCGATTTCGAATTAGGATGCAAAGCTGACCAAGCCTCTGGTAAATGCATTTGCAGTGACCACTACTACTGCATGAACTGTTCAATGTTGGTTCAATAGGTTCAGGCCAGGAAATATGGATTTAATGACAAACCTTGAGGAAAACCCAATCCTGTTATTTATGATAAAGAATTGTAGATAGCTGTGGTCACAACCAACAAACAGCGGTTCGAGCACTTTGAGCTTTAACAGCGACTACATCACGTCATCTCAAAGCAATAGAGGTTGAGAATTTGGAAAAATGAGTCTCACATGAAATGTTCCTGGGCAGTGCCACATCACATGCCTCTCAGCTGACTGTGTCTTATCGTAAAGAATTGGGATATAAAGTTTTGCAGCGTCTATCATATTCACTTGACATTTCTTCTATAGATTATCATCATTCCAGGCACTCCGAATTGCATTTCCATAAAAAAAATCACATAGAGGGGAATCATGATTCATGATTTTACTGAATTTGTGATAACTAAACTTGGGAAGTTTATAGAAATTGTATATTATCATTTGAGGTTAGATGGAAAAAGGTATTTTAGTGGGTCATATTTCGATTAAATACTCACCATTTTGTTGTTTATATCACCATTCATCGTTCTATTAGTAAAAAGATGTTTTATTCGTAACAACCAAAAATTTAACAAAAGCTGATAGAAAAAATTTGTCAACTTGTAAATTTCCATCTTACGATCTATTCCCATCGTTATTTCCCCACAAATGATTTGTATCAATTGCATTCTTATCATTTTCCTCTGACTATATAAGCTTGTAGTATATCTATTGTGCCTTCTTCCACTCGGAGAGATCGTTTTCCTATGGGCGTGGAGATGCCATTTTGTTTCTTAACACTTGTCTTCTTTTCAGACTGGACTTAAATAACCTTTTACTGGCTAGTCGTCACATCTGACGTTTATGTTTGATGAGTTATTTCTTTACCAAAGTTCGATGACACACACACACACACACACACACACACACACACATATATATATATATATATATATATAATTTTATCATCCACAGACAGCTGTTTCATTGTATTACAACTATTCAGGGTGGTTATAGACTATGCATTATCCCATCCAGTACCAAGGTAGGACTGAAACCTTCGTTTCAGACCCGGAGGGCCGGTATCCTACCTCTGCACTAGGGAACTAGGGAAATTTAAGCGGTATATTTATTTAGCTTATATTCCCCATCCACCAGAGTGCTCTATTGCTATGGAAGAGCATTGCATAAGCTTACAATGAACGAGTTACCTCACTCAAAAAGTGCTCAACCCTGAATAGAGAAGCGTTAATTATTGTGTCATCCACAGACAGCGGTTTCGTTGTATTACAACTCTTCAGTGTGGCTATAGACTATGCATTATCCCATCCAGTACCACGAGGCAGGATTGAAACCTAATACGCCATATATCCACGTACAAAGACAATTCAATACACTTCTGTACTTCAGGTAACACCTATGAGTTGAGCAGAGTATCAGATTCATCAACTAAGATCAAATTCGGATCAGTCTGAAAAAAGAACTTTTCCTTTTGTTTCGAAGAATTAAAAAAAAAGATTGAATAAAATTAAATCTTTTCTTTCAAAGGATTTCTGAAATGTCTCATCGTGGTCATGGATTTTGCTAAAGAAATTCAAAAATTGCTCGATGGAATTCGTTATATTTTTATAAATATCAGTGGTCAGCAACTGTCGGGCCGCGTCACATTACTGGGCCATTGAGCCTCGGGCCTTGGGCATTTTCTAAAAAGTTTCCAAATTTTATCCATACGTGGTCCATTGAGCAGTAATGTTACAATTTGGTCAATGAGGGCATTGTATAATTTGTTTACTCAAGGCATGTCTATGGATTTTTGACAAATCTCGACATGTATAGATACATTCTGATATGAAGATTCTATGAGAAATAAGCGGTTGTTTTCGCAAAATATTTCAGCATTTATTCATTATACAAATAAATAGATATAAACATTATATACAGATTTTTATATCAATTTTTACTTGCATAGTAATGTTTGATATCTCTAGGCGTCAAAGGCAATTTTTTACTTGCAAGATATTACATAATATACTGGTGGTCCATGGGAAAAACAAAAGTGGGATATAAAAAAAAAAGTTGCTGATCCTTGATATGAACAATTAGTGTAGAAAAATATTACCCTGCCAACGAAGTAAGAAAGGTATGTGCATTTGGTTGCGCCCACCTTTTCAACTATCTATCTTTCTACACGATATCTCCAAACGTTATCTATTCCATTCAGCGGAAAGATAGACAATAGGCTAAGGAAAAGGTTATGAAATTTTTTCGCAGAATTACTTTCCCTGCGTCGAAGTTGTATGTCCACACCACATAAAATCACCAAAAGTTCATGACTATCCACACGATATTTCCATAAGTTCCCAATGGATTTTGATGAAGTTTTTTTTGTGAATTGGTTGACAATGATCTATGAAAGAAGCAAATGGATCCTGGGGCGGGTCCATGCACAATTATTTCCCCCGACAATGTATGAAGTTCTTTGAAACTGAAAAAATTAGTTTGTTCAAACTAGTTTGATCAATAATCCCGTTTTCATAGACTGGGCGTATAATAAGATGACTTTGAAAATCGAATTGGTCGGACGAATGCATAAGTGTAAATTGTATCTCACTTGAAAATAATAATCAGCAGTCATTTTGTGAAGAGGGGGTTGACAGTCTTAAAACGAATAAACGTTTAAAGATGGACTCTTCATTACTATAAGTGAAGTTTTGTTGAAGTTTTCAAGCGCTCCTTGTCATTCTGAAGATCTGTCTCTTTGTCTCCGTGTCATCATATTCGTATGTATATGCCTATCCCTCTTGTTCGGTTGGCCAAAGAAAATGTTCAGAAGGATAAATGATTTTCTCTCTCTTTTTTCTCCCAGTCTTTCTTCTTTGATCGTGATGACATAGCTATGCACAAAGTGAGTGAATATTTCAAGAAACGCTCCAATGAGGAATATAGCCATGCTGAGAAGTTGATGGCTTACCAAAATAAGAGGGGAGGCCGAATTAGCCTGAAGAAAATTGAAGTAAGTAATCTATTGATTTTAATGAATGGTTAGAATAAACGATTTATTTTGCATACTATCATATTCTTTGACTCTTCGAACGATTTGCAGTATACTTATGCAGAGACAATTTTAAAAGTTCCATAGTAGTTCTGATTTGAATGTCGTCATTAGCATCATTTTTCATTGTTGTGTAATCATAATTATTATTGCAGTATCTCTTTGATCATGGATCCTGTCATAAAACGACAGCCGTGCTTTTCATTCATGAAGCGATGCTCTTTATAAGCACTTTTCACATCGCACATTAAAAAAAATATTTTGAACAAATTTGGATCAAGTTTTTCAATTAAAAATCAAAAGAACGATTGGATATTTTTCGGATCAATCGGCTCATTTTTGTTGGATTTGTCTCCAAGTTTTGACAGATTTTCATTTGGAACTTTTCGTCTCTAGCAGCCATCTTGTTAAAGAATGTTCTGCCGAAAATTGCCTATTTCTGAATATTTGAAAAATGAGTTAGCATGAAAAGTGATCCTTACGCTGAAGGAAGATAATAATAAAAAAAAAAAACATCCGATAATAGAGAAGGCTCCGAAAATCACTGCATTCTATAATTTGTTTACTCCGGCTTGTCCACGGATATTCAACCAATTACAACATGTGTCAATGCAACTTGATTTCAAAATTCTTTAAGAAATTAATTGACCGGGAAAATTTTCAGTATTTATTCACTGCCTAGTGGATAAAAACGTTGGAAAATCACATCACCTTTTTTCGCACAAATTTTAAAAAGTAAAGCTAGTTAATTAAAGGATAAGGCGACCAAATTTTAAAATACGGCAACAAAATCGAAATTTACAGCAATTGAATTAGAAATACAATGTCCACATTTCACTATATATCAAGCAAATTGAAAAATACGCCGAGCAAACTAAAAAGACAAGATAACTTGGATCAATGAAATGAATAACCTTATACAGGCATAGATCAAAGAGATTTACCGCTTTCTTACTCGGTAAAGGTCCAATTTAACATATGTTTAGATATCCAGATTGAGGAATGTTATGAATAAAAACCCCGAATAATCGCAATCATTCATTAATCTTAAAACCAGAAATGTTTTTTTACTACGTAAAAACAAAACAAAACAATTCGCTACGACTGCTGCAGTAACTGTAGTATGTATGTACAGATGTGGACCCGGTTTTTTTGAGCAGGGGTCTGATAGAATTTTTCTTTTGAGCTGAGTGTTGTCCGAATAGAAAATTCTTCTGGAGCTCTGGGAGGGGTCAGGAATGGAAAAGAGTTGAGCATATAATTCACAAAAAAAGAAAACAAAGACGCAAAAGTATGTCATCTTGTACAAATTTACGCAATGGAATCAATAAAAGAGTGAAGTAAAATAATAAAGTAAGATTTTTTCATTCTGATTCTTCATATTTTTAAGATGTCTTGTTTCTGTGGTAAAATCCTTTGATTATTAAAAAATAAATATCATCTGTTTCTCTCACTAGAAACCTGACAGTGATGAATGGGGCACTTTGTCAGACGCTATGGGAACATCCTTAGAGTTGGAAAGGAAAGTGAACCAGTCTTTACTGGATCTACACAAAACCGCCGAAAAACATGGAGATGTCCAGGTTTGTATATTTTGCATGTCGATGGTTCGTAACTCTTTAAAGATTGTATATCTCAAGCTATTTCTCTCTTTCTTCATCTTTCTGTCTGTCACTGTGTCCCGAACCTAAATTTAAACGAAAAATGTTCTTAGTAGTGGATAGTAGATCAACTTTAGACTTTTTCTCATTGTTTATTTGCAAAAATTAATGAACTATAATAATAGGAAATGTAATATTTCATATTATGTGATAAACTCGCCGAAACGGCAAAATTGCTTGATTGGCGAAATTTACGCATTTTTTCTGAAAAGGTTTGATTTTACTTTGATTACATTAACTTTTGAGCGTGAAAAATAATTGTTTTTTTCGATTAAATAGACTTTTGATCAAATTAAAACTAAATTTATATATCTCTTTAGAAGAAATGGTTTAAACTTTGCGAATTAGGCAATTTCATAGATTTGGAGCAACATTACACACACACACACACACACACAAATATATATATATATATATATATATATATATATATATATATATATATATATATATATATATATATATATATATACTTGTTATTTCATGAAAATTAAAGTTTACAACAGAAGAGTGAGAACTGGTCATGATATCATTGTTTTTGTTTCCCTCTCTCTCATACAAGTCTTAAATCCAAATTCCAATGTCTAGAATTGAAAATTTAACCCTGAGTTTATCTGTAACACATAAAATGAATACACGTAAAATAATTCAACCTAAATCTATACAAACAGAATAATTCCAAAATAATTTTTTTTCACTAAAAAATGAATTAAAATTACAGAGTAGTTTTATTTGTAGAGATATTGATGAATATGACTACGAGTACTATTGCATGAAACCTGGCCTGTTCTCAATACTCTCGAAAGAGGAACATGACAGAACAACCGACGAATGAAGAATAAAATTACTAACACAAATAAAGAAATAATAAAAGTAACAAATAGAGCAGATATAGACTGTGAATGGGCAAGATGAGAATTTGGAAACGAAACAGTTATTTGGGTCTTTGGATTACCTGTGGTTGTTTAGCTCAATGGTAAGAAAAACGCTACGTTGAACCGGCAACCCTATCAGTCGTAGGTTAGACTCCTGCAGCTGCTCCATTTCAATTAATTGTTCATTTTATCGACGTTGTTTAGGCCAGTTGGTACATTCAACGTGTTATAACGGATGATCATTTCGAATAAGTTTCTAAACAATACAGCGCAATTTATAATCATATATATATATATATATATATATATATATATATATATATATATATATATATATATATGTGTGTGTGTGTGTGTGTGTGTGTGCAGTCTGCCAGTGCATTGTTGGTTATAAGATTATCTATGTATATCTTTTATCATTTTAACAGATGGCCAACTTCATTGAAGGGACGTTCTTGGACGCACAGGTAGAAGACATCAGAGAACTTTCAAACTACATTACCAATTTATCTCATGTCGGAACCGGATTGGGCGAATACATGTTCGACAAGAATCTTTAAAAGCTAAAAAGCTGACGTACATAAGAAATGTATTATGGCTTAATTGTTGTACATGAACAATAAAATCTTGATTAATCTTCAACTTGTGTCTGACGTCTAATATACAATATATGATATTTTAAAAGGTACTAGTCCATGACCTGTCACTTGCAGAGGGGAGAAAAGGATAAAATAAAGTTATGTGAATGGCCAAAAGATCTGGTCTAATCGAACCATTATTTCAACTGAGACAGTAACGCCAATTGATAACCTTCATTGAGTCGGTGATACTATCCACACCTGTGAAGAAATCTTGTCATAAAAACAATAGCACAAAAGAAGGGAAAAGATGTCAACGTTATTTGCTAAAACTAAAGCTGATCGTGGTTGAATGATTGCTCGATGCTGAGGGATGATATCAGTTCCCTCTTGAGTTGTCTCCAAATCCCTCTTCCCTATTGCCAATCTTTTGTGTACCTCAATTGAAACTGGGTTGCTACCAGTAATAATAAAGCAATATTGCTGGGAATATTTGTAATTTAACAGATCTTTACAGAGAAGTTTTATCAGCTGAGACTTATTCTTGGCAACAGTCAGAACAATTTTCTGTGGCGCCGGCTTATTGGTACTTCTCAGGCAATACACTCTACCGGGTCCCTTTTCAAGCACCAAACTCATCAGATATAACCTGAATAAGACCAGTGCTAGCATCTATACAAGCATGAGCGGTTCATTTCTTTTAAATATCTTATGACTTCATCATAAACGCATGTGTTTCTGTAATAATATAAAAGATCTACTATCTTCTTGTTAGAGTCCCTTGTAAGCAAGCTCGGTGCATCCTGTAAATCAGTGACTTCATTTGTTATCACATTGGTCACTATATTTTCGATCAATGCGACGGACAAGGTTTTGTTGAGCTTAAGAGATATAAGCGCCAAGAGCGATAACAGTATCGGCAAAATTATTTCTTGCCTTTGGTTGCATTTGTTACTGTCACATATGTCTATGTTCATTCTTGGTATGCATTAAATCATTATTATTCCTGGTCACCCCATTCAGGAAAGTATTCGAGCATCAACATCGCTTGTTGCTTGCATTGCTCTAGTTTTATTACTGATGGCCATGTTTCCTTCTATATTAACAGATCTACACACCTAACAGGTTTCTAGTGTACGAAATTGAATCCCCCATCATTGAGAACCTATAAATTGATGTCACTATTATCTTTCTGAAATAATTACAGACTGAGATATGGGCATTTCTTATATTGGTGGCCATCTTGGACGTCACTGTGGACGCTATTTAGAATTTCGGAAAATGTTTAAGGCCCAAAGTGTCACATCCACACTAAAATATAAACGTGGACCACATGAGATAATATTCCACAGAGAATTTTTTTTTCGCAGACCTTTAGGCTACCCCCACCCCCCCACGATGGACAATTATAGTTAATGGAACAGCAGGAGAATAACTCAACGCGACAAGGTGGCAATGTAAGATGGTTTCCACGTGTTGACAAAGAAACTGACATTTCTTTCCCGAAAAGGGATATGCAACCGTGATAAATAAAAGTTAAAAGTCCCCAAAACAAACCAACCATTACCCTAACTTTATCCCTAACCCCCAGTAATTATCTCGATAAGATAACAACAACTGAATTCCCTGAATATCCTTGGTTGAAAAATGATTGCATTTGTATAGCAAACAAAAATACGTTAATCTGTAACTTGGTTTGGACTTACAAAAAAATCCCATATTCTGCCTTAGTCATCTACATAATTATTGCATTAATCTTATTCACAGAGCGTCCAACAAGGTAGGTCCCACAATCACTGGCTCTCAAATTAGTACATTAGCAACGCCCTATGGTGTATACTCCCTCAAGTGTCAGCCTACAGAAAATGAGAGAGAGGTCGATACCGCACAGAGGTTACTTTCTATAACACTATTCACTTACACAAACTTCTTACCAAGAATTGCTGCCGCGTGCGAATGGTTCAACTCAGCCTATAAATATGTGCAGGTTTACAACATCAGAAGAACGTCGTTCTAATCGAATGAGAATATTTCATGTTCCAGCCCAGGCCATTTTGACCAGACCAGACCAGGCCAGGCCAGGCCAGGTGTGGTGAATCTTGCTCACCACGCTTTCGATCCTTTGGCAGATAAATACCATATTGGATGCCACAAAAAACCCTCACTTTTTAGGCGTTGAGCAAAGAAGAGAATAAAAAACATCTCAACCTGCTCTCTATCGTCTAAGTCTTATTGCATAGTTCACATGAGAGTTTAGCACGCCAGTCATGCAGATAGACAAGAAGGTATATCAGAGAGCCGACAATGAACATTATGAAAGTACGTAGGCTGTGCGATAAAACTTCCGGGGATAGACGAATGACTATATAAACCACATGTTTACACTCAGTGGCTATTACAGGGATGTCTGGAAAGTATCCAGCTCTTTGATAATAAGGAAAATAGCCTAACTGGGACAACGATGTCTCAGTTTCCTTCAAAGTACTCACTTTGGAACCTGACATACTTAAAACCCTGTTTCAAAACGGTCTGCAAAATCATCTTTTGGTAACGCCAATAGCTTGCACATCGCCTCCTCCTTGATCCTATCAACTGTCTGAATTCTCCTCCTTTTCAACGGCAAAAATAGTAGTTCCTAGGAAGTGAAGAATAGACAGGCTCAGTCATTGTAAATGCAACCTCCACACAGAACACATAATCACTCGATGGAGTCTCACTACCGACTGAGTAACGCAACAGGAAACAGACTTTTCGGGCATGCGCAATAAGGTTCCCTTTCCGGGTATATAAGTAAATGAGAAATAAGAAAAATGAACAAATCTCTCTATTTTTCACAATTTCTGGTACTGTTGGTAAATCTGATTAAATTCATTATGACTTGATATGGGTAGAATTCCTCATGGCATTCGGTACGATTTCATTACGAGACATGATTTCATTTTTGCTCGAGGAGCTCCGGGTACAAACAAATACCCCTTGTTTAAAACATTCGTCTGCCATCGGGTGACACCCTGATTGTGTTGTCCTAGAAATTGACCTATGTTGGTTATATTTGTTAGGAAACTCGTCGTGCAATCCTTTCATAGCAGAATTTCGACATTACCGTGTTGAATTATTCCACGCCAAAATCACGAATTTTTGTACAGTGTCCAAAGCCTCGTAGAATCATTTGACCTTTACCATTATTAAAAGTACAGTTTTTTAAATATCATTTTTACAAGCTCAAAATGTAACAGTGGTATATACGTTACGTTCAAGTACGAAAAGCTTCAGTCTTTTATGATAATATTAGAACTACCAGCTTTTCGAAATGTAGTTCTATAACGGGCTAACGCAGTGGTTACTAAGGAATCCACGAAAAATGATTCTATTAAGCGCTTTTCATTTTAGTATATTTAACGTATGTGAAACGTTTTCTATTGATCTAGGTACAACACTTTGGTTCTTTATAATAACATAAATATACATGATGTCAAGGTTTCTGAAAATTTTCCGAACAGTCTGCGAAGTCCACTCTTGGGATCAGCATAAGCTGTTTCGTCGCACTCCCCTTAATCTTGTCTACGGTCTGAAATCTCATCTTTTTCAGCTGTGATTATAGCTTTGGGAAAAAGTCAGAAGTTACAGGGGGCTAAATCTGGGCTGTGGAGCAGCTGACAGATCTGGATGATGCGATGTTTTTACACGAACGTAAAGAATACTCGCTCGGTCTTTGTGAATGCAACGGTTACAAAGTGCACAATCTCACTCGATGGCGTCAGCATGTTCACACATGTGGCAATAAGGTCACCACCGTTTGGTACCCAGGTAAAATCATGGACCAGCAACCAGTTCTCGAAATATTTCAAATGGCTATATACTTAGCGAGCAGGCCTAATATATACCCGAAGTCACATGTCATGATTTTGCTTACTGTTCCCTTTTAGAACGTTTAGAATGTAACGCTTGACACTGTTAACTCAGAAGATAAGATGGCTGCATCTCAAGAATCAGAGAGAGAGAGAAAAGATGTGCAGTGTATATGTTTGTGTGTGTGTGTGTGAGAGAGAGAGAGAGAGAGGGGGGGAAACCACTCACGAGATACTTGAAATTTGAGCTGATCACGTTTACGAATTGTACACAGCTGCTGTCTAGGTATCTACTAAGATCAGCTTAGTCTGACAGAAGACTAAAAAGTGAGGAGCACCCAGTGGGGATTGTACTCATCGTGAGACGATCTTGCAAATCACTGTTCCCATTCGGATCGAACACACTACAGATGTTGAGGTCTACAAGACTAGCTGGCTATTGACTGTCATGCGGCAAGGCTCATTAGAACATTTCGTCACAAGTGTGGCTTACTCAATGGGGATCAAACTCACTATAATAGTGATAGTCTGCCAGACTAGCTCGCTAGATATCACCCCAAGGTGTACCATTCCCAACAACTGTTGAATGAAAAGCAATGGTGTTCGTCGTGCCATCTTATATATCGCATATTCGCATATAATCTCTTGGGATCCAGTTCATGATGTCCAGTTGACAGACATTCTTGCAACATGACCAGCCCATGCCCATTTGAATTTTCTCATGGATTCTATGATATCCCTGATAATTTTTTTTTTAATATGCAGTGCTGTTTTGTGATGTTGAGCATGATTCTCTCATGTGCATGTCGCACGGTTCTCAGTTTGTGGGTCAGTCTCTTAATTATGTTCCATGTTTCAGATCTATAGGAGACTATCAGGAGAATGCATTTGTTGTAGACCCTTCTTTTTAAAACTAATAGGAATTTCTTATTTCTTGAAGATTGGGCTTGCTCTATTGAAAGCTTGCCATCCTAAAGCGTTTCTTCATTTAATTTCTTCTTTTTCTCTTTGAGGGTTTCATAGATTTGATGCCCAAGGTAGATGTAGTGGTCTACCTTTTTTCAGGTCTACCATGTCGATTTCTCACCACACAGTTATGATGAACTCAAAGGCCAGCTTTTTAACCATCAAACTACGACGAGAAAAGACAACCCTCAAATATCCCCAGATAGTCTCCCGTGCCAAATCACACGTCTTCATCTTTTTCATCGTTGTATGAATCAATTAACCCTGGGTGAATCTGCCAGCCTAACTTTGACAGTAAAATTGGTGTGCTAGGGTCGGGCGTGAGGGCATCTTAAGACGAGAGCGAACAAGATTCGTCACTGCAATGCCAATTTGCGTTTCGACTTTAAAATATTTGACAGGTGGCGCCACCAGAAGTCTAGACCTTTTAGTGCCACAATCTCAGTTCCCCTGCGCCACACCTTGCGACCGTGCTCTCTGCGCCCCCACCCCCGAGTATGACCGAATATCTGAAAAGATATCGTAGCTCGAGTGTCACACGTCAGAGATAATTACTACACTTGGCTAGTTATTTGTTGCCTGTCTTCTTGATTGGTCGCGTGGCTACACGGAACGTAGGGTCGAGAAAAAGTATTCGTGGGTGAAAGAATAGCAAATATTGTAATGCAATCATATTGCCCGTAGTAAAGAAAAGACAGATTCAAGCCCGAGTATTATGTCTAAGCCTTTTTTTTCTGACGTGAACATGCGAATTCATGAAATACAGCAACAACAGTGACGACGACGACGACGACGACGACGATGATGATGATGATGTCGTTGGACATACACCTTCCCCAGGATTCGCCACACTTCTGTATCATGGGCGTCGCAGAGCAAGTACTTTCTGAATTTGTGTAGTTCGTCTCTCCATCTAATATTCTGCCGGTCTCAGTTGCGCATATGATCTCAAGGGATCCATGTCGTGAGTCGTGATGCCCATCGGTTCTCCGCCATTCTTGCAACATGGCCAGCCCACTACCATTTGAGATTTTTAGTGGATTCTATGATGTCCCTGACTCTTATCTTTTCCTGGACGTACTATGCTGTCTTGTCCATAAACATGATAAGCATACGTGCAAATTTCTTTTTTTTTTGTCGCTGATGTATCTCATTTCCCTTCCTATAATGATATAACAATAAACATAAAGCCATAAAACTCTTCAGACTTTTCGTCTGATTATCACACATTAAAACAGCTGAGTTTGGTTGAGAATTGAAAAAAACTTGAATTTAGGGTACTAATAAAGTACCCAATAAAATAGCTGTTTGCTACTCTGTGTCGGACCACACACAAGTAAATCCGTCATTTTTCAGGGGTATGTTGGTAAATAAATAAAAGGGTTGTAAAATTATCGGATTGTCGGTTGCCAAGACAGGGCAGGATATGTACAGGCTGAACTGACGCTGGATTCTCACAAGAAATTACCGAAGTTTGAAAACTTATTATTAGTTTGTTAATTTTAAGGAGAGGGGCAGCTAGAAAAGGGAAGTCTGCCTTTTGACCCTCTAATCCCTTCTTATATCTCATTTAAACTTTATTCCCCTACCCTGTTTGCCACAAATGTTTGGACAGTTTCTTTAGACAACTGATTATTCTCAGCTCCAATTTAAAATTTCTTTTTCTTAATTGAAGGAAAACACAGCTATTATTTTGTCTGAAATGAATATGGTTATACTAAAATATATATTATGGTTATATATGATGTATATGATTTATCCTTACTTGAATATTACCGTCATTTTTTTTACATAAAGAGAACATAAACGAAATCATTTTTTCTGTTATTATTTCTTGAAAATCTACTTACATTCGCCCTTTATCTTTTTTTATCTCACAACGTTTCGTCTTAATACTTTATATCTGATCACCCTCCGAAATTTGAGACAAAATAAAAAGCTCAAGATTAAAACACTTGAATAGTCAGTTACTCAAATAAATAAATTACGGAATAAATTAATTTTATGCTTCTCGGTGCAGATCCATATATAGATGACCCCGTCATTCTGACGGGTTTTTGCTAGTAGTAGTAGTAGTAGTAGTAGTAGTAGTAGTAATGATAATAATGATATTAAAAATAAACTAAAAAGAATTGCGTTCAGTATGAAAGGGTAAATGAATAAACAGTAAACCACATAATCAGCGAATGTAGCAAACTGGCCCAGAAAGATTACAAAATAAGCACAACAGTATAGCAAGACACTGGGAGAGTGACGGGGCATTAAAGAAAATTTCTGCCACTAGAACTACCAGTACGAACTACCAGTACAGACATGACTGGTTTGAAAACTTAATACAAAAAGTACATTCATAAATCATAATTATAAAAGCTCAGTTTGGCTCTATGCCAATTCGTAAGACATTAATCTAGGCGACCAAACAAAATGTAAAAATGTAAATGATAACGTCAAGAGCTATCTTATAGCAATGCGTTTGCAGGATAAGTTGCACAGTTTAGGACGAACTCAGATTGCAGATGAGTGCACAGGGAAATATGTCCGAATGTTGAGTTTTTCCACACTCTTTGCTCGTGCCGGGGATTGAATCCGGATTCTCCTGCATGTGAGGCAAATGTGGTAACCATTATACTGAAAAAGATTACATAAATATAGACATAAATGGGAACTGTGGTGTGAATATAATTAGAGTATGTCTTTTAAAAACATAATAAATGCATATAGAATAATCCTAATTCAGCCACCATCCACATTAACAGGATAATAACCAACAATATTTCCTTTTTCTTTACTTCACAATAAAATGAAAATGTCGAGTTGTTATATATATATATATATATATATATATATATATATATATATATATATATATATATATATATATATTGATAATGGACACATGGACAGTATCGGTAATACGGCACACAGGCCCATTTCTTGGGTGAACGAAGTTGAAACTCTAATCACTGGATCGGCGAACGAAGAAGCTTATGATAATGCACTAGGCTCTACATCCTAGAGATAACACAGAAAGACTGGTTGTGAAGAATAAAAGGAGGCGACTGAGGACTTATCAGCATAGAAAACTGTGTCCAAAAGGCCAGAACAGGATTAGAAAAGTGTATGCAAGCGCCCGAAGCAGTACAACAGACAACTAAAAAGTAGCAAACAAGGGAGTAACACAGCAGACAACAAGGAAAGAAAATGAGAACAGAAAAAACTACACGGCGAATTCAAAAGACGGATACAAAATATCCAGACGAGAGGCAGTCCCAAACAAATGCATTCGGACAAATTATGTCAAGGCAAAAATCGATGGATCCCAAACAAATATCAAATGCCACCGATGTGGACAAAAGGATTAGACTGTGAATGTAATAAACTAGCCTAGAAAGAGTACAAGAATAGACACGATAGGGTAGCAACAGTTAAGAAAACAAGTGGGATTTGACCATGCAGACAAATTTCATCTACACAAACCGGTGACAGTCCAGGAAAATAGAAGCCACAAATTACTCTAAGACTTTAGCATCCAAACTGACTACCAAATCAAAGCGAGAAAAACAGTCCTGGTGGGACAGACAATATGCCAAATTATGGACTTGGCTGTGTCCACAGATCCCAGAGGGACAATGAAAAAGAATGAAAAGTAAAGAAAATACCAGGATTTGGCCAGGAAACTGAAGAGGGTATGGAACATGATGGCAATAGTAGTACGTACCAAAGACATCAAAAACGAGATTGAAGGAGCTATACATTAGAGGAGTATATAGACTATGTAAACCACAGCACTGTTGCACGATACGAGAATATGAGATCTACGACCTCAAGTTGTCAGTTATAGTCAAGACAGTACAAACCACAGCAATCCTGTGATATGTGAAAACCATATTAGAATAGGAGTGGAAACATGAGGGAACTTCAATTGGTGTGGAAATGCAAGCCACAGCACAGCTATCATTAAGTTTTCAGCGACGATCAAAAAAATAATAATGATAATAAGAAGGAGTTGTAGTAGTAGTAAAAAAAATAGTTTATCCAAGGGCTAATTCACCCATTGTCAATCATCGTAGCATACCAGTAAAAAGATATATTTTGTCGAGATCTCTGGCGACGAGACTGAGTATCAGGATATGAATTCATGCACAGTGATCCCTTGCTAATCACAGGAGTTAGGGGCACCAAAGAAATGCGAATGCGCTAAATCTCTAAATACTCTTTAATGACGCCCTGATAGCCCCCGAATAAAACCCCCGAAGAACATCTCGATTAGCAAAATAGTTAATATACAAAGAAATAAATGAATACAGTAAAGCATACTGCAAAAAGAAAAGCCAGTCGATTAATGAAAACTGCATTGGAAAAAATGTCAATGTTCAAAATAACGTTCGACTAATCGTTTCGCGAATGTAAACATGCTTTCAACCACGATTATATCTTGGTTTATATTGTCTATATAAACAGAATGTGTTAGCTAATTATTTTCCATGATCTTCTTTCTTATTAATAGTACAAAGATTACATGATGAAATCAAAAGATACCAAGTTCTAGACGTTTTTATCGACCTGTCACACTTTTTAAAAAGTCTGTGGTTGTTGCTTTATTATAAATATACATACATTCATGATTTCCTAAACCTCTTGCGTTTTGTTTATACTGAATAACGTATTTCCATATGATAGGTGTTTTTTTTTTTTTTTTTTTTGCAGTACGTTACAAAACTCCCCAAAACATTCCCATTGAATCACCATGATTAAGATTGAGCCGTAAATAATCGAAACTGCCAATGGAAACCATCGAATGTCCATGGATAATTGTATTTTCAAAAAGTCATGTGCTTAAGGGCTATTTCGCAGGAACTCCAGACATCTAGACTGAGTAAAAATCATTTACATCTCTTTCGCGGTGCGGATAACACTTTTATACAGTCATGAAATCAGTAATGGTAGTCTTTATTCATATTATGCTGTTACAATTATTTTAAATGAATTAGGCTGACTGCAAATCGGAAAGATTTTTGATCATTTTACTCACTACTTAGAACTAGCCAACTCCCTGCAAAATGTCATCTCAAATCTTGTTGCCAGTGAAAAGTTGCCAGTCCACTGCTCAATCATTAGGGCAAGTTTAACACGAATCTTTCGAACCCAATTATTCCTATTTCACGTATTAGACAATCTGCACAATTGGCTTTTATGTCTTCACTTGTTTCCTTCGTTGACACACAAACCAAAATGCGGTCATTTGCGAGACACTTTTATTTCTCCTCTGCAGATTTTGCAGGATTTGATACAGGCCTTAAACGTGCCTATGTTTCATAATTGTTGTCATTGCAAGTAAGTAGGTAGGTTTTTTTCCTTTTAGTACGTCACGTTTTCTAGGGTAATATAAGATGAAAGGCACATTTTCTGTTAATAAGAAGTCGGTCGAGTTTTTAACATTTGGTTATAGAAAAATTATGTCAACTACGGGTCACAGGATACCAAGATTACCCAGTATTAAAGGCCAATTTTAAAAGCTGCTCCTAATATTTGGCCTACGAACATATGCTCGGCTTTTTTCATTTAACATTCAGAATCTTCCGAGACAATATTAAGTGAAACTCACATTCAATATTCATATGCAATCATTTGGTGGACAATATCAATTTTGCTATTTTAGTTAATTTGTTAAAATCGCCACATGGTTATCTTCGGTAATTTTTAGAAGATTCATCTTCATTCCAAGAGGAAGATAGTGAGATGAGGAAAAACAGGGCTGGTTATATCCTAAATAGAAACTGTCAGGTCACCAACTTCTTTTCATTGCATGCAGTGTTTGGGATAACTAATTAAAAAAATTGGAAATCGGGTGATCGATGGATAACTTACTTTTCCTCGCGTATTGTTGGGTAGAGATCACTGAAAATCCGTGAACACTGCTAGTCACGAACTTGGGGACCAATTTAGCATAAAATTTCATTGTAAATGAGAATACCCTCAAAAACTTATTCTGGTTGGAGATTTTAAAAAAAGTAGATTTTTCTAAATATAACAATGAGTAGATTGACCCATTGGTGCAGTCTGTATTCACGACTGAGATAGACAGCCAGCCAGTCAGCCAGCAAGGCAGAATCATTTAAAACTGAAGAAACCTGAAGAAACCCATCTCAACATTTTCGTTTGAAAGTTTCAAATATCTTCCGTAATCTTTTTTTAAGATGAGTCTTTATTATTCCAAAAGTTGTTCGAACTATTGAATTAATTCTTCTTTTTTTCGGTCACTACGACAATGTTATATGGCTTAAAGAGGGTCTGCTTTTTTGGTAGACCAAATCCGAGAAGCTGCGTAGTTGTATTAGATTATATTAGTCAATCACATAATTTATGTGTTAAAGTAACACGTAAAAGGTTGGGAATTATTTGGCAATGTAAAAAGTTTGTTCGATTGATCAAGAACAAGAAAAGACATTCTTTCTAGCATTAACTCTATTTAACAACAGATTTACCGTTTTTTCCTCTATATTCGCCATGTTTAAAACAACTTGATAATTCCAGAATTCTATCGTACCAGAACTTTCTATATTTCTCAGCAAGGAACTGCTCTAAGTGCCCTTTGCAGTCTTCCGGGGAATAGAATTTTTCTTTACACCAAGACAATTCTGTAAAGAATAGCATAAATTGTAATCTGAGAGTGCTTCATTTGGTGAATACAGCTGTTGAGTAAAAACTTCCAAGTCAAGCAGAAACAATTTTTGCCTGATCAACAAACATACGTGTGCTATTCTGATGGAATATAACACACTGTTCCATGGCAAATTCTGGGAGCCTCTCATAGATTGCTGTCGTACCAATTGTTTTGTTCTCTGGAAGGATGTCATCGTAGAGGACTTCATTCCAATCTCATCAAATGAACTGCGTCACCTACTTTGGACAAATACCAAGATTTAGTACAGTTGCTTGTGGTTCATTTCACTTACCTCACTATCTCTTGTGTTCCCCGTTGTCACATAATATCCACTTTATATCTCCTGTCACATGCTCGAAAAAGAATGTTGTTTTAGACTCATCTTGTCGTGGGTAAAATAGGTGATTCAGTGTGTAATCACGTTCTGCAATAAAAACTGATACTTGTTGGGGTATAAAAAATCAACATTTTATTCAGAGAAATTACAAAATGCCATTCAAAATTATGAAGAGCAATGATAGAAAATGTGTAATGATTACATCATGTTATCCACGCTTTTTCGTCATAATATGTAGATAGAATCCTAGTACTAATCTAGGAATTTGTATTGACAACAAATAGTGAAGAGAATTAGAATAAATAAGGCGGTAGTCAAGCGTACATAATAGTGGAATAGAGGAAACAGGCAGAAGAGGAAACAGAAATTTAAATTAACATATGTGGTCAATCCCAATGATCAAAGTGAAAAAAAGTATAATATTTCTATGTCCCCTTAGTTATATTTGACTGTCGCAGACGAGAGGGGAAATGATTTTGATTGGATGGAAAATAACAAGCTGACTGTTGATCAATTTTAACCAATATTTTCTTTTATCTTGATTACTTTTCATCGCAACTATTCAGGCCGTCGGTGAGTCAACAGCGGAGACAGGAAAAAAGAATTAACTCTACGTGAGACTCAAACTCACATCACATTTACCTCGTGAAGCTTGCCTATGTATGGAAACTGATCTACCGATTGAGCTACTAGAACTCTTACGGCTGGCGGAAGATCAAATCTAGACCTAAAACCCATTCTTATTTTCCTCCCAATCATATTTGTTATTGTTTTTACGTACACTTATTGTATTCGTAGTTGTAATATTATTTTGATTTATTTTTTTATATGAAGCACTGTCAGCCATGATTAAGGAAGAAAACATAAGAAAATACTTGATAATGGTTGATAATGCTTCGTCTAATAAAGATGAATCAAAATGATATTTCTTACTATCGATAAAACTTGAATGTAGCTTAAGGCGGAAACGGATTCAAGCCAAATTTTTGTCTGATGTGTTGCCCCTGGATTTATGAAACAAGGGAGATAATTGGTCACTGCAATGTGTTCGTGTTTACTGTTTCTCCACTGTTTGAGTGCAATATAAAGGTCAGTTACCAATATTTTTCTCTCTAGAATCATTGTGGGCTTCATTCCCTCTGATGAGCAAAGGAAGACTCAAGCAAAGTTGATTAGTTCGTTGATTGATGCCCCCAAAACTTCAAATTTGCACGTACGATTCTGCGCTTGTGACGTCAGAACGAAATTGTTGGTAACTAAAGCAACGTTAAACGAGACTCAGTTATTCTCGCAAGATGTCGTGGGAGATTATTAATCTTGTCCTTTATTTGATCAAAATTTCATGTGCAAACATTGTTATTATAGTGAGCCACTATAAAAAAACAATCGATGATTGTCTGGATTATTTAAAAAAAACACTAAATATCAAATTAACGAGAATCATACGTTCAACGATAAGTCCATCATCTGTGTTTGTAGTAGCAGAAGGAGGAGGGAGAAGGGGAAGATTGGGTGGTTCACTCAATCGTATGGACCAAGTTTCATATCAATAAAATTTGGAACAACTGAGAAACTCGATGTCTAGCATTAGTAATTGTGGCATTAGTAGTGTTAGGAGGAAGAGGAGGTGGGATAAAAAATAATGATTGTTCATCCAAAGGTCTAGGAAGAGTTTCATATGAATCCAACATGATGCAGCTACGAAAATTGATATTCAACATTATTAGTTGTGATAGTATAGCAGGGGGAGGATGAAGAAGAGGAGGAGGAGGATGAAGAAGAGGAGGACGACGAAGAAGAGGTGGAGAAGTATGGAGAGGAAGACGTGAATGATTCACCTGGATGTCTAGACTAAGTGTCATATCAATCCAACATGGCACGACTCAAAAAAATGATATTCAACATATAAGGGACTGACAGCAGAAACTTACTAGTAGAGATATGTTCACACATATTACGTGCATGCTGGTTTAGTCCAGTTATTTGTTCGAGAGGTTTGATGTTTATCATTGTAAAACCACATGAATTACAAAAATCAGGATTGGAACCTTTTCAGCAGTTGCCTTGCAATGTAGAGAACAATAATGCCAAGCCTTCCGTCGTACAGTCAGTCTTATGTTGAAAAGAAAAAACAAACTCGATAGTCTGATCGTATATAAAAACGACGGCATAGGCACATAAAATGTATTTCACAGCTGATGCATTACAGACGATATCATAAAATTGTCATCTTTTATGAGATGACTATCGATAATAAAGATACTTCAAAGATAATAAGATCAAGATGGTGCCTGCGTAAGGTGAGATATCTTTATCTGGCATTTTCAGATGAGGACGCCGGCTACCGGATGCGCACAGACAGAAAGACTCACCGGCGGATCGTATTTACATCCGGTCTTCTGCGCATGTATTTGAGTGAGTTGGGCCGAGGAAAGATTTTGGTTTTTAGGTAATAAGAAATGACTCTTCGCTGACACATTGTGTCTGAGGGCTGACCTTAGTCATGATTTATGCATAGGTAGTGGTGATTTTATGAATAGCTGACACGTGAATGGCGTGCGTGAGAGAGAGAGAGAGAGAGAGAGAGAGAGAGAGAGAGAAAGAGAGAGAAAGAGAGAGAGGGGGGAGAAGGGGGTGAGCAGATAAAAATTGCAGGAGAAAGAGAGGATCAAAAACGGAATAGCGTCTGTAGAGAGGAAAGTTTGAACAAAAGGTAGAGGGAAAAACAGGATGGAAAGAGAGGGAGGGCGATGGAAAATTGAGAAACAAAGAGGGGAGAATAAGAAGAAAGATAGAGGAGGGAGAGAGAGGAGAGAGAGAAATGGAAAAAGTGCAATAAAATGAAGAGAAAAGAGTTTAAGATGCAAAAGTCTGTAGTTTGTAAAGTTGAATAGTTGAGCGTGATAAAAGGTAGAGAGAAAGGAGTAGATAGATATATAAAGAAAAAGTGGCTATAGGGAGAGTGAAGACTGGGATAAAAGGAGAGAGGGGACTAAAAGAGATGCAGAGGGAGATAGAGAGAAAAAGAGTGGACAGAAATAGGAAAGAGAGGGAGAGAGAAAGGAGATAGAAATAGGGTTCGTTGAAATATCAAAAAAAAGAAAGAAAAGACGGGTCTGGATAGTCACTCAATAGAAACCATTTGGCATCCAGTCTTTTCGTGGCATGCTGTGTTACTTGGATCAATTAAAATTTAGAAAAGGAGGTGATCAATGTATAAGTAACTTATCTGACATTTTATTGGATGGTGATCACTAAAAAGTCTGAATTAAAAAAAAAAGAGTGAACGTTGCCGAGCACAAACTAGGGGACCAATTTACATTTCAAATTAACTCCCTCACTAAAAACCAATTTGGTGAGGGTCAGGGAGATTAAAAAACAAACAAATTTTTTTATCTAAGTATAATAAGGAGTAAATGTAGGAAAATTCAGCCTTTTAGCTCTGTTAGTAAGGCATGTACGCGTGATGCATACATAACCAGCCAGTCAGACCAAACCGAAGACTGTATTGCCAGATTTGATTGAGGATCTCCAATAGATAACGAAAGAACGAGATGAAATATGAAAAGACAACAGACATCATCATCATCAGTCTTTTAACGCCCGTCGTTGGACATAGACCTTCCCCAGGATTCGCCACACCTCACTAGCGTGGGCGTTGCAGAGCCAGTATTTTCTAAATTTGTCCAGTTCATCTCTCCATGTTGTATTTTGTCGGCCTCAGTTTTGCATGTGATCTCTTGGAATCCATGTTGTGAGACGTGATGTCCATCGGTTCTCTGTCACTCTTGGAACATGGACTGCTTCCTCTGACTTTTATCCAACTGATGATGATTATGACAACTTTCGTATTGTTTATATAATAGATAAGTTCGTGGCTATATTAGAGTTGTCACTTTAGCTCAATTCACAAAAGAACTACCTTCACATGGTCGTGATTTCAAATCACGGAAGGGAAATTTTACTTTTACAAATGAGTTTGGTATAACGTGATGTGATAGACAAACAGGGGAATGTTTACTCCCATAAATATTGTGAGTGTTGTTGTTGTGGGTAGGGGGACAAAGTCAACTCCAAGTTGGACAGGAGTTCAAGAAGAAGAATTCGATTGGAAACTATGCAAATAAAGATTTATAATGGCTTCGAAACTGGGGTCCATGGTCCTCTGGGTCTGTCAAATAATGCTCAGGGGTCTTCAGTAGTGTTCCTTTTGACCCTGACATTGCGAAACCTCTTGGCAGAGAAACAGCATCGTTTAAAAAAACCCATTAATATTGTGCACACATCTGTATCATATTTTTAAATAAGAATAAATGTCTTATATTTTAAATGGATATGATTTTAAAGGTCAAAAAAGTCTTTTTTTTTTTAGTGCATCAATAACTCTAAAAAGTAAATGCTAAAAATACGGGTTCGCCAGAATATTTCCTTAATAGAAGGCGTCCTTGAGTTTTCAAAGTTTTGAAACCACTGGGATAGAAGATATTTACCAACCTGAGACTGACACACGGCTGCAATTGCCAGGAACCTGGTGGAGAATAGATTCCCTCAAAGTGATAGACGAGACTATCTTACTTATCACTGTAGTACAGTTAGAATATTTACTGAGTTTAGCTTAGTCTGGCAAAAGGACAGCAGTAGAGAGGTTCGAGCTCATTATCAGACAACGTAGTTACCCGTCGCTCTATTGAAGGCACTCTTCCGAGTAGGAAAATAAAATAGAAAATAAGTTGTTGTATATAAAATGAAGGAAAAAAGAAATGAATACGGAAGGACTGGTTAATCACTCAATCGAAACTGTCACGTGCGCATCTTTTGGCAAAATGCTATGTTTGGGATGATCAATTAAAAAGTTCGAAAAGGGGCTTTTCAATACATAAATTCCTTTTCTAACATTTTGTATGGCAGTGATCACTAAAAAGTCAGAATTGGAAAAAAAACAAGCATGAATGCCGAAAAACTATGACCAAATCAGCATAGACATACATTGCAATTTGAACTATCCTCTAAAAACGTACTTTCGAGGGAATTGAAAAAACAAAAAAACAAAACAATTTTTCTTCGTCACAATGAGGAGTAAATATGGAATATTCAGCCCTGTAGCTCAATTAATGTTGCTCGTACATGTGATAGATACATAATTAGACAGCTATCCAGCCAGCCATACTAACTTGAAAACTGAAAGAAAAAAAAACCCAACTATATTGACAGTATTGGTGATAGTTCTAATTCACGGTTTTGTTATTATCCGAAGGGCAAAATAAACGATGGAGAAAATAGAAAAGAAAGCATAAACGGAGAAAAATAGAGAAGTCATCCATTATTTTCCTCTATCATATTTTTCATAGTACTTTCCTCTCCAGATTGAAATTCTTCTTCAATTCCTCTCCTAGCGAAAAATTAAAAAATTCCTCCCCTCAGGAAATTCCTCACCTGAGTGTCAAGCAACCCCCACCTTTGATGATCACTATACTAAACCGATAAATGATTTTAAAACAATCTTCTGTATGGAAATATTCAAGCGCTGATAATTTTTTTCATGAAAACATCAACAAGCCAAAGAATATTGACTCTCATTTTTCATGAGCTAAGAGTACAGTTGGTATATTTTTAAAATCCAATTACAAAATGGAGAGACAAAGAGAGAGGAGAGGGGAGAGAGACATGGAGAAGAGTTTATGCAAGATGTTGGCTGAGAAAATCAATACGACATGGAAATGAAGTAATCGACCAGGGAAAGAGTTGGTCCGAATCGGGGATACAAGGGAGACAAATGCAGTAGCTGGAATGAAGGAAAAAAAAAAAAAAGCAATTAAGGATTTTCTTTATCGGTTTTCATGAACGGGGCAGTGACTCCATTTCATTTTACTTCGACTCTTGCGATTTGAAATCGTTGAGCCGTTGATAATGTGACGTTAATGGTTAGCAAGAGGCAGATTTAAAGTTTGCAATGAATCTCAGGTTCAGTTCATTGCTGTTCGAATCGGAAGATCAAGGCCAATGCAAAAACAAAGACAAAAAAAAGTCACGTGTACCCATCCAAGTCGGTATCAATCCGACGTTGTGTATTCATAACGATGGTGTCACATGTACTAAAATGGTTGTTATAAATCAATAATAGTAATTCTAGCTCATCCTGATACACTGCTACTATAGTGAGGTGCCCAAACGGATTGAACCCACCACCAATGGCTTACGAGGATAACTCCTGTACCATCTCTCTTCTTGAAGTAAATATCAGGGTGTATCAAATGTTTTTTCTTTTTTTTTTGAACAGACCTTTACTCCATAAGCCTATTTTGTGAATACATCTAAAGACTATCTCTGATTCCACTATAATCTTCCTCTACTACTACAACTACTTCAACAATAACAATAACGGCAAGCTGATCTTGCAGGCTGATTTTAATGATTTCGATCCTCATTGGGTCACTAACTATTGATGGTCTGATATAAAACTATGCCAAGTTAATAAATCACGTGAAAAAATGGTCCAAGACGCACGTCGTATAGTTATGAATAGCAAGAAAGTCTTGCTGGCCGTTGATAGTGATTTCGATCCTCGGTGGATCACCTATTTTTCATAGTCTGATACCAAATTATGCTAATTTGATAAATTCCGGTGGCATTCATCTTCCCAAACCTCTCTTGACCGTTTGTTTATCTGCTGCTTTTCCATTGGTTAAAAGATCACTTCCCTTGGTCATCACATTACCGTGTAGCGAATTACCCGAAGACGAGGGAATCAATTTTAGGGCTCTATTTGATGTTTCACTGAATTTTCATAAACACCGGTGGTCTTTTTATTTTCTATAGTTTGTGCGATAAGGTTATTTTTAAGGGACCCTATTTTAACAATTTACGGAAAAGAAAGCACCAATTGTAATATTTGTATAGTTGATCTTCATAAGTAAGATAAGATTTAGTATTCAAAATATGGTGTGCAAGATTTATGAAGGGAAAAAAACACATGTTTGATTGTTTGTTTAAAGTAGGCAAAAATGTAACTGAAGCAGTAACAATAATTTATATATTTACTTGCTTGTCTTTGATGAATTCTCTTATTTCTCTTTATTTGATTCTGTTTTTGGTCGCTTGTATACAGACATTATACGATATGTTTTAGCCGTTGGCGAAAATTCCCAAGTAGTAACAAAGCGATTAATATATTTGCTTGTTTTTCTCAGATGTATTCTCTTATTTCTTTTCATTTTTTTCGCCACTTTTAATCCTAATGAAGATAGCATCAACATTTTTTGATTCTGGAAAAAATTTCAAATTAATAAAATGAGAAAACTCATTTTTATGGAATGATTCCGAAATTTTTCACTGTTTTTTCAATTTCTATTTTTTTCTGTTTTCAAGAGTTATCACCGACATATCTAGCGCAGATTAAAATCCAATTAGAAAAATTAAAAAACAAAATCAAAAATCAAAATTAGCCTTAACAGATTAAAATTAGAATTGTGGCGTTTTATATAGTTAGATTAAACAAACTTCGATTTTGACATGGGTAACTCACAGTAAATAAAAAAAGTTTAAAGCTCCCAACAGAAACTAACCTTTTTCCTGATCGAATGACAAACCCTTACTCTAAATTATGATCACGATAAGATAATAATGCCAGTGACTTAACTTATTTTTATTGATTTACATTCACTGGACTTCGAAAAAAAATCTAGCGCAAATGCTGCTGGGCACAAATTAAGGGATCAATCTAGATAAACTTACATTGCAAATTGAACCAGCACCTTACAAACCTATGGGGGGATTTTCAAAACCAAAAAAACGTTCTTTAAAAATTTCAGCCATCTAACTCCATTGGTGCTGCCTTTTGGTGTGATAAATACATAGACATCCATCCAACTGGACGACCTTGATAACTTAAGTAACCTATATTGACTGATCTGGTGATAGTTTTTGTTTGATAGTTTTATCTGACGGTTTCAAACTGCGGTAGAAGAAATTAACTTAACTGTGTTTCTTTAAATTTGTCTGTTCTAGCATAGTGCCCATAAAAGATGACGGGAATATTTACGTTGTGAATGGATCATTTATGGATTGGTACAACAAATTCTTCTCGCCCTTTTAATGCCTCTAATTGGCTTTCTGCAATATTACGTACTGGTTGTCAACAAAAGCAAAGGCCGACACTTATCAAGAAGAACCGTTTGACCCATGCCTGATGCTTGCTTAATCGGTTGCTAACTTTTGAACCTCATTTCACTCATTATTTACAGCACGTTTAGTTGGCCGGACAGATACTGCCTACGAACATCCAGGTCGGACGATCGAGGCAGAATATCGTAAATTTCATTTATGTGTTTAGCCTTAGCGTGATAGAAACCAACAAACTAATGAACAAGTGACATCAGGTTTTATATACCAAAATTTAGCCTCGTCTGGTAGTACTAAAGTGGTTCAAATTGAAGTCAATTTTTCTTAGAGACAACGGTTTCGTTTTAATGAAGAGTCGATTTTTATGAGCTCGTCAGGATATGAGCGCACGCCAGGAATTGAACTAAGCTATATGCGCTGTTATTGTTTAGAATGATAAGCAATCAGTGAGACGAAAAGGAAACCTGATCCTGTGAAAAGACCGTAGACTTGACAGCAGATGTTATCGACTTGCCGTTATAAAATGATAGAAAGTCACACAATAAAAGAAAGAAAACAATGAGTTGGCTATGTTTAACGTCTGGCAGCCATAAATGCTGATTCGTTAGATGTTCATGAAAAAAAAAAAAAAAATACCAGTGACCGAAGAAGAAAAGTTTATCGTCTTTCCAGATTAGGTTTCGTAACGTGATTACCAAAAAATTTCTCTAAAGTTCTCCCAGGGTTTTGCGCAGGGTGGAGCTTAAATGAAAAAAAAATTTAACAAATAAAGATGTAAAAAAGAAAACAAATTTCAAACATAATAAACAAGAAAGTAATATATGATCCGACATTTTTCATTTACAGTTAATTTGCGGCTTTTTAGCGCTAGAATTATCAAGAGAGTAAAATAAAAATATTAAACAAAGAATTTTTCAAAAGAACCAATAAATAATTAATTCATGAAGAGCGAAACGAAATACATCTTGCATTTAATAAATGAAAACAAGATTTTTTCTTCTTTTTTACAATGTAAATTCATGATTACTTGAGATCATGAGTTTTTTTATTCATACATTCTCTCGATTTGAATATTTAAAAAAATAATTATGCTTTATGAGAGCGGGAGGTTTGACCCCCCGTCTGAATCTCCTTTTGGATACGTGCTTGATATGAAAAGTCTGATATATATATGTATATATATAGAGAGATAAACAGTCATCTATACATATAATGAGCATGTAAACAAATTTCTCCTTTGTTTGTCGCTGACGCATCCCATTGGTTAATTTACCTTCCTATTATGACATAATGAATATTATGCTATAGGTTTTATCATAATGCTTCAACATAAAATACGGAAACCCCAAGGATCTCAACAACTAGAGGCCTAACTAAGCCAACTCAGCTGCATCTATAAACTGTTCACAAAAAAAACAAAACAACTGGATCACTAAGACAATAGATGAAAACAAACCATAGGAACAGGCTGGATTTAGAAGAGGCTGCTCGACCGTGGACCATCTCCATTTGATAAATCAGCTGAAAGAGAAAGCAGCAAAATACAAAATGTCATGTAGCATTTATAGACTTCAACGCATTCGACTCTGTACATATTCCCATGGTCATGAAGGCCATCACTCTACAAGGTATAGACCCTGCGTATGTCCGAGTACTGCAACACATATACAATCGCAGTAACTCCTTTATCAGGCTACATAGAGACTCTGAACCCTTCCAACCCCAAAAAGGAGTACGACAAGCTGATACCAGCTCACCCAAACTCTCACAGTCTGCCTCGATATGATCTTCAGAAGTCTACACTGGGAAAGTAAAAGAATTAAAATAGACGGCGAGTATCTGAGCAACCTCAGATTTGCAGACGACATCGTCCTTTTCGCAGAAAACCTACACAACCTTCAACTAATAACAGACGAACTAAATGAAGAGAACAAGAAAATCAGCCTTCACATGAACTTCAGTCAAACAAAAGTCGGTTGCAACAATCACATCGAGAATAAGGATATAACTGTCAAAATCGAAGATGCAAAACTGGGGAAAGTAGACAACAACATCTACCTAGGACAATGAATCTCTATAAAACCCACGAAAGAAGAAGAAATAAAGGGAAGAATCACTCTAGGATGGCAAGCCTTCCACAGAGCCAGCTCAACCTTCAAAAACAAGACGATCTGTATAATCTCAAATAGTCACTTATGGCGCTGAAACATGGAATCTAACGAAGAGACAGACCTGCAAACTGAGAAGCGTGCAGCGTGCGCATGAGAGAATTATGCTCATCCATATATCGGGGAGAAAACAGGGGTCCAAGACATCATAGAATCAACTGGCTGGTCATGTTGCAAGAATGGCAGACAACCGATGGGCATCACGGCTCACAACATGGATCCTCAGAGATCACATGCAAAACTGAGGCTGACAAAATACAAGATGGAGAGATGAACCAGACCAATTCAGAAAATACTGACTCTACGACGCCGATGATAGAGAAATGTGGCTCATCCAGGGAGAGGTCCATGTCTAACGACGGACGTTGAAAGACTGATGATGATGAAAAAGCCGAATTTGAGATACTTGAATTATTAAAAGTAGATTACCCCATAAAATAGCTTATGGTTTTTTTTAGCGTTGATCCATACATTAGTAAACCCGCCATTGATTTTTGCTGGGGCTGGGGGTGGCTATATGTTAGTAAAAAATGAACAGGTTGTAAAAATATCAGATCGTCCATTGCCATGACAAGAGAGGATGTATACAAGCCAATCAGTCAAGAAAAATTACTGAATTTCGAAAACTGATCATTCGCCTGTCAGTATTGGGGAGAGAAGTAGCAAAAAAGGGGAGTCTACCTTTCTACCCTATATACCCTACCCTTATCTCTCATTCAGACTTTACCCCGCGACCCGTTCTGCCACGAATGTTTGGACAGACCTTGAGATAACTGATTTTTTCTCCGCTCTAATTTAAAGTTTCATTTTTTTAATTGAAAGAAAACACAACCACTATTTTCTTTGGAATGAATACATTTATCCCAAAATATGTTTTTATTATTCATCCATACTTAAATATTTCTGTCATTTTTTTTTACATAAAATCAGATACGATATTTTTTTTTCTTTCATCTATTTTTCTAAAGGAATTTAATGTTATCATTTTTTTAAAAACTACTTACTTACTACTTTTTTCATCACTTAACGTTTTGTCTTAATACTTAATGTCTGATTACCCTTCGAAAGTTGAGACATAAAAAAGCTTACTAAGTACGTGTAAAACGGTGAAAAAAACACTGGAGAAAATTACATACATTACATTGACAGATATTGGTAAATAAGTGACTTAAGTAACAGAAAAAAATTTGAGAAAGTTTTTTTAATGTTTATGTATATATATATATATATATATATATATATATATATATATATATATATATATATGTGTGTGTGTGTGTGTGTGTGTGTAATGGAATAAGGATTCGCTAGACGTTTATGTTTTGCAGGTTGTCAATTTTCCTAGATGGGAGGGTCTTTCTTTTTAAATCATATTATATTGAATCCCTGATTTGTACTATATATATATATATATATATATATATATATATATATATATATATATATATATATATATATATATATATATATATATATATGTAAAGAGAGAGAGACAGACAGACAGATAGACAGATAGAGGGGAGAGTTGAAAATGTATACATCAAATCATATGTTATATTTTACGGTAATTTCCTTATTCCAAGAGTGCTCGAAATGTGTCTGCGTGTGAGTGGACACACAGAGTCCTTCTCAAACACTCATATGCACAAGAAAGGCGAAATCATGTATAACTATATACATACAAAAGACATATCTATAAAGAAGAATACATCCTCTCTATCTCTCTTTCTCTGTCTCCCCCCTCTCTTTCTCACAGGCACATATGCACATACTTACACACACATATTTACCAATGCAATTATAAAGAAGTATCATTGGCGCATTTACACACATAAAGGTCAAATACAGACGCGCGAAATGAAGTCGTCGTTCGTCAAGTGTTTGTAAATAAATTTACCCCGCCCTAAATGTATTTATTTTACGCAGTTTTTTTTTTCAATCATCAGCAGCGTGAAGTTTCCTAACCGCAATAAGGAAAGGTCTGAATAATGACGTTGTTACTAACCGAACTAAAAGTCTATAAAATATTTTTGCTATCTTTTGAAATCAAAGAACTTCAACATTTTTTCTCTTTACTACTAAATTTCCATTACATTTTTTTGCGCAATAACTGTCCTATTTACCGTAACCCCTCAAGAAAAGGATTTAACACAGGGGCGGTTTAATGAAGGAAACCTCGCACGCGAACGTGTGGGGTTGGAACGACTGCTTGCAATGATTGTCGTAAAGATATGAGAAGGTGGTCTTGAGGTTTCAGGGGTTTTATCACAGCTCTTCGGTCGCTTAACTCTCCGTCCTTCATCTGGTGTCTGTTGCGTTCGATAACCTTCCAGTTATGTCAAACAGAATACTTTATTTTGATTCACAGGGATATTTTGCCCTCGTTTGTTCATCTATCACGACCAATGTTCTTTCAAGAAGCCATAGCCATCAAATCCTTACTGACCTGATGTGTATTTTTTAAGTGTAGAACAGTATTTCTCGGACAAAATCCTCTTAAGAAAAAAACCCTAGGCAAAATATTCGAGGACAGAACCCTCTTCGGTGAAGTGCAAAGTAAGAAAAATCCACTGGTTGAATTAAAACAAGACAAAAATTCAAGTATTTTTTAAAACTTCCTTAGTATTCTTACGTAAGAAATATGGTTTACCTTGCCTCATATTCTAATCACACAGGTATCCAAAAAATTAAGAATAATACCATCACAATAGACATTTGTAAAGTCAGAAAACAGACGTGATAATCAGATTTATAATTTTTCCTTACATAAATTGAAAATACTAAATATAGCTTTGCATTTGATAGTCAAACGATCTTCCCAGAATTTTTCACTTTTATCATTTTTATTTTTACACAAGAGCATACAAGCAGGGAGCCCAACGTAACCCGTAGAAGAAATAATTGAAACTTTCACAAGACAATTATGAAATATGATCTGTAATAATATGTCAACATAACCAGGGGGTGGAGCTTGATGTGAGTCAAAGAATCACTTTAGTGTATCATGCACTTGCTGGCAGGGTGTACAATCGAATTGTGGTATGGGTCTCGCATAGCTTCGGTTCGGTTCGCGTACCCTCCCGGGCAAACTTGTGCAAGCCCACCTGGCAGATGAACGTAGTCTGCGCTGCTTTTCGTATTACGATTATATGTTCGAAAGCGTAAGTTAGGGTTCGAGATTCCGATAATATAAAATTATCAAAAAATTTCTCTCAACGGAGAACATTTTTTTCAACAAATAAGGAAATCTTTAAAAGGAACTAAAAAAACAAAAAAACAAAAACGAACACCTCGAAAATATACTTCCGTACAACAGGCGGAAAGTGACAGTCCAGTTCATCATGATAATTTCGATGGGAGTAGAATCCCTGCCTTACAACTTGAGGATTAAGTGTTAAAAAAAAAAAAAAAGAAAATTCTCGAGGTGTTTTGGATTGAAATCATAAACAGTAACTTGAGAAAATAATTTACTTCTAATCTTTTTAGAAAATTGAAAGTAATTCTTCGGAAAATAGCAATTTCTCACTGGAAATTGTAAAAAAAAAAAAATTCAAATTTAAAAAATCAAAAAGAAATGATGTTACGAATCAGTATTTTTAGAAATATTAATTTTTCTAAATTTATGCCTAAAGACGCTTACATTAAAAAATATTTGAAAAGTTTCACTTTAGAGTTATATCATTTGCTTCAACTTTGAATGTTATTTTTTCTCAAAATACAATCTGAATGAAATAAAGTTCAGATTCAATCAATGCAGATCTGTTTATGAATAAAGTAAGACTACTATCATTGTTTACGACCAGTGACACTTTGAAAAATCATGTTTGCTTAACTAAATCTTGACCGAAAAAAGAAAAAAAACATTGACAATGAAGGTTAAGTTCAACTTATGAAATGGAAGTGTCTTTTCGAATAAACGTATTTAGGCACAAATTTAAAACTTTATTTTCTCCAAAAACTGAATCAGACTTTCATTTCGATGACGTCACGAGATCATTATGATTCGACTGAAACCAACACCAAAACCAAAAGATCGCCAAAATAGCAAACAAAATCATACTTGTTTTTAACTCAAGAGATGTAAAACCTCCGCCAAGCCCTTCTCTAACCATGTACATCATCTCACGGACCGGAAGTCTGTTGACTTGAAACGTGACTCAAATTTTGTCAAATTTTATTATTCATTTGTTTTGAAAGCGGATATGCTTTTTTCGATATCGCGTGAATGGAAATATAAAATCCTGTAAAAAAAAATATTACTAATACTGTATAAAAAAAGACTGGTAATACTGCTGCTGATAAGAACCTATCGATTAATTTTCAAACTCATTTTTTTAAATCTTAGTGTTAGTTGGTCTGTGGTTAGAACGCCAGACGATCAGTAGTCAAACCATACGCTCGAATGAGAGTACAATCCTGGATTTTTGAAAATATTTCTTTGCTTCTGTTTTGTTCAATTGTGCTCACAAATATACACTTGTCGTGAGAAAACCATATGATAAAATTATCAATTATTACAAGCTCTGTCTTATTGAATAATTGTTATGCTCCTCTTCTAAAACATGGAGCACTATTCATTTCCTCCAGACATGCAAAAACAAACTACATATATGCTATATTACTTCGAAACTCTATTTGAAATTACATTCTGTTAATACACTGTAATTCTATCATTTGGCCTAAACAGCATTAATAGAATAAACAATTAAAGAAAATGGGCTGCTGCAGGAATCGAACCAGCGACCGATATGTAGCGTCCTTCTCCTCATTGAGTAAGCCGAAAGCTCAAATAACTGCTTCATGGCCACATTATCTTATTCAATCAATGTCCACATCTGCTCTACTGTTTTTTTCAAATGTATCATTTGGCCAAAACAGTTTCAATAGAATAAACAATTAATTGGCTGGAGTAGAAACCTTCAATCGATTGTTAACTGCTTTAGGGGGATGGCTGTATGGTTAACGACATGAATGATGTTCAAACTCATGCTGCCCTTGGGAACGGCACGAATCCATCTCTAATCCTATAACTATGGGTAAATAGTAGGATAGGATAGACTCTCTCAGAGAGAGAGAGAGAGAGAGAGAGATTGTCCTTGCGATTCTTTTAGTCGATGCACGCGTGTGCATTATGACGTATAAGTTAATGTTTATATGTCTAACAAGTATTTCACATTCGTGCGACGTACTGACTACGGTGCCAGAAAGAACAGTCACTTATAGCTGATCTTAATGGGCTCATTTATTCTAATGACGCACTCATTAATACTTCTTAGTTGTGAAATTCATGAATGAAACTAGTTTGGCTGCATGTGCCTGTAGGCATGTTATTTTCAGATTCAAAATGCTTAAAAACAAATGCTAATAACACCACATAACATAAGATATACTAGTCGGGTCTATGTCTAATAGCAAACACGAATGACTTTTTTGACCATTATTAATTTTTGAATAGTATTTTTGAGCACGTATAACGACGAAAAAACATTGATTCTCAAATCCATCGCAAATATACAAGAAAAATCCTCCAATTCTGACCATCAAAGAAAGTGAGAAAATAAAGGATGAAAGTATTTCTTACATCTTCATTTCAGTTGCTTTGCATCATGATTACTCCAATCGGCTGTCTACAGTCATTGAAATAAAGATGAAAAAACAGTAGTCAAAAGTTATTAATAGTTGACCATGAATCATTTACCCTAACGGTCGCAGGTTCGATTCCTGTTACTGCCCTATTTTCTTTAATTGTTTAGTCTATTTACATTGCCTAGGCCAAATAGTACGTCTACCGTGTAATAACAGTTGATCATTCCAAGTAGGAGTTTCAATATAATGTATGTAACACAATTTATAATCATTATGTTGGATAATATATTCATTTCTTATATCACACACACATACAATCAATATATATATATATATATATATATATATATATATATATATATATATATATATGCTTACAGGCTTGTCAAAAGAGGATGGTACACTTAGTTCTCTTAGTTTTTTTCATTCAAGGTATCAAACCAATGAATTATATTTTTAACCATTTCAGATGACTCATCCGTCCATTTTGAATCATGAGTCAATATTTGCCCCAGATGTTTGAAAGTGCTATCAAATTCTCATGAATTGCGTGCTTTCAAATCAGAACCTTAATTCACTTTTGTCAAGTATTTGAGTCATTTATAGTCAAATTACTGACAAGGCTCATCTGTCATTGATTCGCCTCTAAAATAAGTTTCATGTGTAAATGAACCTCTTTGCAGTATTTACTAAGTTTAGGTTAGTCTGACACAAAGCCACACATGTCTGGCACCCATTCAAGATCGAACAGTAGTAATGATCAGCTGCACTTCACTACTCCCCGGGGAAAGCTCAAGCCTCCAAGTCACTAGTCAACTGAGTTGCAACTTGATGCTTGTCATGTTTTATCTGTTATTTTCTCGTATACTCTGTGCAGAGAATAAAATAAGGAGAATGATTTCTATGTAACCTAAGCTTGGCAAAATCGTTATCGTGTCACAGATTTGATAAAGACTCGTTGAACATTACAAACAATATGCGGTCGAGACTCGATAAATTCAAGATCCCCTTTTCTTCGTCCTTTCACCAAATTGTACCATTTTTTATTGTTTATCCCAGATAACTCATCTGTCAAACAGCTCCAACCCCTGAGGTACCCAAACATGTCCATAGAAATCAGGGCCCGGCCGGTCGACTCGATTTTTCCTCCTACGCCGACCTGCCAGAGTCAGACGTGAACACTGACCAGAGCCCAAGGACAGGGGAATCAGGACCTTTGAGATGAAGTGCCCCAGACAAGCAGTAGATAAGACAAGGCGGGACCTGATTAGTAACGAGAGAACCAGAAAGATCTTCGGAGCAATATCAGTCCACGAATTCATCCGGTGCCAGAGAAATAAATGGTTCAGACATCTGACAAGAATGGCAACCGACCGGTCAGCGTTCAGAGCTAACAATCTCACAAGGATCTCGCAGGCTTTGGATCGTGGACGTAGCAGAAACAGAGGCGATCCCCAAGCTATTGACTGCTACCTCTACCTATCAATGACACGGAGAAGAAAAATGTATTCATACGAATCACTTTTATTATACTGGATACATAGGCTATAAACTTAAGTTCAAAAAGTCTGGAATCATCTCCAGAAACATCAAGTTATTAAGATCTGATGCAAGAGATGGAAAAAGAATTCTGTATGCATCAATATCGTTATCAGAAAAAAATGGCTGAAAGTGACTGGCGTTCTTGTTTTATTAGGAAGTTAATAATAAACATAACACAATATAACGAGATAACAGAGTGGTACCAGCGTTTCAAGTCAAGATAGAATCCGACTATCTTGGTGCCAAATCTCAAAGTCCTTTCACGTCTGTGGGCGTCGATCACAAAGAAAAGTGCGCGCCGTGGTCCGTATGAATCGTTCCCTGACTGTCCGTGAAGTTTCCGAAGGGATGGGTATCTGTAAAAGATCGTGGCGCATAATTTTAAAAGAAAAAAACTGTAGATGCGGAAAATGTGTGCCACGTTCGCTGGAAGATGAACAATCTTTTAGGCGAACCACGGGACCCCCTATTCGCCCTACTCTCCAGATTTGATCCCTGCTCCCTTTTTTTTTTCTTTTTCCTAAAGCTTTAACGTTTGTCAGTTTCAGACGATAGAATGGAAAGAAAAAGAAAATGTGCCCAGTGGCCTACTCACTACCCCCCACCACCAGAAAGGCTACCAGAACGCTTTCCAGATGCGCACATGGATCACTTGTGGGGTTTCTTAGCGTATTTTTTCACAGGCACCAATACTCAGTTTTCGATTCAGGTTAAATCCATCCAGAATTACAAATGCTCATTGTCAGTAGAATGGCCTCACTTCTTGAAAGTTGGCGCAATGCAATCTTCCTTCTCAGGTTAGACCCTCGCCACAGTAAGTGTTGTGAAGATTCATTTGTACATGTCTATTGCACATATTTACACTTTTACATACCTATAGATCTCTACTCCCTTTCTCAGTCTGTCCGTCGCCCCTTTCTCTCTCTCTCTCCCTCTGCCTGTTTATTTATAGAGAGAGAGAGAGAGAGAGAGAGAGAGAGGGAGAGAGAGGGGGGAGAGTGACAAAGAGAGAGAGAGAGAGAGAGAGAGAGAGAGGGGGTGATAGATAGAGAGATTCTCTAGCTATCCGAAATAGATCTCCCCCTCTCTCTCTCTATTATATGTAAATGTATGATTTGAACTACAGAGAGTGAGACGGACTCAGGAGTGAAAGTGTATGGAAGTTCGGTTAATTCAACTGTGAATGTTTTCATTAATGGTCTTGATGTTTTGGGAGGTATTTCCATCTTCGGGAGTGTGTGCTGTGTGTGTGTGTGTATGTGTGCATGTGAGTACCTTTAGAGATTATAAATTTGATGTGGAACACTAGTGCATCATCAGGAGCTTTGCTTAGTAGGCAAAAGATGGTATCCCATCAGCTTGGGTCATCCTGTTGTGTAAGAGAAAGTTCAGTCTATGATGATATATATATATATATATATATATATATATATATATATATATATATATTGTGAGAAGTAAAACAGATAAAAAAATCTGAGCAGAATGAAGATAAAATAATGTGTGTTCTCCGGCCTTCTCCAGACAGCTGTTGGCTGTAGAGCATAGACTGCAACTATGATATCTCGTCTGGTTATGGGTTCGGTCCTATTGTACAATTCTGATGTACCCTGGAAACATTTGCACCTACCTAGAAGTGTTCATTTTCATAAAATAAACATTCTCTTGCACCTACATACTCAGAAGAGATTCAACAGAGCTTGCTTGACTGAATGTTTGTTGAGACTGAGGAAGTGGAGAAACTAACCAGGAAAAGAAGTAAACGTGTGGGTCTGCTTTTACCGGAAACTCGTTTTTCTAGATAAACAAGAGCGTTGGTTGAGACGACAAAGTCAGGTTCCTGTTTAAGCAATTGGCAACAAAATAAGAAAAACGTTTGGGAACGTTTTCGCTTTTTGAACCTGAGATGGAAAGTTTCACTTGACTGGATTTTATGTTTTACGTGGTGAATTTATAACCCGTTGTTTTCCCATTACCAACAACTCTTTAATAATTTAATACTACTTACTCTCTTAACTGTACTGTGCCCCTCCCGTTCGAGAGACATTTTTTTGTATGTATGTGTGTGTGTGTGTGTGAGAGAGAGAGAGAGAGAGAGAGAGAGAGAGAGAGAGAGAGAGAGAGAGAGAGAGAGAGAGAGAGGGGTTGGGTAATAAATCTCATTTGTCATTTGGTATGGAACTGTGCCTAACTGTGTAGGGTGGCTAAGTGCATATCCCAAGAGATTTTCATCAGCTTAATTCGATCATCCATTCTATTTATTTTCATTTCGTAATAATTTCCTTGGGAAAGGCATGAATCCATCTCTTATCTCCCCAACTATGGATAAAATAGTCTGGCAGATTGGGTTCTCAAGCCTTGGGAAGGTAACCAGTCTAGGAGAAAGACACCACTGATTCCAAACAAGGGAGTGGAGCCCCCTCAAGGTGGTTTGGCACCTAATTTGACGTCTTTCCGATAGCTCACATAGCCAAGCTGATGTCAAACATATCGTTCTCTGGTTCCCTTGGAACTACACCAGCAAAGTCAAGGGGATGGGATTCTGACAACTGGGTGTCCTAGGATCTCAATTCTCTTCGCCCAGATATACACCTTGGAGAGGACATTCCATTGTCTGTAGAAACAGAACGAGGGTCATTTAATTCAATCCTAGTGTACACTGAAGTGTGCCCTAAGGTTTGAATAAGTTCAAACTACTGATGTAGAGATTTAACTCACGACTCCGAGGGACATATGTGAGCTTATCCTGCCTTCATCTTTTCTCACCATATCAACCTGAAAAATCAGCACTAAAGCAAGCATTCCCTTATTATTTACCACACACAACCTCATAAACTCAACATGGAACATATTATGTTGGACCTCGAAAATGCTAACCCTTTGAATATTCTATATAGTGTGGTCAATTGTTTCTTCAGTTCTTAAGCGGGTCTATCTGGCTATCTATGTATCATTCGTACAGGCCGTACTTATGAAGCTAAAAAACTGAAAATTTGGACATTCGCTCCTTATTATGCCTACAAAAAACATTTTTTTTTGTTTTTTTTACCACCTCCCACGAATAGGTTTTTAGTAGGTGGGGGCTAAATTTACAATGTAAGTTTACGCTGAATTGATCCTTTGGTTCTGTGCGGCAGCATTCAAGTTTGTTATTTTTTTGAAAATCCACACTTTTTTGGTATCACAGTCCATCAAGAGTCGAGAGAAGTATCTTATTAATATATCATCCCTTTTTTAAATTTCTTTATTGATCATCCCCAACAAAGAGATGCTGTCAAGCGATATCAGTCTGTTGGCTGACTAATAGTTGTAATATGCTACCGTTGGTTTTAGCAGTGAAACTACTGTAGACATGACAAAGAAGTCCTGGATAGTCTCTGGGCATAATGATAGATCTGTTCGGATATTTATTGAAATGTCATAAACTGAAAATAAAAGAAAATGTATCAATAGTATTAATGTATTTATTAGTAAAAGATAAAATGTAAAAAAAATAATATGCACTTTGAATTCCGAATATAAGATACGTAATAAACCAAATAAACAAATGGCTTTATCTAAGAAGCAACATTTTCTGAGAAGAAACAAATACAGTTAGAAATCAGCGTCAAAAATACATCAAATACACTTGGAATCATATCTAATGAAAATTTTGTGTTGACCTGTGTTATGATTTATGATACATAAATATTCCCCCAGTGGTAATAAGGCCTGTATTTTTCAACGAATTCAAACCCTTCATTAAAAACCCTAATTACATTCAGCTGGGCCACTTCGAAAAGCAAAAAGGAGAAAAGGGAATTTTCTTATAGGACTGTGTAACTGATAGCCTTTCTCGGGCGTTTTTTCTTCTTCATCCTCATAAAACTATGACACATGTCACATCAGTGTAAAGGATTCCGGTGGGTACGCTGGCCGCTACCGCTGTTACCGGATCTTAATGGACTTGGAATAAACTGCTCACGTTATACACACACACACACTCATGCGCAAACACACACACACACACACACACACACACACACACACACACATGCACGAACAGAAAACACACTAACGAACATATGTTACACAAACAGACACAAACCAGGACGAACACGCAGACAAGTCTACACATAAACAAACACACGTGCTAAGGTTAACATGTATACGCTCACAGATACATACTCGAATGCATGTGGGCAAATTCATATACGCAAACAAATAACTCACGCAAGAATACATATATGCATACACAAACGCATACATATCTACACTCAAATAGCAACACACGAACACATACGCGCACACTCGCACAAACACATGAACACTCACGCACATACATGTACAAAACACAAACTCTCTTTACCACGTACACAAACGATTATATTATAGTAGAAACTATAATCCGCTTTCAAGCTAAGTACAATTTTTGAAGACTACATTGTTTTTAATTAAGTCTTGGGAGTTTTCCCGCTTTTTACGAGAATTCACGTGGGCTTTCAGAGAGAAATTAAATTTATCTATGTCACAAGCTGGATAATATTATGTTAGTCCGGTCAACCTACGGAGTCCTGTTGCGATTTATTATTCAATTCGAAAATTCGTATCCAAGCATTTGGTGACTGATATCTTTAGTAAGATTTGATTCAGATACGTTCATGCTTGGAGAAGAGATTGTAACGACATCTAATAGCTTGATCCAAGTAGGGGCGTATCCTGTCTGAGAAGAAGTGTTCTCTAACCTCGGTGGCTGTTCGAGTTAGTTGCTCCTTGCTGTGACCTCTAGTTGCACTGCTTGCAGATGGTAGTGATTTTCAATTTTTTTAAAATTCTCGTTAGAAGATGCATTACTAGAATTGATTTTGAAATGCAATTGAAAAGTCAAAATAATGAGAAAATACTAATTCAAAATTAGCCACGTATAATAAAGGATGTGTCTTTTTTTTTCTCAGTCCAAAACCATGTACTCATCTACTTGAAAGTCATAATTTCCCTGATAAAAAATATCTCCTCATCATTTAGAAGAATGGATTCTTCCACTTTCAAAAAAAAAAAAGAAGATTCTATAGAATTCAAATACAGATAGGTCTTGCTTTTCAGAAGTTTGCTTCACGCTACATCGTTTTTGTATGTTTTTTTCGAAAAAAAAAGGCGAAAAGCGAAAATAGCATTCAATTATTGTTTTGCAATGAGGCACCATAGAGGTAGCCCACACCTTTTTCCTTTCTCTTCTATGAACAATCTCGTGTATTTTCTATCACTGCAACTTTTGATAACTCAGCCTTACATATCCTGACCATTTTCGGGTCTGAGAGTGCTCAAAATGTTTTCCTTTATAAATAAATGGTAACGCCATTTCAACTTACGAAGGGTCTTCATAGGAACGCTCTACTTTTGGATAGCGACGAAACCTGTATAATCATGAATTTATTTTGAAGGGGATTAGCAAGTAAATAATAATAACAATCTTCAGTTTTCTTGGCCTATTTTCACTGGAAGAATTAATTAGTTTGTCTCTAGAGAAACCCAGTGGCTTCCATCGTTTGATAAATATTGTTTGTAATGAGTCATAACCATTATTCTGTGAAATGTTCAGACTAATCTTTATTGATTTTGTATGAACCTTTTCGAACTGTTGTCCATGGTTGTCCGTCGCAACTTTTCCTGAGGGTACGGAAGGTTGTATTTCCGAAGGGGGATATACATATTTGGAATATTTTAGTGGCAAACCTGTTACCAGTGAATAATAATCAGCAGCAGCTGCCTTTTAGCGGCCGTCGTTGGACATAAACCTTCCCCCCAAATCGTCAGACCTCCCCATCATGAACATCACGAAACCAGTATTTTCTGAAAATGTCAAGCCCGTCACCCCATCTCATTTTCTGTCGGCCACAATTTTTTCTCATATAATCTCTCGGGAACTACATTGTGAGTCGTGGTGTGCAACATAACCAGCCCATTGTCATTTGAGTTTTCATATGGATTTTCTCCAGTGCACGTTGCATGGTTCTCAGTCAGAGGCTCACTCTTTTAGTTAGGTTCCATGCTCCAGATCCATTGGTAACTATTGGTGTCGCATTTGGTTGTATATCTTTCTTTTTTTGGACTAGTGGGATTATGTTGTTATGGAAGGTTGAGCTTGCTCTGCCGAAGGCTTGACATCCTAGAGTGACTCTTCGCTTGATTTTTTCTTATCTCCAGTTTCGGCTATTGTATTTTACGGCCTTCTCCTGGTGGGTGCCATAGAAGTAGGGTCAGCATGCTGGGTCAAAGGGCCTCCTTGGTGCGTGGGGCAGAATGTCCTCATTCTGCAGCCTACTTCCGAGTTGGGGAATCCTCTTGATCATACTCATGTTGTCCATTTTCAGCATCATGATCATATTGATTTCTATTAAAAGGGGAACCAAGGTGGAGACAACAAAAATCTAAACATTGATGATCTTTCATCTAAATTGTTCAGACTGAAATCTACTGAGTTTATCATGTTCTGGTCGATGCCTCCCTTGGCTTTCTTGGTGTTGTGTGAGATTCTGGACATAAATCATTATCAGAATTCATCGAGTTGCTCGAACTAATATTCTCATCTTAGTTGGTCTATCACTACGTTTAAGGCGATGTGTTCTTCAGCTTTCTTCATTGTCTGAATTTCTGAGATGAATGCTTATCATTCCGCAAGTTCTTCGGGCGCACATTTCCCCAGGATGAAGATATTAGTCCGGACAACTCACAGAATAATGATGATGACTCACTTCGAAATTTCAAACAACGTATAAACATAGATATTATACATAGATATTATGTAGATAGTAAAATAGATGAAATATAGAATATATGGAATACATAATGGAACGTGCTGACCAACAGGAAGTCCATAGATTTTGGAACATAAAGTGGATGCTGAAGGTTTTTCAAACTGCTCTGATAAGAAAATGCATTCATCTATCCAGAGAACCAAGTCATGAATAACAAATTCAGATCTCCACTGGAATTTTAAAAAAATCTTCTCGGCAAAAGTAGCAAACACATGTAATAGCGTAAATGAAAAGACGGTCACAACCGAGAATGTAAATATTTACAAAATGATCCTTATTCTGATATTGGTCATACCAAATTTAACTACCAATTTTCCCATTAGTTTTATCGCGCCCCAACTAACCTGAAGCTGGCTTACCAGCTGTAAAAAAACCGCTTATTTCTAATAAACTAAGGAAATATATATACATAGTTAATGTAATATCAATCTTCATGTTTATGGTGTTTTTAACACTTTTAGAGAGAGTTAGAGAAAGTTAGAGAGAGAGAGAGAGAGAGAGAGAGAGATAGAGAGAGAGAGAGAGAGAGAGTATTAAAACAGGCCAACAGTTTAAGATTCAGATAGAGTTGAGTCGTGATTGTTTTGAGCATCAAGGATAATAGGGTGTTTTCTTCAAGTTCACGTAAAAAAATATATTTATATATATATATATATATATATATATATATATATATATATATATATATATATACTTTTCTCTTCGGCAAACGTACTACTTAATTTAATTTATTTAAGTTTGAAAAAGGCGTTGACTAGCAAGTCCGAAATATTATCAATAAAAGAATTAAATAGAGTAGCACCTTCGCCGAAAAGAAAAAAAAAAACAAAACAAATACACATATACCCGTTACTGCCGGGCTAATGTGGATGTCATTAAGATAATTAAACTTATATAAAAAAAAAAGATGACTCATTTTTGAGAATTATAACTCAACCCCCAGTCAGTAGTGACCTTTCCATACCGGAAATTGAAGTGAACACTGATTAAACCCTTACAGATCACTACAGAGACTTCTTGGTTCAGGGCACAAACCAAATTGTTGTTACCTTCATTCTAAGATCTATATACTGCTTTAATGAATGACAGTTTTTTTCACTCCAAACACTATTTAAATAATCAATAAGATTTTCGTAAATCATTCAAATGCATGAATTACTTTGCGATTAAAGAATAGAACACTAAGTGATTCATACATTTTAGTTTTATATTATTTTAAGAAAATAGGCCACTCATCTATAAGCATTCAAAAATTGTATGTGTATTCGTGAGACTCTGAAAACTGGATTATTAAAAGAATTGAAATTTCGACACATCGTGTCCCTTAAAATAATGGTTGGTAAACTTATCTTACAGACCATTACATATAGTTAATTCGGTTCCTACTAGGTATAATACATTTGCTGCCTTGGATCAAACTAGTAGATGCCTCAACTCAGCATGTATGGCCTTGTGTCAAACTAGTAGATACCTAAACTTCACCTTTTAATTCCGTTCGAAAAATGAGAGCTAAATTATTGGCGTTTTTCTTGTCGCCCGTAGGGTGCGAGTACATTTTAAAGTGCATCTGATGCCCAATGTATCTGGACTACATCATCCAGGCTGAGAGGGGGATTCTGATAATGGGGCATCCAAGGATCTCCATGCACTTCGCTCAGGTATGCGCCCTGGGGTTGGGGGGCGTTCCATCGTCAGTGGAGACAGACGGGTGGCCATTCATGACCGGAAGGACAGCTTCGACATATTTCATAACAGATCACTGCTCAAAATATTTTTCCAGCGTCAAGACGCGGCTGAACCAAATCGATGACCATTAAAATGTTGAAAACTAAAATTTCAGTGATCTTTTTACAAACAAGAGAAAAACGCATTTTAGATATGTATACTGAAACTAAGTCAGCAGATGTAAGGCTAGAACGTTTCCCGGTAAAACGTGCACGCACGATGTAAATTGGCTGACGTGACATGAAAAATAGTTGCACCCTCTTGTACCTAAAATGGCTGAATGGGGCCGGATTTTTTTTTTCAAGTTTCAATTTCCAGCTAACTTCATGGCTACAATTGTTTTAGCTCTTGAAATCATTATGTTGTTCATGTAATCAATAGATTGATATTTGTTAGTTCTCTCTTCTTATTCCACGCGTTAAATGTTTTTGATCTCTTAAATAGTATATTTTTCTGAGTTTTTAAGTAATATATTTATGAAAAGAAATTCAAAGATTTTAGGTGCCATCGTATGTTTTCGAGCGTACTTAACATTTTTTGACGGTGAAGTACTGCTGGAAATAAGAAATATAGAAATTTAGCCATTTTTTGCCACCAAAGGAGGCCACTCTTTTTAAAAAAATATTCACGGCAGCCATAATTTGCATCCGTGTGTACAAGCTTCAACTAATTTCCATTCGTCTTTTCTTGAGGACGAAATATCTGTGAAATAAATCTGAGTCCGAATTCCGGGTAGTGATCATGCCTTTGGTGCTGGTGATGAACACAATATGTCCTGAAGTTGGTTGGTTGTTTTGGATTTTGGTATAAACAAAACAAAACTCCAAATGTAAATAAAACGGACAACCGGAGAAAAATCTCACCCCACCGAAACCAAAGACAAGAACAAAAAACAAAAACGACTATAACAACAAAAACAAAACAAAAACAAAAACAAAACAAAAAACGTTAAAAATAAAAGGTTAATTCAAAATGACTCGCTAACTCACTTACTTCCTTTCTGTCATTCTTTCCTTTTTATCAAGCTATTGTTTTGGTAAAACGATCTCGTCACAGCTGAAAGCAACAGTAGCGACCTCTGGTGACCTCTTCCAGTCTGCTTTGTTGTTTTTATCAGCAACCCATCGGGTGTCCACAGCAGGAATTCAGCATTCTAACCATGTAGAATTTAAAATTAATCCAACTCATGCCTCTAGCATCCGACACAACCCCCTACCCGGCATAGATAGATAGATAGATAGATTGAATGAGAGAGAGAGAGAGAGAGAGGTTGGGAGAAGGGATAAGTAACTGTAGTCTGGAAATGCTTAACACATGTTGGCTAAAATTTAGTTGGAAGCCATAGACAGATCAACCGATAAAAAAGGGGCCCGCAAAATCTACTGACACGGAAAAATAAACCCGTGACCCTTCATTTTCCTGTAGGAAAAATCCTGATACTGAAAGAGAAATACCATCCTTCCATTCATCCATCGGCGTCAGCTGTTTTTTCCAAGGCTGTGGAGGTGGGGGGATATATATTTCCGGGCTAGGAGAAGGTTGTTTTCAGAATATATGTAACCAGCAACTCAGTTAACAACTAAAAATAATAACATCTTTCTATATAGGTACAGTTGGTTTGAGTTACATAAGATAGTTGTACAGTAGTATAATCCTATATTGACTACGAGGTTCCAAATTTCAAACCAATTCACCCTAGAAGGCTTGATCCAGAGGGACGGGAGGCAAATGCCCCGTGTGACCCTCCCCGTAGTAGACACCCATGCATCCAATAGATCCACCAATCCATTTATTTATCTGAGTGAGTGTGTGCTGAAATAATACAATCCAAGCATAAACGTTGGTTTCGCTAGCTTTCCAGAACTTGAAATTCGTATAAATACTTCTTTACTTATTTTAATTTTATAACGTGAATTTATTGAACAAATAAGTCAAAACTTTCTTTCATTCTAATGATTGTACATAGGATGACAGAAAATTCTCGTGATAAGAGGAAACCTATAACAATATTCATTTTTTTCATTGTTTTTGCGCTGACTGCATTTGAACCTGGTATATCTAAATAAGGTTTCATTTATTCTCACTGTTGTCCACTTACTTTACTGTTACTCCATCCGCGTTTTCTTATTTGTACGTAGGACCCCTAGTTGATAGCTTATAAGGGGGTGCTGTGAGAAAAAAAAGAAAAAAAAGAAAAAACGATGAGACAGAGGGGACAATAATAGAGAAGAAGAGAATAGGGGAGAATGAATGTTATAGTAAGGAGAGAGGAGAATAATCTAGATCAGCTGTTCTCAATCTTTTTTATCACCACACGCCCCTTCCGTAACTGGACTTTGCATCCAGCCTCCCCAACATCTTCAACGAAATGATTAGTTTAAAAGAAGTACAGCAAATATATGAAAAGGGTTAATCCACTCGTACACAAATTAGCAATTTGCAGATCTATTCTGTCACGCTTACGTCATCAGTAACGTCTTGTGACCTAACTTTGAAGAAATAAGATTTCGTGTCAAGTTAAACTTGAAAAATTGTATCTAGTCAAACTCCGAGAGTTGACTTCATTGTCGTGAATTCATCAGGCGTTGGAATTTGAGACTTGAGGATTTAACACATGAATAAAAGAGAGAGGGGAAAAGAAAGAGTAGTGCCATGACGTCACGTAGAGTTAACTTGTGTTGGTGGGTTCTCGGTATATTTTGGTAAACATTGAATTTCTGTCATGAAAAAATATTGTCCTACCATTGATTTTTGACTTTATTATCGTTCGTCACCACAATGTCAACGACCTCACCTAAAACCTGTCTTGTCACAAAGGCTCGAATAAGAGTTGTGCATACCAACACCACTGACGAATTCATTCTCTGGACTCGGATCGACTTGTTTTATTACAAGAACCACTAATAAAACGGTTGAAATGAGACTCGCAGTTTCGGAATAATATTGTGCGGAAAAATGAATTTAGTTCACTGTTTAGATTTTAATGAAACAAGGGAATTTGACTCTAGCACAACCAAGCTCGTTTCCTTTAGATTGGTTCAATATTCAGGAAATATTGAATAATAATAAGAAAATACTACGCAACATAATGTTTTTCATATTTCATAAGTACAATTCAAGTAAAAAATCGCTTGATCCCGTCATTCTTTGACAGCAAGGGTAAGCTAGTATATAATGTTCATCATAGTATCAGGAAAACACGTGTGAGGAAAATTCCTGAAATAATTAGAGAAACTCTTATCCTTTTTTCTGTTGGCTCACCCACCTCCCTTCACGGGATCATGTCCCCAGGTTAATAAACACAGGTCTATGTAATGAATAGTATGATTTTTTCTATTTGCTTCTTTGATTTGCTGTTCGCACATTCAAATAGAAGAGTTCATTGTTTTCAAATGGTGAAATGATTTAATCAACTAATACATGAGTGATTCAAATGTTTATTTCTTGGAATTATTCTTGTGTTGGTAAAAACAAAAGCAACAATGTATAAATACACATGAGGACAAACACACACACACACACACACACATATATATATATATATATATATATATATATATATATATGAATGATTATTATTGCGTTATATTGCATAGAAACTTACTTGATCTCCCGTCGTTACACGGTTAATATATCATTCAATTCAAACAACGTAAATAGAATAAACAATTAAAGAAAATTGGGAATTGAACCTGCCACTGATAGGGTAACCGCTTTAACATAGCGATGCTCTTACCATTGAACTAAACCGCCGTCGGTTATGCAAAGGCCAAATAACTGCTTTTAACCCAAATTCTCATCTCGTTAATTGTTGGTCTTTTTCATTTCTTTCGACGCAACAGTTATGTATTAAATAATAGACATATGAATGAATTATGAATTGCGTTATATTACATAAAAACCACCCCATCAGTGGCAGGTTCGATCCCTGCAGCAGTCCTATTTTCTTTGATTGTTTATTCTATTTACATTGTCTAAATTGGGGGATATATTAATCGTGTAACGACGGGATATTATTTCAAATAAGTTTTTATGTAGTATAACGCAATTAGTAATTCACGTACACACACTTATATATATATATAAATTATAAATTGCGTTATATTACATAGAATATATATATATATGCGCGTGTGCGTCTCTCTCTCTCTCTATATATATATATATATAAAGTTTAAAATAATCTCATAGAAATTCAAATATATCTGTGAATTCTTTTGTGGGTAAATAATTAGTGAAAGAAACAATGAGGAGAATTCGGAATGGAAAAAGTCGTGCCGAATTGCTGTTATCACGGTGCTAAATCAATGTCCTCATTTTAAGAATTTGGTCTTGAGAAGTATAACGGCGGTATTATCCGCCCAGCTTGCCTCGAGCGAAGCAACACGGGAAACGACTTCGTTGTCTAGATATAAATATTTCCTTTGACAGGTCCAATAGTCTATCCATCTTACTCTTCTCACCATTTAAGCTCGGAATGCTCATAGTTACTGCTACCAACGAGGCTAATTAGACAAGAGACTTGGGAAAGTAACAGTTTAGATAAGCGGTTCAAGCGGACAATTAACATGACATGCTTGAGAAAAAGTGGAAGATAGAGAGTGAAATTGATTCGGATAATTTCGCTAGTCAGTACTTTGAGGACCTTTTTGTACAAAAGGCATCGTTAATACACGGGGGAAAAAAAAGAGACATGTAGAAAAAATGAATAGAAAAGAAAAAAGAAATATGAAGAATAAGGGAATAGAGGTAAGGAACGAGGGAGAGGAATGAGAGAGAAAAAACAGAGTGAAAAGAAGATAATTGTGAAAAGGAAGGAAATGCTGGAGAATGAGTGGAAATAAATGATGGAAAGAGATGAAAGGTGATAAATTGAAGATATCAATAGATGTGTTTATTTTGTGGCTAAGATTGTTGCGTTTTCCCACTTGCGTCGAATATTGATACTGATTTTCAAAGCAGTCAGGCCATTCCCGCATGGAAGATGAGCACAACTTACCATTCATAAACCCTATTCTTCGGGGAGAAAGGTGTGGAACATGAAAATCAGGGTAGTACTATTAATAGTAGGTTGACTCGGAACCATACCAAAAACGAGATTGGAAGAACTGGGAATAAGTGGAAGGATTGACTGTACAGACCACAGCACTGCTGGGTACTGCACGAAAACTGAGGGGATATTAGAAATATGAGATCTACGACCCCCGAAGTTAGCAATGGCCTAACAGGAGAAAAAAGGGAGGGAAAGGAAAAAATAGTGGTGGAGGTACGAACCATAGCGCTGCTGTGATAAGTGGGGAGATATAAGGAAAGAGCTGGAGTACTAACGAGACTTACCGTCAATGAGCCTTCAGTTATAACTGCCGGGCAACTGGTGTGACACTGTAAACCACAGAACCACTGTGGACTGTGAGAGTGTGGAGGGGAAGGCTGGAGATCTGAGGAAACTTGCTGTCACTCAGTCTCCAGTCGTCACCACCAGGCAACTGGTGTGAAAATGCTAAATGATGATGATTATACAAAAATCAATCAAATATAATAAGGGATTAGCTAGACCCGCAAAGATCTCACAAGTGTTAACAACTGAGATATCACCATTCCCCAAGCATAGTGGTTTCGGAACTTTGGAAACACAAAGACCTCTTCTATAAAGGAAACATAATGGTGGACCCCCTATTTTTAGCCTGTTTTTAGACTGTAATCAATAAACTACAACAACAGACAATTTCCGACCTTTAAAAATCACATTGATTCCAAATAGATTGCATTTATTTGAATTCTAATGTATGGTACAAGTTTGCGTACAATAACTGTGCTTTTTGATAGCTATGCAATGAATAACGTCTCTCTGTCACAAGATTTGAGTTATCAGGTTTAGACGGAACACTACTGGGGACCCCCAAGCATTATTCAACAGACCCCAGTATCGAAATCACTGCATATTTTTACAATTAAAGCACAATAATTTTCTTGAATTGATTTATTACCTATGAAATGTAACATTCAAAAGCAAATGGGATTTTTCGTCCATCTTTTTCCCGTGCGAGGCATCATGATTGACATCTTTGCTGTCTAGTTATCAATATTTCTTATGACAGGGCCAATAGTCCCTTCATCTTACTCCTCTCGCCATTTAAGCTCAAAATGCTCGTTGCTATCGCTATCAGCGAGGCTAATAAGACGAGGCACTTAAGGAAATAGCTGTATAGATAAGCGATTCAAGCGGACTAATAACATGACGTGCTTGAAACAGAGTGAAAAATGATTAAGGCTGATTTTGCTAATCTGGGATTTTTGGACCTTTCTATCCAGTCGAAAAGTCAACAATTTCTTTGTGTACTTAGAGGCAATAGTGTATGGTGTTCAATGATAAGGCGTTTTGGATGCGTAAATAACCTTCAATTTTTTAAAAGATAACGACAAGCACACAATTTCCTCTCTAAAAGCGTCTGTAGGTCGGTCTGTCGATCGGTCTGTCCCCAATATGTTAGAAATCGATTTTCGGCACACAGTAGAAAGAATCTTTCAGCTCTGCATCGTCACCATACTTTAACTTGATGAATAGAGCTAAATCGAACAGCATCTGTCCGTTACGTCATATTTTGGAGGGGATTCGGTTTAATATAAAATTACAATGCAGAATTGAACCCTGATATTATGGCCATTTGAGATTATATCATTTAAAGAATAAAAATATTTGATAATGTCATAAAAATTTGAAGAACAAAACGATCTGATCAGACATTCTTTTTATGAAAGAATTCATTTTTTTACCTGCTCTCGTGTTGAAAGTGAATCTTCTCAGCCCGTTACAGAAGAGCGATGTAAGTAAAAGGCATATTGCTTTGTAGTAATGGTAGATGGAATGTAGACTAATGTTCTTGTCAATCTTTTGTTGATATACATGAACACAAAAGGATATCGAATTCGAAAACGTACGGAAATGATTCATCCATAACAATAAATTTTTTTTTTTACCTAGTTTGGCATAGGGTCACAGTAGTGGGGTACCCAGCACGGAATGACTCAACGCACTAACATTGCATATAACAACTAACCAACCCACTTACTCGCTACACCTATCTAAATCCATAGCAAGAGAAATATTCAGAAGTGAATATGACATCAATAAACTTATTTCTCTTTGAAAATAGAAAATACATATATACAAGTATATATATATTTTTTGAAACATTGCCCATCAACTGAAAAATCATTTTTCTTTTAGAAATTCCATAACTTTTATGTGACCGGAAATCTTTTTGACAAAATTTTTTTTTGATGTTTTGAGTTTGAAACTTAAAAGCTTTTTAGACTATACACAGGGTATTCATATATGCATGGCTGCGTTTTATTCCTCTCATCTGAGTACTTCTCTTGTACCAAAGGTACTGAACTTAGTTCAAACTTAACCCCCCCCAACCCCCCCTAAAATACTTAAAATCTTCTTTCCAATTGAATTATGCCTATTCGTACTAAATCGCAAGCTTGAGTCGAGCAGCCCCCAGAACTAGCGAAGTTTACTTAGGGCTTACCTCCCAGGAGGTCAAATAAATCCCGGCTGGGTAATGCTGTTGTCACTACGAGTATAGATGTCGGGACTCCTTCTTCCGAAATCGCAAATTAGGTTCATTTGGCCGAAGATTCTTTGGCAGTTCTTTGTAGGGCATCATTAGGTAAAACTAGTGGTATCACAACTAAAGAATATAAATCAATATAATATCAATGTAAATATCCAGTTATAAACCATTCAGACGAAAATTTGTCGTGTAAATCACAAAATCTCATTTATCTATTTTCTGTACGAAAATCATAATTTACAAGATGTCGGTGAAACTTTGCTTCCCATAAATAAACATATGAATATACATAGGACTCGTACAAAGGGACGTTACTGTATAATTGGCCATTTTAGAGACGTACGTACCAATTCATCTTTTTCAATCCAGATTATTGAGAAATTTCGAGGAAATGGATATAATAGCAAAGGCAAGATAGATGAAACAATGCTTAAAATGAGGCAACAGAAGATGATATCAAAGCCATACATGTTATATATCCTTATGGACTAAGTATCAAAGTCAAGAAAAGCTCCCATAGGGAGAGGGAATGCGTTGGAGTACTTTTTTCTCTCCTTTGCCGATCTGGAGATCGCCCTGTTAGTTCTCATATTAATTGGAATAATAGAGAATCAGCTATTTCGTGTGATGATTTTTTTTTTTTTTTTTACTCCAAGTCCAAAAATGTATAGATGATGATCTCCTTGAATCTTTTAATTACATAAGGAAACTTCTGAATTAAAGAAAAAAAAAGATATTGAAAGATATTGCTTCCAAGATATTGTTACACAATGTATTGATACATAAGATGACAATATTACATCATTGGTATGACTATATATTCTATATGATTGACCTAAAACTATATAAACCCCCAATAGAGAAAGAGAAGAGAATACCTCGAAATGTTTGAGTAGATTTTTTCTGTAAATGAAGGATTTGATATAAATTTGCCTAAAATCTTTCATCACAGGGACATCTTATTACAAACTCTGCCAAGTGAATTAGGAAAAGAAGAGAATAAACCATAAGTAACATATAGATAAGGACCAACAATACGAAATATTTTTTAAATCATAAACAAACAGAAGGAACTATTATTATAAGTAAAGATGGCGAAATTTGAAAATTCCAAAATGTTAGTGTCAGGCTTCGCAATTATGTGATAAAAATCTTGGCCACATGTTGACAGGTAAATTAGAGATTGTAAAAATCTTCAAGTAGATAAATCTCCTCTCAAAAAGGTCCAAATTATAGAGAACAAAAGTATTTAAATTATAGTAAATGTTTAAATGAGATAAAAAATGCATTAGATGTTTTTATTTTATCTTTATGTCAAATGAATATCGAATAATAAAATCAGCTTTCGACAGATGGTTAGAAAAAGTACTCGGATTTGTAAATGAAAAAATCCAACGGGTGAAATGCTTTAAACACCCTCAAAAATGAGTCCGGTGCTGAAAAATTCTCAAGTATTAGCGGATCTCTTGGAACTTCAAAGTATCCTCTTGTGAACCACACTACATTATATTTACTAACATAGTATTAAATGAAAAATTAGGACTCGTAATAGATGAAAATATACACAAGTTACCAATTATGTATTTGATACCTAAAATGTATAAAAATCAAATAGGCACTCACTTTATTGTAGTACTAAACCTCTTTGCAAAGCTATTTCCAAGTTTTCTCTTCCATTTTGATGTACAATCAACCAGAAAGTTCACAATAAAAATAAATTCTATGGTAATTTGAATCTTTTTTAGGTAGTAAATACTTCTATGCCTGTTAAAAAATTGATATTATAAATACCCGTAGAGAGACTAAACCTATCTCAACCTATGATTTTAGTACTCTTTACACAAAAATTCCTCATGAAGATCTTATTAAAGAACTCAATAAAGTAACAGACTTTGTAGGAGGAAATAGTTAATGTATTGGGTTAACAAACTCTAAAGCTTTCAGGCGTTATACAAAAAAAGTACGACTTACTTTATGTGCTCTATCCTTTAAGTAGTTGTTAGTCATCTTATTGAGGAATGATACTTTAAATAAAATAAAATAAAATATTTCATCAGATCATAGGTATCCCTAAGGGAATTGATCCTGACTCCAATTGGCCGAATTTGTATTCACTTAGACATGAATATATATTCACTTCGAATTAAATCGAATTTTTAGACTGTACTCGTTTTATTGATGATTTATGTTCTCTTAATGATGGAGGAGAACTCAGAAAATCGTATAGTCATATATATCCTAAAGATCTTGAATTAAAATGGGAACATAGAGGAATGCATGCTACCTTCCTAGATTTGGATACTAAAATCGAGGATGGAATTTTTATCTACTAATTGTTTGACTAATAAGATAGTTTCCCCTCACTCATCGTTAAGTATGTTATCTGGTAACATACAAAAGTGAGCCCTGTTTCAAAAAATAAATCATATGTAGTATAAAATACCATCAATATAGAATACCTTATATAAAATGACAAACTACATGTATGACATTTTACGGTTTCATGGCAAATAACTGATGATCCCAACGAGACAATTCATACATTGTACCATAATAACTGAGTCTGTGAAACGGAAAAAATTGACAGATATTGGGAAAATAGGTGACTGAAGTGACACAAAAATGAGAATTTTGAATGTTTAGTATTTAAAGCTGTAATATATATATATATATATATATATATATATATATATATATATATATATATATATGGAGGGAGGGTGGACAAAAAAGAGGTGCAGTATGGTGTAACGATTATAGAAAACGGAATCGGTGAACATATTTCGAGATTCCACGGAGTCTGCTTACGTTCGCTTTGCACAAATGTCTTTGGGAGAGGGTTGAATCAACTTCTCCCCTAGTTATGGGTAAATAATAGGGCAGTTGGAGCCATTTAGTCCTGTAAGGCAGTCCAAGGTAGGTCCAGGTAACTGTAGAGGGTTAGGCATGATGCTAGCAACTCTGTTCCATACAACCTACTTACCAGAGAAACCGCAGCTTCACCCCTGCGATTGTCTGCTGGAATGGTGTGTTTGCAGCCTCATGCACCGCAAGAAGTCAACAGGAATAAACAAACAAATACTCACAGCAAACACTCACCAGAACACACGTCGAAACAGCCATTAATTTACAACTGACTGGCCACCAAAGCTGAATGGCTGAGTCTGATGTCATCGGCATATTTCCAGCTCCATTGTCTTGTAAAAATACATAATTGCCAAAAGCCTTTCGACAACAAAGTAAAATTTAATCGATAAAACATAGTACCCATGTTAATTCTATTGTAATAATCTTCACGTTATCAATAGAAAGAGAGATTGAGGGAAATTTCCATCTAAAAATTATTTGCCAAAAGAATATAAACTTGGGCATATGTTGACGTGTGCTCGAGAGAAAAAACAAAAGAAAAATCAATAAAATGACTAAAATGTATTAAAGTTATAAACTGGTTGTCTTATATTTGCAAACTGCGTACAGTTGAAATCATGAAAAAAAAAAAAGTAAAAAAGCGTTATTTTTTCCATGTAATTTTATAAGACAGCGGAAGCGGAAGTTTGCCGATAACGTCAGCACTTTGCCACCATATTGTATATATATACAAGATAACGAAAAAGCACGTACACCTATACACGCAGTTATTATACAATAGGGTATAATTACTCAAGTGATTGTTAATAATGAGACAGTAATAGTCCTTGACAGCTTTCTTTCTCTTCAGCTCAAATTTGTATAATGCAAACACATCGCAATGGGAATCCCTTCAATTGAACTATATTTGTGCGAGGAGCAGTTCGTAATATGTTTCATTTAATGACCACAGGCCTGTTTTTAACATCATGCTCACCGTTGTTTCCGTCATCGCCACAACTCGTTATTTTAGCTTTTTTAAGAGACCATCAACCAAAACTCTCAGCATAGATTAAAGTTTTCTTTAGCGTACAGGCTACAACAACGGAGTTAGAGGGATGAATATTTAAACATACGTTGGAGTCTGCTTATCATGTCTACAAAAAACGTTCCCCCGCCTAGTTTTTTGTTAGTGTTTGGGAGGCAAATTAAGTTTATTTTTGATTGATCCCCAGTTCGTGTCCGGCAGCATTCACACTTGATTTTTTTAAATTCAAACTTTTTTTTAGCGATCTAAGCACAATAAAAGGCGAAAGAAGTAACTTATTCATTGATCAGTCTTTTTTCTAATTTCCTAATTGATCACCCCCAACACAACATGCTGCCAAAAGACGTTGGGTTTCTCTTGAGTAACTAACCAGACCTACCCTTTTCCTTTTTAGTTGTTGCTCTTTTTCTTTAACCCACATCATCCTTTTGTCATTTTTTTCCTATTTATTCATACCCTCCGCCTTTTATCTGTTATTCTCTTCATTTTTGTTCTAGAATCAAATTCCTTTAATACCGAAAACAGGCTCTCTTTTGCCCACGAGGGTCCACTTCTAGGACATGCCTCACTTATGGATCAAAGGTTTTCCCATTTATCTAAAACATCGTCAATTCGTCAAGTTTATATATCAAAGAAGGCGATCCTTCACGGAAGCTAGTTACACCATTACAGAAATGCTGAGGATTTATTTAAAAAAAAAACGAGAATGGAAAATTCTAGCGACTAAAGATACCTAAGAAAAACCTTATGATCACTCTTTTAACCTCAACGAACGCACATCTCAAACGTTTACTTCTCACATGCTTTTAGAGTTGATCTCTGTGATTAAGATATTCCCCAATTCTCAAAAGTTCCCTTTACGCCACTCCATCATTATCACGAAAAAAGCAAAAAGCCCAGCGTAATAGGGACTCAAACATCATCTCATGTGTTGTACGACACGGGAGCAACTGACTTAAGCTGAGAAATGATAAGGCAGGAATTTGTAAGGAAAAGGAGTTCCAACCATGATAAGTTTTCAACTGGGTTTGTTGATTTTCTACAATCTTTCTTCTTCTTAAAAACACAACATTAAGATGCATTTATGATTTTCGAAACCTTTACCCTCATTTTGTACGGTACAGAGTAAAACTGCCCAAATGTTTTTGTGAAATTATTCAAGATTGAATCGCGACTATTAGAAACCGCGATTGAAGAACCTGTGAATGGCAAGGGATAACTCTTAACAATATATATATATATATATATATATATATATATATATATATATATATATATATATATATATATATATGTGTGTGTGTGTGTGTGTGCTCGTGTTTCTACTTCTTAGGCCTCTTTTCATTATATTCAATGCTCTACTTTAACTAAATGTTTCGCATCAAACGCTTTTATCGAATAATCACGCATCATATATTAGATAATAGATTTGTACTTTGGCATATATATATATATATATATATATATATATATATATATATATATATATATATATATATATATATATATAATAACCTGGCAACGCCAAGGTGAAAGATTGTATTGCACCAACCATGCAGGGAGAGAGTTACTGATGGCCCCAAAACCAGCATTTAGAATACTGGCTTTTGTCTGGGCTCGAACACTGATCATTCGTGCTGGTGGGAATACGTCACTACCTTAGCCACTGATCAGGATCTTACTTATCGTAATATACTTTATTTTCAAGTATCAGCGCTGGATTATTTGTAAATATTTGGCTCCTGTTGGGCCTTTGGAAAAAAACGTCAACTGCTCCCATTTCTAATATTTTATGTTTCTAATATAAATACCTATTTTATTAACAAAAATCAAGGATGTCTTAGAAACATAAGAAATTTACGCGTATGATCTCCGGTAGCAAATATCGCTAATGATTTAAAATGCTGGAAACAGATTGGGCCCCTCAATCGAAAGATTACGCCGCATTAATACTGTGTGGCATTACTTTTTTCAATTTTTGAATACATAAAAATTCATCCCCAATCACTGAAAGTTTTGTTATATTTTAATATATCTAACCAAAGAGTTTTTTTTTCTCCAATATGACACCTTAATTATGGGTCTTTTGTCCGTCTGGTTTGTGTCATCGAAATTTTCGTCTGGTGTGCTTTTTTTGCCGTAGTATATTTACTACGAATATATACAGTGCATCAATCGAGCCCCTCTTAAAAAAAGATAATTCATAGTATTTATAATTTGATTTAGCATTCACAAATGAAATAACTTTTCACTTAATCTTTGGGGGTCATTCCAGCTGTTATGATAAACAACAACAGGGGATTGATATTTGTTTTTGTTTCCCAGAATGGCACAATTATGGTGGCACGTTTTCACTTGGCGCTGATCAAGCGAAAACCTATGCTGTAAAAAAAACGTTCCGACCGTAAGCCTCATTGTTTATTTAAAAGGGTTTTTGCCTCTCAACAAAGAGCAAGTATGTCAGCGAAGTAAGGTTAAAAAAAGATTTAAAGAAAATAAAAAAATATCAAATACGTCGACAAAATATAATTTTACATGATGTCGATTCGCATTGACTTTCTCGACCACCAGCATCGCTTCTCTCCCTCGCTCTCTGTGCCTCCCTCTCTGTCTCTGTCTCTGTATTTCTCTCCCTTTCACATATATGGGGTGTTATATAATGTGTATGTAACTTTTTTACCGATTACATCCCCCCTCTCTTTCTCATTCTCTTTCCCTCTCCCTCTCTATCACACCCGTGTATGCGGAAATATATTGGATGTGTGAACTTTGGTTATTTACAGGAATTTCACTAAAAAGATCCTGGAATATAATTGAAAAAAAAGCACACCTAAAAATATCAAAAGGATGATCTGAAGAAAGTAAATATCAAAAAATTAGGAAACGATTTTCCCTTGAATTCCCCTTGAATTAAAAATCAATGACTTCCCTTTGGCCCTAAGTATTCACTAAGCGAAAATTGGATGAAATTTGAAAAAGAAACCAAACCAACATTTTGACCCACTCACATAATTCGTCAGAAAATGTCACATAGCCAACGACCTTGACATTGTGAAGATGTTCCCCTTTGCCTATAGTGATTCTCCCCTCGACATAATGGCAAGCCTTCGGTAGAGCAAGCTCAACTTTCAAGAACAAGAAAATCACTAGTCCTAAAAAGAAGAGTATACAACCAATGCATCCCCCCGATAGTCACCTATGGAGCTGAAATGTGGGACCTAACCAAAAAACTGACCCGCAAACTGGGAATCATGCAACATGTGCAGGAGAGAATCATGCTCAACCTCACGTGAAGAGATGACAAGACAGCACAATATATCAGGGGAAAAACAGGAGTCTAGGACATCATAGAATCCATTAGAAAACTCAAATGACGTTGAACTGGTCATGTTGCAAGAATGGCAGACAACCGATGGACATCACGATTCACAACAAGGATCTCCAGAGATCATATGCGTAAACGAGGCCAGCAGAATACAAAATGGAATGACGAACTAGAAAAAAATCGGGAAATATTGGCTCTGCGACGCCCATAATAGAGAGGTGTAGCGAATCCTTGGGAAGGTTTATGTCCAGCAATGGACGTTAATTGACTGATATTGATGATTACCCCTTTGCCAAATTGCAGCTTCCTTGATGCAAAACTGTGGCCTACCACTCGAATATGTATACAGAACTACATTCACTTTCTTATACATTGATGTATGTACATCATACATCGATATCAGTATCTTTTTCTCTCTCAATACGCAATATATACGTGGAGGTATATAAAGTTTGTTGACCTTTTTAATGGTGATATATATATATATATATATATATATATATATATATATATATATATATATATATATATATATATATATATATATATGTCAGGCCGAATAAGCGAATTGCTTAATTGGTCTAGTTTGAAAAATTTTTTGTGATCAACATGAAATCAAATGGAAAAAAGTAAATACACAGTTTTAACTTACTTTTTTCAAAACAATAGATAATTAGATAAGTAATTTTAAATTGATGATTGATTAGACGGATGCAATTTTAAGAAGTGTCACAATCATTACAATTGTTGATTGGACTACTGTATATATATATATATATATATATATATATATATATGTAGGGGGGATGTTTGTAAATGTAAATAAATATAAATATGACGCTGATAATTGTAATCATTTAATTGATTAGGTCACTTTTTTTTTCTCCCCGAGAGACATTTTTCGGGAAAGATTAGTGTTGCAGTTTCTGGTATCATCGATTTTTTACAAAGATTCGCCAGAGCCTATATTGATGATAATACAAAAAGTCGGCGAAAAAATTCAATACATGTGTTTCACAATTATATGTATATTAAAATAATTATATGTATAAATGAATAATAAAAGAAAGGAATCGCTACACAAATACATTTATGTTTCTGTCTGTCCTGAAGAAGCCCAAAATAGAGTAGCGAATCTTATATTTCATCAAATTTTATGCTCCACTCTAACTGAACATAATATTTGATATATTGAAAGTATCAACCAATAAATGAAATAAACCATCAAACATCAGATAATGCATTACATTGTAGTACTGATTCGTACTTTCTTATATATATATATATATATATATATATATATCGAAACTCGCCGAACGGCCAATCCAATTCTTTTACTAGTTGAGTGAAGAAACGGCCATAAAGGGGACAGGTTGCTCGGCGAATTTCATAAAACGAATAAAAAAAAAGAAGAATTTATGAATTCTATTTTATTAAATCAAATATCAATTACAAGCACACACGCACACGCACACACACGCACACACACACACACACACACACACACACACACACACATATATATATATATATATATATATATATATATATGTATATGTTGCCACATTTCGGTCAAAATATATTTATAATTCAGAAGTGAGAGCTGAGTAACTCTCCGATAACTAACAATTATTCTTTGCTGCGTACATAAATTGAACTTATCGTAAAAATTATGCTTCACCAACCCGAATACCATATAATGCTTAAACTAATACATCTTGATATGCACAGACATCCACACGCTTATGTCTTGACAAATATTGCTGGCTTAAGTTATTCACTGCAATTTGATAACAAGGTATGTTCTTAACTGACAAGAAAAACTAATAATTTTCTTTATGACTGGTATGGGGTTCTCTTCTGGGACTCGCACTCAAGTTTGTGTGACATCTTAGTGTCTGAATAAGTTGTCAAAGAAAACAACCATTTTCCTCAACTGAACTCCCAAGCATATCAGGGAGGGGTTTCTT
>OY735199.1:24826202-24873702 GCA_963457665.1 Thysanoteuthis rhombus | reverse complement strand
ATAGAAGATGTATTTTTTGTATGGACATTCATGTGGACTTCAAACACACACACACACACACACACACGCACGTACGTACTATTACATACAGACGCATGCACTCGTATTTGTATGTAAAATGATTCTTTGGGTTTCTTGAAAACTCTCCAAATGGTCTCCATCTGCCGATGTATCCAGATCCAATCTTTTATTCCGAGGGGTATACCATAGGACAAAAGATATGTTCTCTTAGCCGGTCATCAAGGAATATAATCGTTAAAATGAAATTAAAAATTGCTAACTCTTGAAAAGAAAATGAGAGAATGGCCTGAAACATTTTCAAAATTATTTATAAGATTTGTAAGAAAGTATAGAAGACGAAAAAGACGAAGAAAGTTCAAAGAAATTTTTCATTTCTGACACGAAGATCCTGAAAAAAGCAGTTACCAGTCATGTAGGAGTTGCAAAATTTGATATCTTATGTAACAGTCAATTATCCTTCCCCTTCACTAATTTGTTACGTAACATTTTTTAAAAATTAAACCACTGACAATTTCAGGATGAAAATAAATAGATATAATTAAGTAAAGAAAAATTTTAAAACTTCTCCATGTCTTTTGGCTACTCCAACCTATGTCTGTCTGTCTGTCTGTCTGTTTGTCTGTCTGTTTGTCTGTCTGTCCGTCTCTCTATACATTCGATTTATTCGAATCCCTACTTAAAAACTTAACTGGTCGGTGAATAAGCGTGCTTGTGTAGCGAATTTATTATTTCGTTAGATTCAATGCTCTACTCAAAGTAAATGATTTTATATCAAGCGCTTTTATGAAATAAACCCATCTCAAATTGTACATTGAATTATAGATTTGTACTTTGGTATTTGTGTTTGTGTGTATATGGTTGTCTGTGTATATGAGCATGTATTTGTGTGTGCGTTCGTATGTGTTTGTGTCTCCGTGTGCGTGCCTGTATGTGCATATGCATATAAATGCGTTGCTTATTTATTAAACTGTTAACCAAAATTATCAACATCAACATGTATTTCTCCAGTTATTAATTTAATGTAGTCGGCTGACTAGGTATCTATCTATGTAACACATGTACAGGCCGCACCAACGGAGCTAGAAGGCTGAAAATTCTAACATTTAGGCCTTATTTTGTATAGAAAAAACATTTCCCTGTTCTTTTTTCAACCCTTCCCCCCAAAAGATTTTAGTGTGTGTGTGTGTGTGTGGGGGGGGGGGTCAATTTACCATATAAGTCTTTGAAAATTGGCTCTTCAGTATGTGTCCCACGGAATTCACGCTTGGTATTGAAAAATCAGATGTTTTTTTAGTGATCACAGCCAAACAAAAGGCGAAATTAGTTACTTATTCATTGATCACCACTTTTTCCAAAGCTGCCAAAAGACGTTGGTAACGTGGCGGTGTCTATTGAGTGACTAGGCGGACCTGTATATTAATTACGTTTGGGGACACTTTGAGATGACAGGTCTGTGTGGGCTTATGTCCTTCCCATGTCTCTCCAAATCTGATGAACCACAGATAGCGGAAGCCGTGCGGACAGGCATAAAACAGTCCCCAGCGAAGCACTGATTGAGAAAACCGCCAATGCTACGGCCACCTTCAGATCAAGGTCCTCATTTGACGCAACGACTCACGTCAAGATAAACGCAATCGAGAACAAGAGAAAGGTCTATTTAACTAATACGCCTTTCTTAGTTGATTTATATTAATTGAAAATCTCCAAGTTTTAGGCGTGGGCGTATAAATGTGCACTTCATTTGTATTATGTCTGAATCTAAGGTCTATTAGTGAGTACAAGTATAACCCGCCTTAAGAAAGTTCACTTTACGCCATTTCGCCTTTTACGAAATATCCCAAGTCCCCATTACATTGAACTGTGTCCTCGACCATCTACACTTCATCAAGATTTATTTTGTGAATATGTTAGCGTGATTTGTTTTAAGGTATCAGCAAAACCAGAGGGAACCTGTTAGGGTGTCCCAGTATTTAATGATAGAGAAAAAAAAATGCTGTATTTTGGGTCTGAGAATGCTCAAAAATGTTTCCATGTAAAGATTGTTTCATATGAACAGTCCAGTAAAAGTCGTCATTGAGAACAATAGTAACTCCAAAATATGCCCGTAGCTAATCAGTACCCAACAAGAAAGTTTGACCAGTCAGAAATCGACAACCAAAACTGTCAACATTGACATAGTCAACATCAACGTACGTTTCTTCAGTTTTCAAGTTTGTCTGGATGGCTGACTATGCATCTATCATACGTACAGGAGCTAGAAGGTTGAAAATTTGAACCTTCACTCTTTATAGTATAAGAAAAAATATACGTATTTTGTTCTTTGAAAATTCCTCTTCTAAATAGGCTTTTAGTGTGGGGGGGGGGTTCAATTCACCATGTACGTTCATGCTAAACTCATCCCTTAGTTTGTGTCCAGCAGTATTCGTTTTAATTCAAAAATTCGTCCCATTTCAGTCATCATTACACAACAAAGGGCGAGAGAAATAACTCATTCATTGATCATCCCTTCTCCATTAAAAAAAATCCCTCAACAGGGCATCCTGCTTAAAAAAATTGGTTATTTGACAGTTTCTATTGAGTGACTAACCAAATCTGTCATTAGCCTTTGATTTTTATTCTCATCAACCTCAGTTAAGTGGACGAGGCTTTTCTTACAAGACACCAAAAATCATACAATTTACAAATATTTTTGAGGCTCCCAACGTCCCAGCATTATGATCACTTCCCATTCACGGCACCCGTCCGAAGGAGGCTGTGGGGCCCGACGACTGGAACATTGTGTTCAAAACAGGAACTGAAATGAGGACAACAGTTCGAAAAAAATCTATACATTATGTATCTTTGAAATTGACGCGGATATACGAACGGATAGTGATTTCGTTTTGAAATAATTTGCGTTTGAATTAAAAGTCTTCTTTTTTCCTCTCATATATTTTGACGTGATCTTCGTCTTGCTGGAGTTCATGTGTAGGCCGAAAAACACTAAGATCAAAATCGAGGACACAGAACTAGAGAAAGTAGACCACTACATCTACCTAGGGCAACGAATCTCCATGAGACCCTCAAAAGAAGAAGGAATCAAGCGAAGAATCACACTAGGATAGCAAGCCTTTGGCAGAGCTAGCTCAACCTTCAAAAATAAGATCCCATTAATCCTAAAGAGAAGGGTGTATAACCAATGCATCCCCCCAATAGTCACTTAGGGAGCTGAAACATGGAACTTAACCAAGAGACAGACCCGTAAATTGAGAACCCTTCAACGTGCACATGAAAAAATAATGCTGGGACTCACATGGAGAGACCACAAAACAGCACAGTACATCCGAGAAAAGACAAGAGTTAGGGACATCATAGAATCCATTAAAAATCTCAAATGGCGGTGGGCTGGCCATGTTGCAAGAATGGCAGACAATCGATGGACATCACGACTCACAACATGGATCCCCCGAGACCACATGCGTAACCGAGGCCGGCAAAATGTTAGATGGAGAGACGAGCTACACAAGTTCAGGAATTACTGGCTCCGTGACACCCATGATAGGGAAGTGTGGCAAATCCTGGGGAAGGTCTATGTCCGATGACGGACGCTAAAAGACTGATGATGATGATGATAATGATGATGATGATGATGATGATGATGTATCTAAATACGGGAGTAAGTCCATTGTTTTATAGAACTAAGAGAATAAATGAAAAAAACATGAATGAAGCACGCATACATACATGCATACAAACATAAACGCTTACTAACATACATATATTGACTCATACTCACACACACACATTACATGTATGCTGATGCAAAAACACACGCATACACTTACATACGTACACACATATACACTCTTATACATTCACACACGTATACACATATGTACGTACACGCTTGCATATATATATATATATATATATATATATATATATATATATATATATATATATATATATATATTCTAGCAAATAAATTCATACTCATGCACTTAAACACAACAAACATCCACATGTATACACATAAATGATCATACCCGCCCAGACACATGAAAACTCATACCTACACACGCACACGCATACGCATATACACTTGCACACAACCAATTACGAACAGTTTTATTATGCGATAAACTTGTGAGCACTTTTACTCGCATCTTATTTGTGAGCACGGCTACGGACAGCTGTTTACATAATACTCATAGACATATAGGTATGTATGTAATCACGCATATTTGACAGAAAACAAAAACTAGCTGAAACTTTTGTCGAGAATAATTTCTCAATCGTTCCGCCAAGTCAGTGAATTCCATAAGATGAAGCGATTATAATATCTGACTCTTTTTGAATAAACAAAACTTACGGTCTCCCATCCGTGAAGAACCTCGTTACCACACACTAAATTATGTTAGGTAAATATTTACAAGTCCTTGGCATTTGTCGCTTTTCTTGATCTTGGGCCAATTTACTGATCTCTTTCTCCGCTACTGAAATGCTCGGATGTGAACGGGGAAATAAATTAGATATTTTTTTTTCTTCACGATAACTTATAGTGGATATGATTTACATAGTTTTCATATGTTTATTTGCGTATTATGAAAATAGAAAGAAAGATTATACTTGTAATTATTAAGCTGAGTTTAGTGCAACTCTCACAGAGACCTTTTTCGCCGGCAATTAAGTTCGGTTTCAAATCGTTTCCTTTGAATCGAAATAATTATATAAACATCTTTAAAACCGCGTTATATCCGAGGACACAAACAGCACTATAACGGACCACATTAGATCTGGGGACAATTGCACCAATATGATGTGTCTTGATTTGCGAAATATATATAGAGATAGATAGATAGATATCGATATATATCAGGCATGCTATAGCAAACTGTTCTATAACGAACTGTGCTACATCGTGAGACGCCTGTACCTTTATAATAAATGTGCCTTTGATTTGTATAATACATACACACGCACACACACACACACACACACACATATATATATATATATAAACAGCTCTATTGAATGATGTGAACTGCACTACAACGAACAGCTCCATGTAGAAGGATACCTGTACCAATATAATCAATGTGTGTTTGTGATTCGAATAATATATATAGCGAACTGTGCTATAAGGGGGAAGTCCTATACAAATATGATAAATCTTTCTTTCATTAGAAGAATATAACGGCGAACATTTGTACTAATAAAATGAATATGTCACTGGTGACATCATAGATTTTTTTCTGGCATCATACCAACTGGACAAGAACTAAGGGTCTAGTTCCTCATTGTAATTGTATAGTAAATTGAACCTCTCCACTAAAAGATGAAGAAAAGGTTGAAAAATCATTCGAGCATCCTGAATATGTGACCTCCATGTTATCAGTCGTAATGTTCAGCGGTTGTCTGCCATTCTTGCAATACGACCAGCTCATTGTCAATTGAGTTTTCTAATGGATTCTATGATGTCTTGGATTCCTGTTTTCCCTAATATATTGAGCTGTCTTATGATCCTATGAAGTTGAGAATGATTATTTCATGTGCTCGTTGCATGGTTCTCCGTTTGCAGGTCAGTCTTTTGGTTAGGTTCCGTGTTCCAGCTTCTTAGATGATTTTCGGGAGGGTGTATTGGTTGTATACACTCCTTATTAAGACAAACGGGATTTTCTCATTATTGGAGGTTGAACTTGTTCTGCTAAAGGCTTGCAACCTTAGAGTGATTCTTCGTTATATTTCTTCGTCTTTTGGGGATTTCATTGTAGACGAGGTGGTCTACTTCCTCCAACTTTGCGTTTTCAATTTTGATCGTTGTATACTTATTCCCGATGTATTAGTTGCAAATGACCTTTGTTTTGCTGAAGTTTATGTGAAGGTTAACTTTCTTGCTTTCTTCAATCAGTTCGTCTAGCATTGGTAGACCGTGAAGATTCTCTCCAAAAAAGACGATGTCATCTAAAAATTTGAGGTTGCTTAGGTATTCGCCGTCAGTTCTGATTTATTTCCCTGTCTTGGTTTCAGAAGATCATTATGAGGTAGGATGTGAAGAGTTTGGGTGAGCTGGTATCACCTTGTCTTACCCCTTTCGGGAACTGAAAGGGTGCTGAATTTTTGTGTGGCCTGATACAGGAGCTGCTATGGCGATATATATACAGTGCAGTACTCTGATTTATACACTTTGTAGAGTGATAGCCTCAATGACCTTGAGAATTTTCATTGTATACATATATACATACAGAAAAAATACAATTGTTAAAGAGATGCGAGCAGTGTTCAAACTCCAACCCGGACAGTTTGTATATACTTCGCCCTAATGCCCTTGGGAAATACATGAATCCATCTCTCTCAGTCGTGGATAAATAGCATAGGGTGAAGTGAGTGACATTACTGCTCGTGCTTGTCGCCTCTATATCACGTATCACTAACGGGTGAATAATAATATATGTAGAGCCCAAGCGAAGACATCTGGAGCCGTTGCCAGCTTAAAGGCACCTCTTTTTTAATTAAGTACGAAATAAGGTTGTTTGTCACTTTTGATCTATCATACTTCAGCTGTCCCATGAGATGCTCATAAATCTAAACCGACTTTCCTCACATATGGATAAAGAAAGCGTACTTAACACTCACTTGACTTTTGAATGGAGTTGACAGGTAACAAATGTATTTTTCACTATATTTTACTTAAAAAAGTGAGTAATATTTTTCCAAAATCCATTTAAGTGAACATTAAATTAACTGATTCCCGTCTAATGCTATATTTCTACAATGGCTACTTCACTCCAGGAAGAATCCTAATTATAGAGCTTAGGGATTTCTATCTCAATAATAGTGTAATCGTAGTCAATTTTGTATTACAAAAAATGAACATTAATACAGTCTGCTAAAAATGTTAAAAAATAAGCTTTTAATTAATCAGGCATGGGATTTCACTGCTGACTGAGAAATCACACTGGAGAGTTCCTATTTACGCATGATGTATAAAGTCACCTCTGATTGGTTGCCAAGTCGCATTAAGGTGGTGCAAATGGTTCTAAAGATATTCGAAATGTTTAAATACTTCCTAGGCAGGCTCTGTATTTGACTGAATAAATAAATAAATATATCTTTCGGCAAATGTGTTATATATGTGCATGCGACCCTGTGTGTGTATGTGTGTGTGTGTGAATGCTGCTGTTTCTCAGTATCACGTCATAATCCCTGGCTAAAACACAAATAAATCTATCCGTTCACTATAAAACACCTGCATGCGTCATCAGAAAGTTTACTTAAGATTTATAGTGATGATAAGATGGTGATCCGTGGGCCATGCAGAAGAAATTGTTTATACAAAATATCCCTTGTTCTAGGCATTCAAGATCAAATTATCCTACGACCTAGTAAATCGTCGGGGTACCATGGTGGATTCTTCAGGTTATTTATTTCTCGGCGTTATTAGCGTTACCCTGCAATGCCCATCTCACCTCCAGGTGGATATGGTCACAGCAGTTGTGAGGAATCCCTGAATTCAAGTTTTCAGAATCTCTAAATATCTTGTAGGTACATCAATAAGTTCGTAACCTAGTGATAAAAATAAAAACTCATTTATTTCGCACAGAAATATTTATTTTTCAACATAATCATCTTTCTTGTCGATACAGTCAATTCCCTGGAGAATATTGATCACATAGATCAAACTTTATACGGTGAAAATGCCTGATAAAAAAATCAGCAAATAACTGTGCCAAACTTGATATCTGTTCTGTTATACACATTTTAAGAGAGAGATTTGTGTCCCTCTCTTATTCTTAGAACCATGCGATGTACATTAAAAAGGATTATGCTCAACATCGCATGGACAGATCAGTATATAAAAAAGACAGGAGTCAGAGGTAACATGAAATCCATTAGAAAACTCAAATGACAATGTGCACGATATTAGACAACTGCTGGACATTACGACTCACAACGTGGATCTCCAGAGATCATATTCCAAAGTATGGCCGGCAGAAAATAAGATTGCGTGAAGACTCGGACAGGTCCCAGATATATTGACATTGTGGCGCCTACGATCAAAAGGTCTGGCGAATCCGTGGGAAGGCCTATGTCAAATAGCAGAGCAAGAGCCAAGGAAAAGGTTTAATTCTAGAAGACCAGCTTCTTGTAAAGGCTAAACAGGAAATGAAATAAATGGTTCGCAATTAGATTTTGACTAAATATGGTTATCCCATAGTGATTCTTCACTTGATAGCCAGCTCAACTTGATAGCCAGCTCAAATGGAACCTGACCAAGGGACAGGCCTGCAAACTGAGAAGTATGCTACGTGCGCATGAGAGAATCATGCTCAACCTTACATGGAGAGATCACAAGACAGCACAGTATATAAGGAAGAAAACGAGTGTTCGTGACATCGTAGAAACTATTAAAAAAACTCAAATGGCAATGGACAGGCCATGTTGCAAGAATGAAGGACAACCGATAGACATCACGTCTCACAACATGGATCCTCAGAGATCATATAAGAAACCGAGGCCGACAGAACACAAGATAGAGAGGAACTAGACAGATTCAGGAAATACTGGCTCCACGATGCCCATGATAGAGAATAGTGGCGAATCCTGGGGAAGGTCTATGTCCAACGACGGACTTTAAAAGACTGATGATGAAATATGGTTATACTAGTTTGGCGATTTTAAATAGTTTTACAAGTGAATGGTATTTTTTCAAATATTTCAAGTGTTGTAAAAGGACCAACAAATTTTCTTTTAATGAAATTACGTGTCATCAATCCTAAAGAAAACCTTGAAATTCTCAAGACCATGAAATCTGATAACACACACGCACACATACACTAGTATATTCACAAGTATACATAACATATGCACATAGACGCATACGAATTCTCCTACGGGTCTATTCTCACATACTCAAATACATCCAGGCATACACACAGAGAAGCACACGTATTTGCTCACGTATTTACTTAGATACTCATACATGCATAAACTATAAAGACAGAAACACATACACACATACACAGACAAATGAATCCAGAGAGAGATACGTGTATCAACATTGGAAGAAACACATACACACACGCAGACACACGAACACACATAAAACTGTCCGTGTACGCTCACATACTCGTACATCAACATATACGCGCGTATAGACGCGTGTATACACGCACATACATAAACATACGCACACACATACACACGCACCAGCGTTGTGTTTGGATTTACGCAAGCAGATAAGAAAGATTAACATTGTCTGATTGTGACCACTCGCTCTTAGGCGTATCAGAGAGGATGACTAAAATTCAAAACTGTTGGCTACCCCGTCTAATCCCCAAGGATTTAGGATAAAACAGAGCAAAATTCATCACAGAAAGTGACCCGCTTGAAGATTAGAGATATGGGCACAGCGTAAACGAGTTTCTGGGTAAAATTCAATTGGAAAAATGGCATTTGACCCTAATCGTGTACAGTGGGGATACGTATCGCTAAGTGAACAGAGAGAAATGCGGAATCTGATTCCTGACCCACAATTTTGGCTTTTGGCAAAATTCTAGCCGTTTACCAATGATTTAAGGGATAATGCAATGCAAATTGATTGCGTAGAGGAGGTTTTCTGGATCCTTCCAAACACTTCCAGCATATTCGGATTGAGATATGGGCCTTGGGGGTTACGACCCAGGGTTTCCGCTAGCTGGAAGGCTCACATGAATAGAGTGGATCAATATATAAGCACTATAAGCCAAGTATCTAAAAATGATTCAATTAATATATACATATGTAATAAACATGATACGGAAAAAGGAAACGTCATACTACATACACATATATCTACTGACTGATTGTGACGTCTAAGAATGATTAGAACAGACTTACTCTCAAGGCAATTGAAAACGATGTTTAAAAAAAAATATACAAATTACTGATGTTTCGGAAAAACTAGCCAAATATACTCCCATGAGACGGGTTATTCGGTATTATTATCTTTTTATTCTAATTGATCAACATGTTCCGATTTCAATTTTCTAAATTCATCTTTTTTCGATGTGAAATATGAATATCTACAGACAATAAATATACAGATTCAGAAGTAAAACCTAAAATTCAAAAACTGAATAGTTGGTAAATCAACTGCATATCCTAAGACCAACTAGTTTACAAAATATCTTGATATGGATAACTTTTGATCTAGTGTTAAGATTTTTCAAATAGATCAAATGAATATATATATATATATATATATATATATATATATATATATATATATATATATATATATATATATATATATATATATATATATATATATATCGGACAAATAGCTACAATGTAGGAGAGGCAATTGTATATGGAGTCGCCTGACAATTTCTGTAGTCAAGGACATTTACTGGGTCATGTTACATATGCTGGTAAAGTGTCGTTTAGTTTGATTCTGCAGTTTAGGTGTTATTAAAAGACGTTATATTTATATAGTTATTTGCAAAAGTGATTGCTTGTATCAATACCCAAGCTTCGCTCACTTGGTTCGTTTAGCCTGCTTTGTTCGTTTCACTTGGATAACATAAGATATACTCCAAAATAACATACAATAAATCTGTCATTACAGTATGAAATGGGACTTTGAGAAAATAATTATTCAGGTTCACAATCAAGACCCAAATATCTGTTTGATAGAAAAGCGGTTGAATAATTGGTAATTACAAAAATGAAACGGCCTAAACGTTGTGACTATAACAACCAAGATAAGAATTCTAGTCCAAGTAGATCAGTGTATAATAATAAATGATTACTTGAAACATTCAGCAAGTAACAATGCAAAAAAAAAAAATCTTTTTACAGTACTTTACATAAAAAAAGATGTTATATATCTGCCTCAACCGGAGAGCGCACTCAAATTCTTTTATTGCATGAAAAGAACAGGTCTGGCGCTTAAATGCCTGCGTGATAAATGAGTATTGTGGCTAGAAATCCGATACTTGGAAATGAGAAAATATCTCGACCTAACGACCTCTCTTCGTTGCTCTCTGTAAATATTGTAAGGAAAAAAATTACTTTATAATATTACCAGGCAAATTCCTCTAATAAAAAGTAATGGCTTTCCATTTTTCTTTTTTCACTCAACAGTCTCATTTTTTGTGGTGGTTCGAAGATATATCGTTTTTCTTTCATATTTGTGTGATATAAAGACTTTCAGGGTCATTCTTTATTTCCACCTAACCATACGACCTCTTAAACGCCCCCCACATGTACATGCACGTTCTGTCTTAGCTGAAAATGAATTTCTCAGTGTTTCTGTCAAGGCAACATATCGCACAACAATTACAGAAATGCATTGTCTTGTTAATCATTGTCTCTTACCATATAAGAGGACGATTCAAATTTTACCGGTGTACGAATTAAGTCAAATCGTTGGTTGAAAAAATTCGGAGAAATGTTTTCTCGCAATCTATAAAAACTAAAAGATTCGAGAAGATAAATAGATGAATGAATGAAAGAAATAGATATTTCTACCGTTTTCTGAAAGTTCAGTTCACACCACTTTTATCAGAAAATTTAAACAAGTTCGTTCTACGCTACTTTTTTCGCTTTTACGAAAACAGGCAAAAACAAAAAAGCGTTCGGCGTTTGTTTTGCCGTGAGCCGTTTTAGAGTTTCATATAATTCCTGCTTTTACTGTATGTGAGTCTTATTCTGAGTTTAATATATTTTTTGGTATAATTTAGTAGTTCATTAAAAAAATCGGAAGTTCAATGAGGCGCCCAGTATAAAGTTTAAACACTATTACTGCCAGATCACGTATCCCTGAGTAGAAGATGATTTTAGGTAAGAATCATCTTATCAAGGGACGTCTATCATGTTTCAAATAAATCTGACTCAAAGGAACCTAGAAAATCGATTTTAAAACATTTTAAACACCATTATTGATTGTTCACGTCAAGCTGAGTGAAGGAACGCTTTTCTCTCAAGTTTCAAATAAATCTGACTCAAAAAAAATCGGGAAAACCGATTTTAAAACATTGAGTTTAACCACCATAAATGCTTGATCACGTAACCCTGAGTAATATTTTTATAAATAAGAAGCATCTTATCAAGGGACACTTTTCTACCAAGTTTCAATTAAATCTGACTTGTAACAGCCACGAAACAATATGTGGATAGATCTACCGACCGTCGGATGAAGCCTCTTATAGAGATCCGAGGATGCCTCGATAAATAGATGTAAGAAGGTTTCCTCTTTTCATACAATACGTGTTTGTGCGTCTATTCAGGTCGTTGGATATTTCATACGATGCAACAGAAAAGAAGGGAACGTTATGGTGAATCAAATAAAAAAAGCATAAAAAGAAATCAAAGGAGTAAAAAGAGAGAGGGAATAAAAAGAAAAAAGGAAATGAGGACAAAATGGAAAAAAGAGAACGAAATAAAGAGAAATGCGTGGTAATATAGAAGGAAATAAAGACCTAGGAAAGGAAAGTTTTACCAAAGATTGTTGATCCCTGGAGAAGATTCCATTTCATAATGGTAAAGTAACTTTTCTATTAAACACACGGTGAAAGTAGTGAAAATATCGTTAAGAAATGTTCAACAAAGATTCGCGTAGAGAATCCTCTCTCCCCTGTTTCTGATAACAAGCACAAAATTCGATTTGGCAGGGAGCTTAACGCTAATCATTTTTAAAAAATGCACACAACAATAGGGGTCATTTATCAAAGGTTTAATGTGAAGCCGAGAATCACTGGCCTTTGTTCACAGAAAATGGTGGGAAGATAGGATGAGTTGAGGCTGCGTGGGCTGCAATCATGATTCATTGGATTTCCAAGGCGAATCTTTGGAAGAGAAAAAAACCCGGCTATGCTTAATTTATCACTGGAAAACATTAGAGGAAAAATGATCAATTATAGAAAGCGTTGTTATCTTTTGTTCAGGGTAATCGAATTTGGCCAATTGAAATATGAATAGAATAATGGGAAGATACGAGACGTTTTATGTTTGGCTATACTTAGATACATAAACGACTGACGCGTACAAATTCTGATAAACAAAATGTTTACACAAGAAGGGAACGACTACATCTTCTTCGAAACAAAGCACGTTAGCCAATAACCTATCCGTCTAGTTATTAAAAATAGCCGACGAAAACTGTCAACATAAGTTTCTTTCAGTTTTCAAGTTAGTTTGGCTGGCTATGTATGCCTGCATGTATGTATGTATTCCGTATCAGGCTGCACCAAATTAATATTTATCATGTCAAGAAAAAACTCACAAAAAATTTCTCCCTATCAATTTGCAGTGTACGCTTATGCTAAATTGATCCATTAGATAGTATGCACTTTGAACAAAAATGTAGGCTTTTTTTGTGATCAGTGCCAAACAAAACGTGAGAGAAGTAAATCAATTGATCATTAATCATCCCCTTTTTCCAATCGTTTTGATTGATTACCCCACACACGGCTTGCTGCAATAAGTCGTTGACCACGCGACGGTTTCTATTAGGTATCGAACCAGACCAATTTATCTATCTAGCTATCTACATACATGCATTCATACATTTCTGTGATGAACAAACTATACACATGATTGTCATTTTCAGTCAGTAAGGCTTGCTGGAATTCCTGACCATTGACAATCCTCATGCTCCCGATTTTACTGCATGTCTATCGATGAATCATTTACAATGCATAGTAAAATTATTTGCAATGCTAGAGTAAAATCATTCTCTCAGTAACTCTTGTCTTAATTCCTGAATTTTCAATGCACAGCATGCAGATTGAGTACGGAAATATTTCAGGTAAAACAAATTGCAAAAAAAATTCTGTGTTTAATCATCATTTTCCCTTACGACAGAAATATCTTGTTAGTTTCCTCAGAAAATGACCAAACTCTAAGAAGACGCAATAAGATCAATGGGTATCAATAAGAATAGCCAAAACCTTCCATATACATCCAGCGCTAAAATATAAGCGTGAATCATCATCAACAGCAGTGGCCTTTTAGCATCCGTCGTTGGAAATAGATTTCCCAAGATTCACCAGACCTCTCTATCACAGCCATCGTGGAGCTACCACTTTGTTGAATTTGTCTTGTCCGTCACGCCGTTTTGTATTTTGCCGGCCACAGTTTTGCATGTGATCTCTGGGAATCCAGGTTGGGAGTGGCGGTGTCCAGCAGTTGTCTGCAACTTGACCAGTCCGTTGCTATTTGAGTTTTTTCTATGGTATCTCTAATTACTATTTTTCCTCTAATATATTGTGTTTTCTCATGATCTCTCCATGTTATATTGAACATGATTCTTTCATGAGCGCGCTGTATGGATCATAGTTTGTGGATCAATCTTTTGATCAGATTCCATGTTTTAGCTCCATAGGTGACTATCAGAAGGTTGCAGGAGGTTGAAGATCCTTAGAGGAACAAACGGTATGTTTGTTTGAAGATAATGGGGATCTGACAACGGACAGGGATCGGATTGTCGAACGTGCCCAAGAAAACTTCAAGCATGATTACTGTTCCATTAGTTTTTCTTTGGCGCTTGATTATCTATGATACAAAGTTTGCAATCATGAGAATGGAGACAAGTTTTGACGTATCTATTTATCAAATCCAACTCTTGATATCACGGGCTCCACAGAAAGCAAGTTTAATCAGTTAATGGCCGAACTCGATGTTATCTAGAGGTTTACCAATTCTTTTTTGGAATGAATCATTTAGGGTCCAAACCATTTATAAATATTCATGCTTTTATGTGAGCAAAAATAGGAGCACACACGCACTCTAAGAGAAAGTGAGAGAGGGAGAGAGAGAGAGAGAGAGAGAGAGAGAGAAAGAAAGGGAGAGAGAGGTTTGGGGAAGGGAGAAAAAGGAGGAAAATAGAGGTATAGAGAATGGGTGCAGAAGAAAGGAAATGAAGACAAAGAGAAACATGAAGGTCAAAGGCTATTTTTCTACAGAAAAAAATAACTGTCATCAATCTGGGGTTATAGAAGTCATATTATGAAAAACATTTTTCCATAAATAGTTATGAGCAGCATTATCTCTCAGCCTATTTGAAGCCGTCACACAAAACTATCGCTGAAACTGTCTTCAGTTCTCAAGTTGATCTGGCTGGCTGGCTGGCTATGTATGCATATATATATATATATATATATATATATATATATATATATATATATATATATATATATATATATATATATATATATATATATGTCGAGCGTACAGGCTGCAGCAGTTGACTTACGGCTGAAACATTTTACTTCTTATTATGCTTAGAAAAAAAAACAATTTCAGTGCGTGGGGGTGTTCAATTTTCAATTTTAGATAAATACTAAATTCGTTTCATAGTTCGTATCTGGGGGTATTTGCGCTTGCTTTTTTAAAATTTTTAATTTTGAGCTCTCTTAGTGACCACTGCCAGAAAATAAGGGGGATAAGTAACTTATACATTGACCAACCCCCTCTTGATTCTGTAAATTGATCACCCCGACATGGCATGTTGCTGAAAGGCATTGGTCACGTGACGTTTTCAATTGATTGACTCACCATCCGGCCTAGTTGTTGCTTAAAGCAGTTGATTATTTTCGATCAAGCTTGTGTTTTGAATACTAATCTTTTTACAGGCAGGGCATTATTGCACAGGACCAAATAAAGGTTAGTACATAAGTCAATATAGGTATAAATATATATTTGCGAGTGCAGTATATAAGTGTACATGTATATATCTATGAATTATATATATGTATATATACATAATTGGAAGGTGAACAGAAAAAAACCTCAGAGAAAGCAGGTTTTTCATCTCATTTTTGAAAAATCATTATCATATGAGCATGTTTTGATGCATTTCGACAGGTGTCAGCTATCTTTTTTTCAGTGAAAATTTTGCAGCAGTTCACAGAAAATTTTGCTATTTACATGTTCGACTTCTAGGAAAGAAATAGAGATATTTCTGTGTTGTTTGGTTGTTTTATGGGAGTGAGGGGGTGTTTGTATCTGTGTAGGTGAGAGTAATGTTTGGTTTGAAATGAAAAGGGTGTGTGAGAGGTGGGGTCAGAGAGTGTTATATATATTATTAAGAAATGGATATATGGTCTGACAAATAATTATAAATGGATTCCATCACTTTAAAGCTCTACTTGAAATTATCTCCCTTTATCACAAGGTGAATGTATCATTTTGCTCAGGAAGCGTAAATAGAATCAGTGATTGAAGAAAATGGGACTTCAGCAGGAATCGAACCTGCAACCGATAAGGTAGCCGGTTCAACGTGGTGTTGCTCTTACCATTGAACCAAATGGTCGCCTGAAATATTTGTCTTTAGTCCTTACATTATCATCAATAACACACACACACACACACTCTCTCTATCTCTCTCTCTCTCTCTCTCTCTCTCTCTCTATATATATATATATATATATATATATATATATATATATATATATAGTGTGTGTGTGTTTTGTAATCAGGGGAAACACGTTTAATTAGCCACTGGTTAGTCACATGAGCAATGTCTTTTAGTTGTATGCCGTTGTGCTATCAACTAAAAATAGGAAAAAAAAGATCAATGAATCAGTTGTGATCACAAAAAAGTCAGCCAGCTCGCTAGCCAGACCAGCTTAAAAACTATAGAAACCTATGTTGATAGTTTCGATGACAGTTTTGGTAGTCGGCTTCTGAAACAAAGGAACTAAACCAGGAGAGTTGAAGAAGATAAAGCCAAAGCGAATAAAAAAGTATGACACACATATGAGTTACTTCTTGTTATTCGACAAGGATTAGCTCTCAACTTCCATTGCTTTATTCCTTGTCAGGGAGCCAATCTGTCAGCCTTCCATCGAGAACCAACGACGACATTCATCACGTAATTGAAGCTTTTTATTTCGGTAACGTCTGCTCGTGGATTGTTCCTTTGAGAGGCCAGTAAATGTCAAAACATACATTATCTCAGCCCTTGCCAAATGTTCGTGCCTTAATTGGTTAGGGAGTCGAAATCTATATTATAGTACAAGGCTGGGTGAAAATGATCTCTCCGTTCGATATATTATTTTGTCTATTTTTTTCCGCTCCGTAATCTCAGATACAAAATTCGAATAAATAATCCCAATCTCTTTGGAGCGTAAGCATGGATATTTTTTGTTAATCATGCAACAGTTTGATGAACTACATCCTTGTATTTGCTATCTGAAGTTCTAAGTTAAAGTGCTGTCATTATTTCGTGAACAATTTGATTTTGTGTCCTCATCTTTATTTTTTGATAACTATTTTTCGGTCAAAACATTCTCCAATCTTCCAAGGGTTGTCTGAAGTTCTGAGATGAAGTACAACAATTATTTCGCAAATTATATGAACTAGTATCTTCATCTTGCACCAATTTTCCTGGCGAGAATAGCCTACTTAGCATTTTATATTCTAACTCTTACTGTAGGAAAATACGTAATTATCTGATATATTTAATAATCTAGATTTATCTGTTGTGGGATTATAAGATACATACGGTACAAGTCTGGAAATTTTGGCACTGTCAAGACGAGATTCAACAATAATCTGTATCATATTTCAGGTAAACCATTCACCAGAGAAAAATAAAATGTCTCATCTTTTGGAATAGCACGCATTCTAACAATGTCATTGAGTGGAATATTTGAAACCTTTCCAAAGACTATCCCGAGGAGATTGAAAGAATTCGAAAACTAACGAAGGTTTGAGACTACACAAACATCGACATTGTTGTGGTAGGTGGGAATGCCATTACAGATCTGGTTAGGGCAGTAGATATTACAGATCTTTCGTGGGCAGCTATTTTTAACGTCTTTCGTAACACTACAGCACTCAGAACAATAAAAAAAACTACGGCTTTAATATTGCTGTTGTGAAGACTAATCTTAGTTTCAAGGCTGTATAGCACGCTAGGTAGTTGATTAAAACATCTCTGGGTTTGTCAAAATTGATCATAGTGTCTTTTTGTGTGTTTTTGACATTGATCATTTGACTTCGGAGGTATTCGAAATTGTCAACGCACTCCAAAGCCTGTTACATGGAAATAGTCCCTTTTAAAAAATAATAATTTCTTATGATTCGATAATGAATAAAAACCTAACCTTGATTACTGAATGTTGAAATCTATGAAGTCGTTACACATCGGAAAGAGAAAGCTAAACTTTGTACAAGACATAATGTAATAGCACTGCATCATGATTACATACCATGGAAGGACGACAGCGATCTCATACTCCGGCTTAAGAAAAAGATGTTCAAAATTTATCTGAACGCATCGAATTGAGGAGAAAATAAACAGACTCTGTTCAAGAACTGTGACATTGTAGACATGGTATTTGACAACATTTGTTTCTGTGATAGAACTATTTCTTTCTAATTGAGTTTTATTTACTTACTCTCTATATCAAATCATTCTATCTTCACCAAAAAAAAAACGCTCTTTGATTATCTCTCTTTTATTAAGATAACAGCTTTCTTTCTTTGTTGGGAACTCAGGCTTTCTCTCTTTAACTGCTCTGTGTTTGGGTCACAATTCCTTACAAATACTGTTGACCGGTTCAAATCTGGTCATGAGGATAAATTCATGTCATTTTTGTTTCAGTTGAAAACGATTTAAATATCGGCCCTATCCCATGAGCAGTTTATCATATGCAGATCTCTCGTGTTTTTCGAAAGTTCGTTTTGCGTTGCTTTCTCCCTTTTATAAAAAAAAGTAAAAAGCAAAAAAAAAAGAAAAAACAAAAAAAAAAAGAAATGTTCAGCGTTTCTTTTGCAGAGAACTGTTATAGAGGCAGGGTGTATATTCTTGCTCTCTATCCTACACCCTAGTCTCCTATACCTCTGGCCAAATCAACCTGCGAAGAATCAGGGTAACATACCATCATTTCATTTTTTGGTAGGTTGGGGGTCCCTCCCGAAACACTCAAGTCTTCTTCATATAAATCGATAGTAGTTGCTTCTTCACTTTACACCATTTCAGCTTACGAAAGCTTTCTTCACTGGAACGCTCCACTTTTAGATAGTGTGTAAGCCTGTACTAGTATTCGTAACATTCAAGATCTTCACAATAACTGATAATCTCAAAGCTCTCTTGTGTATGATAGGTTAACAGTTAACGCCCTGGTTGAAGTGGTTCAAGAGAAACGGTTTTCATTAAAATATTTATGTTATTCTGCACTAGTGTCGAAAGGTTACCCTAAATACTAACGCACTTACCCGTTCTGTAACAGGGGAATTTACTGTATTGATAAGCAAGCTAATCTCGCAAGACATTGCTCAGGTTTCTCGCTCAATTCTGAAAAGCTACATCGTGCTACATTGGGCTCAGCTTAGTAAATATCTGTTCACCCAGAAACAATCATTGTAGACATGTATTTTCTACGTGTAAAATCTCTGACGTTCCAGTTGTATTATACTGACATGACTTGCAATCGAATTAGTTAAAATGAAAATATTTGGCTTTGTACTGTTTTGAGCTATTATGTTTTCCAGAAAGTAATTTTGTTTATCGTGGATGAAAGAAAAAATAAAATAAAAAATACAAAAATTAACAAATAACAGTTTTAATCGAAGTAATATCCAAGTGGAACAAGGACATGATTTATACAGTTCCAACTAAATTCACGCACAGATCAGCACTTTGAATGATTACATAGAAGTTCATAACTGTCAATAGTTTCCCTTGTACGGACGAAGGGGGACGAGGGTTTATTCTTTTGCCAAGGTTTGAGAAGGGCCTCTCTGTCCTTACAATAAAATCGGATCTTATCCCTAGACCTAATAAACTCCATGAAAGCTTCCTCTGCAACTATTCGGCTTTTGAAACTTTGTCTTCTTTATAAACTTGTCAAGATGTATGGAAAAATGAAAGTCTAGCCGGGAGAATAAGGTAAATGAGACAGAATTTCGATTCCTAAGTCTATTGATTTGATAAATGCCAATTTTTTTAGAACAGATCTCGTAATACCGATTTGTCAGATCCTCTGATAATTCGTGTGGAATCGGCCTTTTTTTTTTCATTTTTCTCCCATGGTGTACGAATCAGTTGAAACGCATGATTCAATCATTCTGCAAACGTTTGTGTGTGTGCATAAATGTGTATGTATAAGTATGTGCGTGATTATGTGTGTATGTTTTTGTGAATAGGTTTGTGCATGTGAGTGTGCGTGTGTTTGTTTGTGCGTGTACGAATGTGTGCACCTGAGTGTGTATATGTGTATGGTGTGACTATGTGTGTGCATTTGTGTGAATGGCTGTCTGCGTATGAGTGCGAGTGTGCGAACGTTTGCATGAATATGTGTGTACATGTGTGTGTTAGAGAGGAAGAGAGAAAAATCGAGTCAAAGACAGGTTGCTACGAAACTTCAAGTCATGATTCAATCGTATTTTCAAACTTCCTGCTTTTTCTTTCGGGAACATATTTTCATGATGCATCAATTTCACATTTTCTCTGAAATCACCATCCTCATAAAACTCCGACCAACGCACCTGTTCTTAGCTGCGAAGCCTTTATCTAATAAATCAATGTCTTCATTATCTCCTGTCTTTATTTTGCGTTCAATTGCACAGGTGGTGCAAAAACTGGACGAAGAAAATCTTGTCTGAGTTGGAATTTGACGATTTACGAGGTGTGCAAAGGGTGATTGATAAGTTCGTGGCCCGAGATACAAGGACACAATTTAAATAGTTCAGCGTATTTTCACGTACAGATCAACTCTTTGAATGATTACACAGAAAATTTGGGAGTTCATGTGGTTTCCTGTGTATAGACGATAACTGACCCTACACGACGAGGGTCATTTTCCAGGCTTACCTTACCTAGTTTAGATTTAGCTGTCTATTTTTTAAGCATGATGTGGGAAAGGTTTTTTAGCTCTGCCGTGTGGATCTTGATAAGTGATAATTCCTTGATAAGTCCTTGATACCAAGGAAGTGGATGACTCTATGGTAGGCGATTTTGTTAATTTTCTTAAGGATCGCTGATTCTAAAGTTTCAATTTTCTTGAACAGAAAAAAAAGACCTGTTATAAAATTCAAATTTTTCGAACAATCATTCCAAAAGTTGATCTGTATATGAATTTACTAGGAATTGTAAAACTCATGTTCCTGTACTTGAAGTCACGAACTCATCAATCACCTCTCATCGTAAGCCAGAAATGATCTCCAAATATTCCTGCAGAAAGCATGACGATAGTGCGTTCAACTAATTCTAAGTTATGATGTAACCACATATTATACACGTTTCTACCACTATCTGAAAGTAGAGCATTCCTATGAAATCTTTCTCAAGCCGAAATGGCGTAAAGCGAAGAAACAGTTACCATTAATTTATATGAGAATTTTTTTTGAATGTTGCCAGGCTCCAAAAATGATATTTCGTGGTACTTTCGCAAAGATTGACGACACTGCAATGGTAGTAGAAATGTGTGGCTTGAATTTTTAATGGGTAGGTAGATTTGGGGCAGGTTTGTAGGATGCTCCAAGTGCCTACGAAAAACTGTATAAGAGAAAAATGAGAGAGGTTAACCAGTCAATCATACTGTCGTATAATCTCTCTACTTTTGCGAAAGCAGACGACTAACCTCAAACTTCGACATCGAGGCAGGCAGACATAGAAGAAGGCTATTTGACGTCGTTGGAGGTTCTATATACGCTCAAAAGGATTTCCAATGTAAATTATTGGTTCTTTCTACTTCGGTTTACGTTATTTCGCGGGAGCGGGGAAAACCTATATCGATGCAGGCCTTTCGTAAGAGCTAAATGGTGTGAAGCAAACTTTTGAAAAGCGAGGGAGACCTGTATTTAGTTTTGTAGAACCGGGCACTGTATGTGGAATCTTGCAGATATAAGAAATGATACAAGGGAAACTTATTTGCCAAACTTCAATTCAATCATGGCACAAGGCCAACACATTGGATCATCAGTAAAAATCGAACTCACTGCACTGGCGAACAGTCTACGAGATAAGCTTGCTGATCATCACTCTGTGATAGTTCCCCTTATTATCTAAGCATAGTTTAGTCTGGAACAAGACCACCAGTGAGAATTGAACTCACTAGTGGCCATAGTTTGCTAGACTAGCTAGTTAACCATTGCTCAACAGCGAGATACCCAATAATATTCATCAAGAAATTCTCGCAATTAACAACTAAGGTGTTTAAATGCAGCTTAATTGTGAGTTCTGCATTAGCTCTCAACTCGATAATCTATCTACTTTCCATCTATCTATCTATCTATCTAATTTGATTCCATTTATCCGTGTGTGGCCTCTAAAACGGTGCCTGGGATATGGAATTAAGATACCCCTAAAATTCCCTAGCTTTAAAAAACGTCCGGGTGATGTGCAAGTGCATAATGATAGTGTCAATTCTGCTTTCACGTTCATCCTATAGTAATGATGTGATATCCATCCTTGTATCTTCTTTTTTCTTCTGTTTTTATTGCCGAAGATTGCAGTGACCATTTAGGATTTCGAGCAGGGTGATCCAAATTAGCTCTCTAGTATTAAAACTATACTATGTAGCAATATGAGCTTGCTTTTTTAATCTCTTTGGTCGATCATGAATAAGATTCTAGAACTTCTTTTTTATTATTCAGCAATTCTAATTCTAATAAAAAAACGTTCTCTAGAAAATAAATATTTATAACTACAAATAGATGTCTGTTAGATAAAATATTCATGATAAGTAATATATATATATGTGTGTATATATATATATATATATATATATATATATATATATATATATATATGTAAATATATATATATGTGTGTATGTGTGTGTGTGTGTGTGTGTGTGCGTGCAAGGTGGAGAAAAAAGATATGAAAATAGAGGGAAAGAGTAAAAAGCGCCGGAAAATAAAAGCATTGTTAATCTAGTTGACTTCCTTTTTCCCTCCAGGCTCCAACTTTGTCAGATTATTTTTTTTTCTGACGGGCGATTTTTCCCTAGTTGAAGTCCTGGCAAAGAGCCGGCTATTATATAATAAACACTCAAATCCAGAATCAACAAATGGCAACGAATTCTCGCGGGATAACTAATTGATTAGTCAACTGAGAGGAAGCCCACCCCTTTGCATGTATAAACAGATTTCCAAATGAGTCATATCAAAGATTGAAAAAAAAATGGCAGATCATATCCCCAGATTTTTTTTCAAAATAAAAATTCTCCAACAAAACTCATCATACAGACATGTACAAAATCAATAGACGTTAATAGTCAAACATAAATTTTCTAAGAGACACCGTTTTTTCTACCGTCATTACCAGATGAATTGCATCATTTCACAGATTCGGCTCTTGAATGTTTCGCATTGAAAGGTTTACGAGTAATTAAAGATTGGGTTAACATTTAGCTGTCAGGATCATTTGAAATAAACTGAAAGTCTTTTTTTTTTTATAGACACTCGAAGTTTTCATACATTCCTTTTTTCCCCTACAGTTAAAAAGAATTAACACTTATGTTCATCACTTGGTTTTCGACAAATGAAATGGTCAGTTCTATGCAATTGAAACGATAACAGCGAGCAGGACGTACTGATATATGTCATCCACGTCTGAAAAAATAGAGAGGGTAGATTCGGTATGAATTTATATTATGAACAGTGTAACTTCTTTGTTTCTCTGTCCGTAATAATGAACCTTTACCACTCGAAGATGATAATTTAGCAGACAAAAATATCTCCTTACCACCATTTGAAACAATGAAATCTTTCATTCAATTCATTCACTCTTTTAGTAGTGAACTGTTAAGTGTCGAAGTCGGTAAGATAATGTGGAGAAACCTCTTGAACGAGAATGGTAAGCTGATGGCCTTGAATCCATATATATATATATATATATATATATATATATATATATATATATATATATATATATATATATATATATATATATACATATATATATATGTACATATATACATACATATATACATACATATATATATGTATATATATATATATATATATGTATATATATATATATATATATATATATATATATATATATATATATATATATATATAAGTCTAGAAAGCTTCATAGGCTTTAAACACTGAACATCAAAAGACTTTTTCAAATTTTTTTTGTGTCAGTCACTTATTTCCCAATATCTGCCGATGCAATTTATGTAACTTTTTTCCCTGTTTTACGTATACTTTGTCAATATGGTACAATGCATAATTTATCTCTTGTCAGGATCATTGTTTACCATGTAACTTTTTATTTTTTATTTTTATTGTTTTACACATACTTCGTTGTTAAGTGTAAATTAGATTAGGTATTTAGTGTATTGAAGTGTATCAGAAGTATTTTCCTTCTTTTACAGACCTTCATTGGACATCTCATTTCATGCACACATGTAAAGACTATCTATGACTCACCGATAACATATATATATATCAATACTAATCAGCTGTACAGTTTTTTTCCAGATATTACAATGGCAGAGGCATGTATTGAGATTCTGGGGCAGTGTTCCAAACTAGGCCCACAAAGTTGCGTGCAGAATTCGGGAAGTGGAAGGAAATGGAACAATATCTATCCGTACTACTCAAAATTTGAAAGAAAATCAAGAATTGGACGACCATCGGTTGGTGGCTATGATTGTTTAAAACGCAAAATAGAGAAGCATCCGAACAACAACACTCGAAAATCGTCAGAAAGATTCCCTATGTAGAGCATTACGTAAGTTTCACTAAAACACAGGAGCTCTCGAGAGGTTAACAAAACGAAAATACTTTTGATAAACCCTTGTAGATTGTTATTAACCGTGGTTTATATTATTGGGCGTATCTCCTTACGAACTCGTCCACCCAATTTGTCTTATTGTTTTATCACAAGTGATTCCCTGACGACCAGAAGAAGGCGAGAGATGGCGGTGATAGTTGCACATGTTAACATTACGACCGACAAAGCATGTTGAGAATGTCAGCGTTCGCTCAGCAGATGCCAATTGTTGTCCTCAGATGTATTCTCGGGATGGAAAAGAGGCACCCTGCCTGTCTAAGATAGAGATTTTTAGCTGCCTCTTCGAGATTTTATCTCGGATCTGAAGTGGGGGCGAGGCAGAGGAACACAGACACATACACACACTCACTCGCACTCATACACATTTTTTAGACATATACATATATCTTCTTGCTTGTGTATACATATATTCTCGTCTGTTTTTATACAGTATTTGTCATAAGTATTTGAACAAACGGACATTTTTGCTTTCAATCAGTTGGTTTTGAAAGTTAAAACAAGAGCATTACGCAAGAACAGCTAAGTTTTATGGCAATCGACATAACAAAGTATGCATTTAGTTATGTATTACGGTTCCAGATGCTAAATATTCGTAAAATGTATTTGAAAAAAATGATTATAAAAAAAATCCTTCTAAAATCTTGTCCTGGATCGATCAAGGGAATTGAAAAGGCGAACTCACATTGCTATTTAGAAGTGCTGCCAAGCGATTAAGTTTATTTGGCTCCCCCTTGTTCAAATCCCCAATGACCCCTGCAAACTTTGGCAATGAAAAACAGATTTTGTGCGATATTAAATACTTATAAACAATGCCCAATAGAAAGTACATTACATAAGTATTTCAATAAACCATCTGTGTTTTAATTTATTTTCTTTAATACTTTTACAAAAGTACGATAGAAAAATACGACACACGGACAAAATGTGCATTTAAGGAATGTGCTAGTCTTCTCTATCCTAACTTCAACTTGGTAAGAGGCATTCACTGAACCGAGCATTCTTAATTGTTTCTTTCACCCCAATATGCGATTTTTTCTGGTTGATTACTGATTGGAACAAAATGTTCTATTCTCAAATTTATGAACCTTTCGCTTATTTTGCAATTTAAAAGTGAAACATTATGTACAATCGAACATTGAAATGTTCATACCGATAGTATCGAGCGCTATCTTTGAACAAAGATATTCTTAATACATATACATACGCTTGTTATACGTCCATCATTGTTCTCTTCATTAATGGTCAGGACACGTTTCGGGAGGTATTCACATCTTCAGTAGTGTGTGCTGTATGTGTGTTTTTGTGTACTTTTAAAGGTTGTAGGTTTTATGTGGAGCATGAATCCACCATCAGGAGCTTTGCTTTGTGAGCAAAAAATGGTATCCCATCTGCTGGGGGCATCCTGTTGTGTGAGAGAAAGTCCAGCCAGTGATGAAGTCAATGGTTTAGCAGCAGCAGTGGCTCTTGGAGAGGACATAAGGTGTCAGGGTAGGAGGGAAGTGATGCGGTGTTAGATTGTGTAGGTATCTTTGGGACTATGTAAATGGAGGGGTGATGAGGTTAAGTATCTACACATTACACATAGGGCGAAATATGGACAGAATACATAAATCTGGACACCAGGTACTGCTGATAGGAATTTTAAGATTAAGAAAAAATGTCTAATTTCATGCTAAAACAGACGTAGAAATTTGGCAAATTTAGAATTCCTTGATTTGGTTTCAAACCCCAAGTAGTTTAGACGTTCGGTTCAACGAATTGTTTTATAAACTGCTGAAAAACATTTCAAACTATGCATTAAAACTGAATCGACGAATTCAGCTGCACAAACTAATGCCAGCAGATTTAAAATGTATCAGACTATTAGAGTTTCTGAACCAAAGAACCTGTAAAAATAAAATAAGATAAAACTTGCCATCACAGTCGGTAATTGAATGAACGTTGCATCAAAATTTGAAGTCATGTAGAAGAATTCCATAAATATGGTAAGAGTAAATTCCATTTATGACGTTCCACTGGAAAAAATCTAAATTAGCATAAAAACATCTACAGAAATTTAGAGAGCGGAAAAAATCTAGATGTTATTAATAAACCCGTTAGAATAACGCCTCCAAAAAGCAAAAAAAAAACAACAAATTTTTTTCCCCTTAAACTTAAAATATTTTGAGAAAGGGTCAAGTGGAGTACTGATGTCAATTTTAAAATCTGTGGAGAAAACAGTATGACCAGGAGCGCTGAAACACACACACAAACACATAAATACACGCAAGTATAAAAGAAAGATAGAACCTTCGCCATCATTGATGGCCTCGGTTGTTCAATGAGAAGAAAAAGTGAATCTATTCTAATAATGAATAGAATGATTTTCGTGGTTCCGTAACAATGGACTCTTCCCTTGGTTGGGGCTAAAATTTTGCTGGAAAAATATTTTTCTAATAAGGTTAAGGAATTCAGTATTTTTTTCTCAATCCAAATAAATCCGGGAATTCTTCCATTTGGATAAACGTGCTGATCGTAATAAAAAAAGGATCTGAACACACATCGTGTAGCAGTAATCATCAAGCTAAACCTTATAGACGTTATTTGTGGATTCAACCATGGATTTGTGGATTCAACCATCTTTGAATGGTATGATTCAAAAACATGAGAAAGGCTTAAGACGTACGTCGTATAGCAACGATCAGCCAAATAATCTTGTTGGCTCTTTCAGTGGCTTTAATGCTTATTGGATCACCTAGTATTGATGGCCTGATATCAAACTATGCTAGGTAATCATTTGAGAAGAGTCAAGTGTGCTTGATAACATCAAAATTCTCCTTCGGCCTGGCCATAGGGAGGGTATAATTATCAAGATGACGTCTTAGTTGACGGCCAAAGAATTTGGTGGCCATTTTGGACGCCATCTTGAAATGTATACATTTCCAGTGGTCATAATGCAATAAGTCATTGAGCACAGTAGACCATTGAAGACCATTGAAGACCAATGAAGAACCTTTTGTTGTGATTTTTGGGTGACAGGGTTGATTTTTTCATAACTAACTAATTTAGCCGTAAAAGTGGACGCTATCTTGGAAATTGTACCTTCCCAGTGGTCAGACTATGGTGATTATGAAATGTTTTCAAGCACACTTAATACTACAAGAAACCGTTAAAAAAATTGTCGAGGATAAATGAGTAATTTGGCGGTCATCTGGGATATCTTTTTGAAATTCATACCTCATCAATGGCCTGGCTGTGATAGAATTTTGATGTTTCCAAGCACATTTGACACTACAACCAACTTTTTCTGTGGTGACTAATGAACGAGTAATGGGTATTTTGAAGATTTGGCAGCCATTTAGGAGTCTATCTAGAAAAAATTATACCTTTGTAGTTGTCAGACTGTGGTATATTTTAGTATGTTATTGTGCACACCTGATACCACAAAAGAATCCTTGATGAGACATTGAAGCAGGGGATAAGGTGCTTTTCCTTTCCATAACAGAACTGACTACGTGATGAATATGAGAATTACTGCAAAAGATGACGTCATAAATTCTGGTCTGTGAATTACCCATCGCATTGTCGAGAAAAATAGCAGCATGTTTTTCACATCTGCTGCACACGTACTTTGATATTTCAGCTAAATATTGCTTGTAACTTGATCGACATTCTTCCCAGCACTAAATAAATGTATTTGTAGAAAAAAACGTCTTTTCATTGCTTTTTTACATTGTTTGATTCCAAAATAAAACGCATTTGGACATAAGATCCGGCCGACTGGATTTGACCTCTTGCGGTGAAATCTGACTTACCTCTACATCTGAAAATTAACGTTATGGTATGCACATGTAAGAATTTTGACGCACGATCATCTGGCTCATCCGCTACTCCATAGGCCTTGCTGAAGAATATAAGAACGTATTAAAAGAGAAAGCACAAAAATAGCACATTCTCTTAACGTGTCTCTTCATATCAATGTCATTTTGTTAGTCTCCTCGTAACCTTCTTAAAAATACGAGAGTAAATTAATAATCTTTTTGCAGGTGTTTACTTATCCCGCTATCTGATGTCGCTAATATTTATTGCCATAGACGATGACCTTGATTTTATTCTGTGAGCTTCTGCACAGTCTACTCACTGCAGCTGTCTTCTGGCATATTGAAGTGCAGATCAACTTTGAGATGACGTAGTCGGAAACATTATCCCTGTTAAGCTGCAGCACCAGAATTCATTGATAATACTGAATTCGTTAATAACAATCTGCAGTGAAATATAGTTATCGCTGAAGGGCTAGAAGAGGCGGGAAGAAATCTGATGTGTGGTTAATAATGCACTAGGGCAGATATCCCATGAACACGAATCATCATCATCATCATCATCATCATCATCATCATCATCATCATCATCCCTCTTATGTCTGTCGGCCTGCCTATTGCCATTCGAGTTTTTCGATGGATTTTACTCTTTTTTTTTCTCTTATATACTTGGGCGTTTTGTTATCTCTCAAAGTGATTTTGAGAAGGTCCCTTTCTTTTGCACGTTGCAAAGTTTGAGAGCCAATTTTGTGGCTGGGTTCGATGTTTTAGCTCCATAGGTGACTACCAAAAAGATGCATTGATGCTAGTGTTTGTTCCTGTGGGCTCCTTGTGGAGCATAGGGCTGCAGCCAGACCATATTAGCCGATAATCACTCGGATGATACTACTGAAATTTCAGTAGCAAATAGTTTTTTATTCACTAAGTATAGTTGCTGGTCCCCACAATCCAGACCTTCTCCTTTTATCGGGGTTTAACTTAGCTCCAACTGCCCATTACCAATTAGTGTAAAATGAATAAGGCAACCCCTGTTTTCTGATTTTGTTTTCCAGACTGGTAACTGTTAAGCCACTCCTTAACTCTATAGAAGAACTATGGTACAATTTGGTTATTATGTTTTTAAGCAAACAATAATGGGTTTGATGGGCCTCATCCAATACACTATGAGGTCATAATTTAAACTTTAAAATGATAATTATTGAGGAAAATATATATAGATATATTTTTATAGAGAAAACTACGTTTGAGAAAATGAAAGCCTGATTGACTTCAAATCAGAAATAGTTGTGTGAGCATAGATGGAGAGTCCTGGGTCAGCTGAAACTACTAGCATCTCGACCATTCTACAAGACCCACCTGCAGTGAGCGAGCTACATGCCGAGGATGGCTGACCGCTGATTATCAAACACACGATGGAACAAGCAACCTCCCACGCAGAAGCAAATTGCCGAGCAAAAGTAAAAGAAAAGGGCAGCATTGCCAACGGTGAATCTCCACGGCTGCCAGACCTTCACCTGCAACTGCTGAAGGGAGAGACCTGACATTCTTGCATAAGCCTCTCTGGCCACCTGAGCTCCATCAATAGACTTGGAAAACCTCCTCAATCTTCGTTCGCGGATTGATTAGATTGATTTGCTTTTCTCTCTCACTGTGGCAATGTGGACCAAAAAACCCACGCAAGCAAAGAACATTTATCTTCTGTTGAATGGTATCGACAGCAAAACGGATGGTTGATCAATAGCAAAATGCGGAGAAATAAAGTATTTTCACAATTCATCAAAAAAGCTACGATCAAAAATTTGCTGAGGAATTAGTCAAAAATTTCCAAGGGTACTTGCGAATATCAGTCCAGATATAAATTGATATTTTCCGTGAAATAAGAAGATGCATGGGTTTAGGAATTTGTAAGAATACTTTTTTGTACTCGATTGGATAATTTTCCTAAACTATTATCAATTGCCTTTGTTTTGCTATGTTTTTATGCATTAGATGTTTTTTTCTTGTCATTTATGTATTTTCATCTATATATTTATGTTTGTGTGCGCGCGTGTGTGTGCATACAGACACTCACATATGTATCCTTATGTATATTCATATGTGTTCTTATATTTATGTATATTTCTTCTCGTTTACGTTGGTACATCAATAAGTCCGTAGCCTAATGATCGAAAAGACGTTTACTTGACGCAACAAATATTTATTCCCAGCATAATCCCCTCTCTTGTCAGTGCATTTAATTCAATGATGAAAATTAATCACATAGATCAAATCTCATACACTAAAAATTTTGCAGAAATGCCGATCTCTACGTAGCTAATCCTTTAATTTTTGACGCGTACTATGCTTGTATATATACATGTGTGTGTGTGTGTGTGTGTGTGTGTGTGTGTGTGTGTGTGTGTGTGTGTGTGTGTGTGTGTGTGTGCAGAAAGAAAGAAAAAAGCAAGAAAGAAAGCAAGAAAGAAATCGATACTCCAGTAAAATTCGGATTGCATTACTGTTTCAGACTCGCAGTGGAGATAATTTCAAGCGACCATCGAACCGAACGATTGACAATTCTTCAGATTAAACATCTTTTCCCCTTAACATCTTTTCTCGTTCATTTATGTAAGGCAGTACGTAAGTACTTGGTTACATTTCAAGAATACACATGCGAACACAAGCACCGGCTTCCATGACAAGCAAAACATTTCAGTCGAGCAAAGATTAGCATGACGCATGCAAAAGAAACCAGCCGTTTATACTCCAATGGGAGTTGTCTCTCAAGAGACAGGCGCTTTACCTTTATTTTTAAAGATTAGCACAGATGGATAATTTCGAACCTCCTTCATCTTGAATAGCGCCGGGGCATCACCCTGGGTGGCAAATACGGAGAAGAAGTATACGTATTTGCGAGGAAAAAATCATCAATAATTTCTCTTCATCTAATTACGGATACTCATTTTTCACTGCATCTTTCTATGACAAAAATCCGACTGTATCTTTTAAAACTGCATTCAAATTGTCCATTTATCCATCTGTCCTAATCGGAGTTACAATTAATCCTAGCTATTATCACCCCCAATATCGCAAGGTTCATAAGACCCCAGTGTTCAGAATTAAAGGCTGGTACTCCTCATAGAAGTCTCGTTCGGGTCATGCAGTACAGGAATTTTTATGGTAAAAGATGCGGTAGTTATGGCTCAGATCTAAAACTGCGGGGATCGGCGCCAAGTAAATTAAGCGTTACCTTTTCTTGTTACAGTCAAAGAACAAAGTTTATTTTGTTGTTTTTAGTAAGACGGTATGTTTTGATTTTTTTCTTCGGTCAGACGTTCCCCAGCGTATGTCACAAAAATGACTGAAATGTTTTAAATCTATGAGGACCTGGGTCCTTGAACAATGGGCGCAGTTTATAACCAGGCAATTGTGAACCGGGTCAAAAGCTTTTACGATTTGGAAACGACTAAATCAATGTATTTAAACTTCTTTCGTTTAAAGGTACCCGGGACATGTACGTGTTCCAAAATATAAATATATACAGGTATGATAGGAAATTTATTGCATTACATAGATTTGTAATGAAACAGACAAACAACGAAAACAACTTAAATATTATATCTACTTTATTTCTGGATAGTTTTGTGGTCTTTGTTTTTATTACAACGTATGACATGATATTTGGAGAAGAGATGAGCTCTCACAACTAACGTTCATTTCTTTTGCCGCAACTCTTTGTGGGGCAGTGCCCATTATGGACCCGCACATTGGCTCACTACGTAACTCTTTCGACAGTGCAAAAGCTAGATATTTGGATTAGTAGTCTCTGAGAAATGTTGAGCTCTTGAGAAGTGCACCGTATTCAAAATAAAATGAAACAACAACAAAAACTGCGTGAACGCTTGAAAATGTGTCAGTTAAGGAGAAAAATGTGGAATTCAAATCCAGTTTTTATTTAATACAGGCTAATTGGGTTTTATCCAGCATCTTTCATTACACAAAAATTTAGGATTCAACTCACTTCCCCGAAGAAAAAAAAAACTGCCTTCTGCACAAACAGATGAAAAAAACAAACAAACAAGCAAATAAAATAAACAACCCGTACCAAAAAACCCAAATGCTTTATGTGTTTTTCATTCACGGATTATCAATGATTATATAACAGGTCTGCTTAGTCAGTCGATAAGAACAGTCACATTATGTCTTTTGGCAGCATGCCCTGTAGGGGGTGATCAATTAAACCGTTGAGAGAAGGAATGATCAATAAGTATGTTACTTAAAAGTTGATTTAAAAAAAAACCAAAAACAGACACAAACTAGGGACCAATTTAGTGTAAACTTACATTGTAATCCGAAGGAGGATTTAAATCCAAAAAAAGAAGCATTTTTACAGACATAATAAAGAGTAAATATCTATTTTTAGCCCTCTACCTCCATTTGTGCGTCCTGTACACATGATACACATATACATAAATAGCCAGCCGGACCGTCTTGAAAACTGGAGAAACCTATTTTGACAGTTTTGGTTAACGATTTCTAATAAGTGCAATAAAGAAGCAGTTTCCTGAATGTCTTGAGTGAAAGTGAAAAAAGGTATATATTTTGATACCAGAAGATCCCATTATTCCTAAAAAGAAGGATATACAACCGATGCATCCTCCCAATAGTCACTTATGGAGCCGGAATATGGACCCTAACCAAGAGACGGAACTGCAAATTGAGAACCATGCGACGTGCACATGAAAGAATTATGCTCAACCTCACATGGAGACCACAAGATGGCACAATACATCTGGGAGGTGACAGGTGTCAGGGACATTATAGAATCCATTAAAAATCTCAAATGGCAATGGGCTGTCAATGTTGTAAGAATGGCAGACAACTGATGGACATTGCGACTCACGGTATGGATCCCCAGAGATCACAAGCGCAACTGAGGCCGGCTGAGCGGTAGATGGTATTTAGACAGTACTGGCACTGCGACTCCCACGATAGAAAAGTATGGCAAATCTTGGGGAAGGTCTATGTCCAACGACGGATGTTAAAAGACTGATGATGATGATGATGATGATGATGATCATCATCATCATCATAAATTCTGCAAAAGGAACAATTCTAAATTCCTAGAAAAATGATCCTTTTAGACAGCTATATCGGTCTTATATAACCTTTTGAGATTAGAATGTTTGTACGACGTCTTATTCCTGAAATATCTTGCCATCCATTCCTGGGCAATTATCATTTTAAATAATTTGTTACCATCTACAAATTGTCTTGAATCATTATCCAATTCACTGCCGGAATAAGATCCAGGACAGAGAAATATCTCTAGAGATATCTCGTCAGCCACCCCGGTACAATCATTACTTTCACTCTCATCATCATAATTTTTTAATGACTATTTAATTCACTGCCAGAGTAAGATAACTAAGACATTTCTCGTGAGATATCTCAGCCGTTCCAAGTGTTTAAGCATTATGAATACATTAACGCTTCATAGAACTGTTTGAAATGAGACGATGTATGCTAAGGGAGTATCAGAGTAATTTTGCCCTCTTATATATTTTTTGCAATGGAACTCCTTAGCTATGGCATTTTAAATGCTGTCAGAATATTTCATTTTTATTTCGGTCCTCTACATTTCAGAAATCATCATTGTCCATTATACTTGCGTATATACATTCATGCTTCAGCACATGTAGTCATATATCAACCCAACCACCCAGATGTGTTTGCAAAGGCTGAGTGCCCCTGTATTGGTTTTACTTGTATGAAAAGTTTTTTCTTTCAAACGTTGGACTTTTAAAGTCTAACGCGTCTTTCGTTTGGTCAATTGGTTGATTTTATTCGAGCAAAGCACTTGAGTTCGTCTCCAAAAACCTTTAATGCTTTCGTTCACACAGTGATGTGATTTATGGAGAAAAAAAAGCTTTTTATGCTTCAATAAATATGTTAAAGCACGTACAATTTCTATCGAGTTAAATCTGATAGTAGGTACAGACTTAATATATGAACACGCATATAAATGCATGCACACTCACACATAAACACAAGCGTACACACACAAACACACATACTGAGAGATACATGGACACACTCACACACACGCTTGTATACGCTCACAGACAAACAAATTAATATATCAATCATGTATATTTGAACACACACAAACAGCCGGTTAAATGCAGGAGGTCTAACGGTTATTGACGCGAAAAATGGAATCGGCAACCCTTTAACGGTCTTCTCGTAAGAGTTCGATAATATCAATTCACAAACTAGTGCAGCATTTGCCTAGATAGAATTATGTTACAGCCTTTCCTGAGCCATGCAAGCCACAAATCCAAAAAAGTCAGCGCTTTTAAAAAGCACCTCTTCTCAAATAGATCCGCTCCTATCTGGGACAAGCCGCCAGAATCAAAAGTCTATTCTCCAAACATAAACATATTCGAACTAAATCACGAAAAAGATCTTGTCTTCCGAATCTTCGGGTATGAAATTTCGAACTGAATGATAACTACAGTAGGGCCCCATAAGCTTATTTCAAGGACTTAATATTGTCCTAATCGGAATACAAATTAAGATATAAATTTTCCTACACTTCCAATATTTTTTTCTGATTGTTATACTTCAGACACACAGCAGGAGATATCAATAGAAGTCTGATGCCCATTTTTTGTCGCTCATCAAATGTTTAATGCATTCGATCACGCGTACATCGGCATGCATACAATAACACTCACAGATACATATCATCGGTCATAGTTTACATTATATTATTTTCGTTAAAATCTGCGTGTTTTTTAGAAGATGTATAAATCTACATTATAACACACATGCATATATATATATATATATATATATATATATATATATATATATATATATATATATATATATATATAGTCCAGAAAGCTTTACAACTTGAAGCACTAAACATTAAAAAATTTTTTTTTGTTTCACTTCAATCACTTATTTCCCAATATCCGTTTATGTATTTCATGTAATCTTTTTCGGTTTTTTTCCTGTTTTACATATACTTTGTTATTAAGGTTATCATATGCAAAATTTCTCTTCTTGATATCATCAGTTGATTACCATGTAATCGTTTAGGGATTAAAAAAACCCAAAACAATACAGTTGTATTGACGTGGCTCCCCGGCTGTGTTGATCAAACACCAGCTCTTTTTCAGCTTTGGTTTTAATATATAGCTTTTGTCATAAATATCGTTTGTTATCTTATATAGAGTATTATCATAATGTATTGTATATGGATTTTATTGTATGCTACACATCGTTTAATATTTTGAAACAGGGCTTACTTACGTAGGTTACCCCAAAACGTATTTAACGATAACGGATCAGTAAATATAACATAAGTCGTGATTTGCTGTTCATGTCACTTCTATAGAGTGTTCACCCATGTGAATATTTAATCTGTTGTGTCGGTTCTAGTCTCAGACTGCATGCAAACGAGCTTATGATATTATCTTACATCATCATCATCAGTCTTTTATCGTCAGTCATTGGACAAAGACCTTCCCCTGGATTCGCCACATCTCTCAATCGTGGACGTAAGAATACTGTTTATACTGACAACTTCTCCATAACATATTCAACCGAAGAATTTGACAACTTTTTCCCACTAACTTCAAATATAATTTTCTACGCCGTATACCATCAAGATTCCATCAATTTGTTTTTTCTTTAAAATTAACAAATAAAGTGTCCTTATATATATGGTTGAAATGATACCAAACCATTTCTATCAGGTAGTAACACCCCAATTGGCTATTCCATTAAAATACTTGGACAATTTGTTTTTTGGCATTTCATATTTGATCTCCCACCCTGCCCAACTACATAACAGTTGGATGAATGGACCAGAGCCAAATGTTTTCCCCCTTTCCCTGATTCAAGTCAACGCAATGATCTTTCACACTTACACAGTCTGCATGCATCTCTTTTGGTTACCTAATCTCCCTAATATTGATACAAATTTATTATCTATCTATCTAACTATATATATGTATATATATTTATGTTCACAATGCTCAATTTTCCTCTAGAAACAATTTGTCTGGCAAGTATGTTTTTTCTGATAATCCATTTTATATTTTAGCCCCATTTCGAAATCTTTATTTCACACTGGACAAAATACACACTAGATTTTATCTACAGACGAAAATTTTTCAAATAACAATCCAGACACATCTACTTAAAAATGTTAATATTTTTTCCCGTGGGGTCGGGCATATTCTTTTGCCGTATGTCTGTGCCAAGAAAAACAGCACGAAGATTAAACCCATAAATGCCGAAGTGTGAAGCAGGAGATTTGGGATGATTATTTTAGATTCTGTCAATAAACATTGGTGATAATGGGAGCAGATTTTTATGCTTTCAGCAAATTGTTGGGGCGTAATTTGTCAGTTTTTTGCTGGCTTGGGTCTGCTCAATGTTTGTAATGGCTTAAAGTGTTGAAATATAAAACCATTTGAGCCAAACTTTTACTCTCTCTCCAATAACTATTCCAGCAATACATTTCTAGTGCTTGGAACATATGAAGAAGACAAAACATAAAAGGTGCCAATTCATAATCTGAAGCTAAAGTCATTTGTTTGTTAACAGAGTTGCCTCAAAAGCTCGTAAAAACTATGTTGATATTGATGGTAACATAGCAAAAACATGAAAGCACCAAGAGATCGCAAACCAGCACCAAAACCATTGTCTCTAAAAAAAAAACGAACAATAAGGTTGCAGATCGTAGACTATGTCGTGACAAAAACTTGCAATAATTATTCATCAAAGACCTATCGTCAATACTCCTAAAACAACTCTAGTGATGACGTCATTTCTGTGTTATTATGTTCAACCCCGTCCTCCAAAAAGAAATTCCATTTCGCAATGTTAACAGTAATTGTAAAAAATACTCAATCTAGCCTCCAAATTAGAATTTTTAGAGTAATTTTTCCTGGGCCCATGGCCCACCCGTCCACAAAATGTCATTGAGAACTATTGGAGATATTACGTGGACAAACAAACAAGCATTGGTGAATACAGATTCTCTGTTCAACTTCGTTGGCAGAGGTTATTCAAATATCCGCCTCTACCCCTCTACTCTAACTACTTATAACTTGTATATCTATTGGGATTGAGATAAAGATAAAATGACGCCATGTTTTTAGAAGAATGAAATAAACAGGTGATTCTTTTTCCAAAAACAAAGTACTCACGAATGTGCATATGCATATAAACCAACACACACACACACACACACACACACATATATATATATAAACGAGTAAAATCTTTTGGCCTCATCAGGCGAATCCAGCTATACTCTAAAACAACTTAACTTCAAGAGTAAAAAGTTGTATGCATCGAGCACTTTATGAAATAAATCCATTAAATTTCAGAAGTGGCTTTATATTATTGATATATTGATATATCATTATATTATGTTATACTGCTAGTCTGATTGGTACCACATACACTGTGTGTGTTTATATATATATATATATATATATATATATATATATATATAGTCTAAAAAGCTTTACCACTTTAAACACTAAATATTTAAAAAAAACAAACTTTTTCAAATGTTCTTTGTGCCACCTCTGTAACTTATTTCCCAATATTTGTCAATGCAATTCATGTAATTTTCTTCAGTGTTTTTACCCTGTTCTTACATATACTTTGTTATCCTGGTACGATGTATAAATTGTCTCTTGTTGGGATCATCAGTTGTATACCATGTATTTAAGAAATGCAAGAACATAATTCAATATTTGTGATGGCTAAACTGGCGAACGCATATTGAACCAGACGGGCACACATATTTCAGTAGATTCGCATTTATTACATATGGTTATCCATATATGTATCAAAATAACAGTTGTTAATCATTACCAGAGAAATAGGAAATGCTTTCAATTAAGATATCATCATTACTCTTGCATAGATATTTCTGCAATTAAAGTATATAATTTTGTTGAAGTAATTATATAAGTATGCAATGCATCTATATTAACTATACCATGCAAAGGCAGATGAAACTGATACCGTGGAAGTTGAGTCCGTTTTGCTCCCATTCAAGTATAATCACCTTCTTCCATTCTTACCCTTGTCCCTTACAATCATCATCATCATCATCATCATCATCATCATCATCATCATCATCATCATCATCATCATCATCATCAGTCTTTTAAAGTCTGCCGTTGGACATAGACGTTCCCCAGGATTTGCCACAATTCTCTATCATGGGCGTCGTGGAGCCAGTATTTCCTGAATCTGTCTAGTTCATCTCTCCATCTTGTGTTCTGTCGGCCTCGGTTTCTTATGTGGTCTCTGGGGATCCATGTTGTGAGACGTGATGTCCATCAATTGTCTTTCATTCTTGCAACATGGCCTGTCCATTGCCATTTGAGGTTTTTGATAGTTTCTATGATGTCACGGACACCCGTCTTCATCCTTATATACTGTGCTGTCTTGTGATCTCTCCATGTAAGGCTGAGCATGATTCTCTCATGCGTGCGTTGCATACTTCTAAGTTTGAAGGTCCCTTACATTGCTGGAAAAGAAAAGATGAAAGATACGAGTAGAATAACCTTTTCATTATTGTAAGATAGTAGTTCATGTGGACAGCAATTGATTCTTGGCTTTTTTACTCACTTTGTATGAACGAATAAATCAACAAATTTGATTTGTGTGCAGATATACCAGTAAAGAAATGAATAATAACCAGAAACGGTAATAGTTTTATACACGAACAAGCAAAATGATACAACGATTTTCTTAAAATTTATCATTTGATAAAATATTGCTACATTAGTATTAATGTTTGACTACCAACATCCTAACTTACTGTTGTGAACCCTAATCCTACGGTAACTATCAAACAACGCATTCGGAATATAAACAGCAAACCCACGGTGATTTTCCAATTGCGCTGTTTAATGGTTGCCGTAAGATTATGGTCTTATTCAAAGTTGTGATAAAAAACATTTAGGATGAAGGATGAAGGCAAAAGCTCAGCAAAAATCAATAATAAAGCAGAATAATACATAGGATAATTAATAGAAAATAGATCCACAGAAATTTAATGAGGTAAAGGTCCAAGTCATGTGTTTAGGCACTCTTTAATTCTGCAACAAACGTTTGAAATGTCCTTTTATGTCCCCTCCAAATATATCCACCAGCCCTGCTTCCTGGAATGAATACTCCCCCCACCCCACCTGAAAAAGTGGCAGCGGACCCCATGCTATTTTCATTTATTTTTTCTTTCTGTCAAAGTGAAAATTGTTTTATTTTTTATTTGTCAGCGAGTAATTTATTAATTCTATTTGGTGAATATGTGTTTATATTTCTGGGACCCTTACTGTAGGGCCAAAAGGCTGTAAAAATATTATGAATCAAGATTTTGGCCACACTTGAGGATTTGTCAACAGAGCTGATAAGTGTCTCGATTACAAAACACGTGCTAGTCCGTGTGAAAACATCCCAACTTCTTTCTCCTCTCTTTCTCCGACAACCTTTTTCTGAAAAAAAAAATATGCTCGCCCTTCCCTTTGACTTGGTTTCCAACCTCGTCTCCCGCTGAAAGTTATGGGCACTTACGGACGGCCTTTACAAAACGCCCCTTGTTCTTGGATAGGGACTAGGATGAGGTCTCATTCGCACTTTTTCCTGAGAAAAGAATTTAAATGGATGGACACTAACATAAATCAACCCACTTGGTTTACGTCTTGATGAGTTGATGGTGGAGAAGCCGGTGTTGGTAAGTAATGCTATTAGGGATACTAGTGGATATGATTTTCATTACCATTCCTTCAGTGATTGAACTATGGTGATTATCACAAGTAACCATGATGAGGACTTTTACAAAACTCTTACATGGCCAAATTGGTGTGAGGAGGAGAGACAGAAAGCTTGGTACGAAAATTGTGTCACGCCTATTTCTCCAATGGGAAGGGCCTGTCAGCTTTGAAAATCAGCATTTGAAATAACGGCTGTTACAAGTCTCGAACTCTGAGCTGTAGCCTCAGTAAGAAGTGGAAATATCTCAGACATATTGGTGCAGCGCTACTTATTTTCTGGCAACGGATAATCCGATATATCCTCTAATCCGAACAAAAGTACAAGCAGACATTTAAATCTCGTGCGACTCTCACACTAGTTCATTGAGTGGCCACGGTCGATGTTGAAGGTGGAGTCATGTCTTAACTGTTGATGCTTAGGTGGCTGTTACTGATCTATCCATCTTGTAAAATTCTTATATCCATTTGCACACATTCTAGTCATAGCTTTAAAGCATATTGCATGTCTGAATAGTAATGTAAAGCGTAAAACACACATCCATATCGATGCAAAAAAAAAATAGTAGAGTTCAGAAAACTCGTAGTGCTTCGGTATAGAAACTGCGTGTTACTATAAATGATATTTTTGTTCGTTTTATCAACGTACTAGTATCAATTTCCATCAATTTGATAAACTATATCAATTATATCAATGGATTGCATTTAACCATTTGATTCACATTTTATGTGTTCACGTTTTCTAACAGTTGCATTGCTTCAAGATATGAAATGTACATAATTGGTGTGTCAGAGGAGTATTGTTGGATTAATATTATTATCAAAAGCTGGAATATTGGTGGTATGCCTGTAGTTTAGCTGAATGACCACCTTATCAAAATAGTCTACCTGATGAACATACTAATCAGTCTGCTACAATAGATGACCAATTGTCATCACATTTAATAATTATATATATATATATATATATATATGTATATATATATATATATATATATATATATATATATATACATATACATATATATATATATATACATATATATATATATATATATATATATATATATATATGTATGTATGTATGTATGTATTTATGTATGTATGTATGTATGTATGTATGTATTGTGCATCTAGGTAGCATCCCTTCTTTGAATATACTAGTAGAAAGGAATGGTAGGAGAGGTGAGAGATCGCAAACCAAAGTGGTACGTCACGTAGAAAAATACAACAACAAAACAAAAAAAAAGAAATTAGAATCGTCAAAAGAGGGTAGAAGAATGAGAGAGAGGGAGTGAGAAAGAGAGAGGGGAGAAGAAAAGGAAAAATGGACAGAAAGGTGTAGAAGTCAAAATTTGAAGCGGGGGGGGAGAGCCAGGATATATTGACATCAAGTGGGAATAAGGAAAATGAGAACGAGGACGAGGAGAGTGAGTAATGAGATCATTTTTCAGTTCTACCATCCAGAGTAGACAAGATTGTGTCGACGAAAGGTCATACCGTTAGCAAAATGTCAGCCGTTGGTCGTGTAAGTTGTCTCTAATGTTTACAGCTCATGGAATGCTTACCACTAATCAAAGTCTGTCTGTTTCAACTAGGGTTGCCAGATGGTTTTTTTTTGCCGCACAAGACTGAATTCAAAGGATTTGGGACCAAATTAAGAAGCTTCAGTACCAAAATAATCAGATATCAGGTTGGGGCAAAAATAATTGCAGTTTTTCACTTACAACTTTGAAGCATTAATCGAAATAAGAACCTTCAGAACCTACACATTTTTGACAACTAGAGACAAGTTAATTTAAATTCTGGGGGGCCTGAAACCAATAAATTCTTCGAAGATATTTTGAGCTGTTATCTTGTTAAAGTCTTTCCCGTACAGGAAGTGGTTGACATGCTTACATAAATGGTACGTAAGTTGGGGGAGAGGTTTTGTAATCTAGTTAATTCAATTTCTGCTGGGTCACTCACGCGATGTACATTTTTTTTTATTGCTTTGCATTTAGGGTCATTCACTCGACATGTCGAGATTTTTTGCCTCTCCAATTTAGTGCAAATATCGAACAATTATTGAATTGTCAACGTTTAGTTCCTCTGCAAACTCTTGGGTTGTTTTGGTTTGGCCAGCATCCATAATGGCCCTCAATTGGATATCAATTACAGATGGATGTCCACATCTTCAAGGTTCTCCTCCCCGTTTCGAAGCTTATGGAACCAATGTTGAGCTGTGCGTCCATTGACAGTACCCCAGCCAAATATTTTGTTGCTATTGCAAGCAGTTTTCGCTAATTTACATTTAATTCGGAACTCATACAAAAAAGATTCTCGAATTTGCATCTTTTTCCATATTTGATTTGACAGCCTTTAATAAACCAGAACAGATAGTGAAAATAAGAAGTCCAGCTTAAATGAATACACTGTATAATCCATAAACATAGTTGAATAATAGTTTATTCCAAAAGAGGCATTTAAGTTAAAAATGATCCCCCAAAATGCAATTACTTTCGCACTTTAAAATCAATCATTAGATTTTACATGCAGGAAAAATGGATGAAAAGAACATTTTTTTTATCTATTGTTAATAAATAATTTATGTTGTATCAGAGCATTCATTCACTGTCATCTTCTGTGGAATTTTTGTCTGTACCAAATCTTCATTTTTGGAACCAAATAGCTTTGGTTCAGTACCAAATTTTGCCCAATTTTGGTCTTGAAAATGCCTAATGAAACTTCAGTGGGTCTTGGAATGTTAACCAGTCTCCTTTAGTTCAGTGAATTATATAATTTTTTCCAAGTATATGTTTATTGCTACATGTTTTTTCCACTGTCTGGAAGTAGAACTTTTGTATAAAAACTTTTCTATAAGCCGAAATGGCGTACAGCAAAAAAACAATAACCATCAATTCATATTGCAAAAATTTTTGAGCATTCTAAGACACCAAAATAGTGATGATGGGTCGTCGAATCTCTGGTTAGTGGGAGATATATGAGAGTGGGATGTAGGAAAGGAAGGAAAATGGTGTGCGCTGCCTTTATACCGGCTAACTCCAAAGCATACGCTGAAAGCTATTTTCCCCCTTTTTCCGTAAAAGCGATAAATGTGTAAATCGGGGGAAATGAATTGATTTTTTTTGAAAATTTCTTGTTCTCTATTCCCCATGAGCGATTTCGCATTATTTTGAGACTAAGATAAGCAAGAAAGCTTTCGGACTTTTAAGGATCGTATGTAGAATAAGCATCCAACATTTGACCTAACTGAAAAGTTCAAATCTTGAGGTTACACCAGATGACGGCATAGAAATGGCATTGCAAAATTTGGAAAACGTATGCATGTGTGTCAAAACAGAAGAGCTGACCATAGATTGAGATAGAATTCGTTAAATTTTAGGGAGGTTACAGGATTTTCGTTTTGACTGACAGTTACATCCTCTGCATCATAGCCACGTTTGAACTAATTTTCATTTGAAATGTATTTGGTTTGTTATTAATACCACAGATAATAATCAGATCTTGTGATATTTCGAGAATTACACGCGAGTCAAAGGTCTCAAACTGAAGTTTGACATCTTATACTGATATAAACAATTTCCTAATGATATCAAATACACAATACTTATCGATTCAACACGAAAAGAATTCTTTGAGTTGTGTTGGGCATCTCTTTTTCAAATCTCGCATGGTAAAACCACCCGATTGCAAAATTTCATAATGCACAATCAATTTTTTCATTAGAAATATTTTGATTAAACATATTTTATTTCTTAACCTTGTGCTTCAGAAATTCTGCTTCCAATTAGTCTTGATTCATTTTGTTTTGTTCCTTTTCCATGATATCCTACTTTGAACTGGCAGCTACTCAGTATCATTAAATGTGCTCTAAAGGGTAGAGTCAGTGGTACACCCTTGTGGGATACTCTTCATTAAATTACGGACCTCTTGGCGGGTTGGCAGGTGATTACTGCCTGTCTTCAGGCAAACGAACAAAAGATGAATAGTAGCTTGGTGACCGGGGATCTATCTTCGAGAAAGGAACCTTTAGGGTCATAGGTACATCATAACATTCACAGCAATAGACCGAAGAATCAAGTCATTTTTGGCTCCTACCTAAATGTAAAAATACCTAGTTTTATATTTTACATCAGTAAATAAACGAAACATACATTCTAAATTAGGTTATTCTTCTTCCATACTCCGTTTTCGAAACAGAATATCTCCGTTGCATTACGTATCGGAGGTACGACCTCATGTCAGAGGACACTTGGTATTCTTCGATATACGCCAACATAAGGACCTTAAGATATTTTATCAAAAAAATTCTCTTGCCATCAATGAAGGGTTGACGTTCAGTATTTTTCGCGCTATAATTCCTTTTCGGTTTGTATTGAAACTTATTAGAATATCATTATTACAACACGGTGAAATGGGGAGACAACATCAAGTATTAAGATTATGTTGCGCCAATTTTCTAACTAAGGGCCAGCTCACAGTCAAAAATCAGCCATCGATATATTGGCTTTCACCTGTACTCAAAGAAAATTTCTAGCAATGCCTATGAAATAGTGGTGGGTGCAGGGGATACATATTACCTGAACCGAGGGGCGCCGATAGTCAAAAAAAGCTATGTTTTTTATGTGAATACTTTCTACCTTTTTTCAATGTCTTTTACTATTAAACATATACCAAGAGCTTCAAATGTGCGTTCTGATTTTCTCTTGGTTGTATTCGTCATTGAGGGTGTATAGAAGCACGGGGTCTCAAATGCAGAAAAAAACCAAGAGCGCTCCACCCTATTTTATCTTCTATGCTCTTTCTGGCCTTACAGATCAAGGCACATAACGATAGTGGATAAAACCAGAATGGCTAATGGAGAAGGAAACAGAGCCTGAAAATAACTTTTTACCCCTGATAAAATTCCTCTTAGAGGCACAGACCTGACATTCTATCTCAACCACGAAGCTGATCAAATGAAAATCTTGCGATTGATTGGGTGAATGAAAAGGAGTTGTCTTTTTCTTTTCCTAATTGGTACAACATTTTGGCATTTTGAACGTATCCTGATTGAATTTATGCGTATGTAATAAGATACAACATGGATAGAAAGATAATACTGGAATCTTAAGTGGGAGGCAAAGTGGCCTTTGATGATTAGGAAATTTAAATTGAGACTAAATTGAGATTGACAGGACAAAGAAAGGGGGTACAACGACCAAAAAACAAAAACAAAAAAACCCAAAAAAACAAACAAACAAACAAACAAACAAAAAAAAAGTAGCTGTAACGGTAGCAACACAATATGTGGAAAATATCAAAGTAAATCAGTATATAATAAAAACTAACGACATTTATTGTCAATATATTTGCCACTGAAATTTCATACAAGCTGCACTCTGATTTAGTCCGATAACGAATAAGTGGCTTGATATATCCCACCCGAATGAAACTACCAGATATCTCGTGGCGTATAGCCAAGTTAAACGTCATGACAGCCACCGAATTTTCACTTGTCTAGCAGGTAGGTTGAAGAATTGGCCCAGCTGCAGAGATTGGATTGCCATGTTATGGTCCGTTCTCTGTGGGACATATTTAAGGCCTCGCCGTCGAGTTATAGTTTAGGGTATTGTCTAGTAGGTCATTACTAGCATATTACCCGTCAAAAATCAACTGGTTATTTACGTATGGATGAATTATACAAATATATATCTTAGTATAAGTATATTTATTACAAACAAGAAAAATTACCTCGAACGAAATGTATTTTCTATCGATTTAGTACGACTCTTTATCTTTTTGGTTATTTAAGAAAATAATTTTAAAGCAATAAGGTAACAGAATTGAGTGAGGAAGAAACTTATTTTCTAATAAGTGTAAAACATAAGTTTCATTCATAAAAAAATGTAGATGACTATAGCAGAAGGGTTTTCCGAGCTACTACCGAGACATCATCATCAGTAATTGTTGTAGCTGTGTAGACAGAAAGGAACAGACTGACGAAAGTGTAACAACGGCTTTTATACTGTTCAATCGAGCCAGACTGAGCTCAGTTGCTACTTAATCTAACAAATAATAATTACTGTAGTGAGTTCGATCCTCACGGTGTTCATCACACTCGTGGCCTCATGTCTCAGTGAGTTTAATAATGCCCCGAAGTGTAATGGTTAAAAAGCTAGTCAAGCAAATCATTATTGAGTATAGCGAATTCGATCCGCACAGGATGCTCCAAATTTTAATCTCGTGTTAAAATAACTTAGGATTGTATTACAACTCTTCAGTGTGGCTATAGACTATCCATTATCCCATCCAGTAGCACGAAGCAGGATCGAAACCTTAGCTTCTGACTCGGAGGCTGGTATCCTCCCTCTACTCCATGGAACTGGGTGGTCAGTGAGGTTGAATTTAAGCGATATATTTATTTATCAGATATATTCCTCATCCACCAGAGTGCTCCATTCCATGTCAGAAGAGCATTGCATAAGCTTACAATGAACGAGTTATCTCACTTAAAGAGTGTTGAAAAAATTTACTTGGCTTATATATATATATATATATATATATATATATATATATATATATATATATATATATATATATATATATATATATATTATTAGATTCTTGGTTGATGCGATAATTGTATCTGTCAAGCGAGATATTTTGAGGATATTGCCGCATAGAAGAGAGTTAACAACTTATAATTAAGGGTGATCGGGTGCTTAACGTTGCGTGATAGTTAGGAAGCTTGTATTAAAGTTTTCTATTAGTGTAAATTCAATCTTTACCTGGTGCTTCACTATTATGGCTTTGCTACATACTGAGCTAAACCTAATAAATAATTCATATTTCACGATAATTAAGGGAGGCGATGTTTTCGTTAGATGCGCAGGTCACTGATTGACATACCGAAATGTGTGCCAAATCCCTTGCTCAGATGTTATCAGCTAAATCTAGATATTTTCGTTTCTAGAAGTCAGAAATTGCTATTCAGATAATTTGTATTTATAAATCATATTCTTTTGAATTTATATCAATAAGATTAGTATTTTTAAAAATCAAGTAGTATTTTAATAAACTTGATGTTGAGGATTAAAGTCACCCATAATTTATCTACAATATTTAATATTTACAATATTTAATATATTTCCTACATTTTAGACATATATATCTGAGGA
>OY735199.1:24791202-24821202 GCA_963457665.1 Thysanoteuthis rhombus | reverse complement strand
CCAACTGATAATTTTGAAGGAAACCTTTCATTCAGTCCAGAATGTTCTCATTCAGCTGTTTATCTCAGTGGATATCTAGTATCACCTGATTCTTCCTAATCAATTCGTCCATAATGCCGCTTTTGGTTCTCTACAATAAACCTACCTGACAAAGGGATTGAAATCACAAACACCAAGTAACAATGCACGTATCCCCGAGAGCACTGTAGAGAAATCAGATGATCGAATTTAGTAGTCTCAAACCTAATGTCTGAAATTGAAATTGAATTCTCAAAGGTTATGGACAAAAAAGAACTTCTGTTGGCGGCAAATGTTTAGTAACAATAGGGAGATTTATCATGTCCCTATATTTCGTCCTCTGTAAAAAACGTGGACACCGTATTTACAACTAGGAAATATTTAGCTATGGGCCGTAACATAACTTCGTCACATTACCATGTAAAATTAATGCAAAACAGTTGGTAACGTTGCTTATAGAAATACGAGTTAGCTGAAGAAAATTTACAGATATAGTTGAATATGGGATGACCTTCTGATATATATATATATATATATATATATATATATATATATATATATATATATATATATATATATATATGTTAGTGATATGATTGTCCACGCTAGAAGCAACAAACACAAAAATGAGCAGTGAATGAAAAAATGAGAAGAGTGGAGGTAATGCGGTTATTTGGGCCCTAGCCTTTCCGTGGGGCTATTTTGCTCAATGGTTGTGAGCGACACTTCGTTGAAATGGTTACCATATCGATCACAGGTTTGATTCCTGTAGCAGCTCCATTTTTTATTTGTTTATTTTACTTACGCTGTCTATTTCGAGTGACTCCTTTACCGTGTAACAACGGAAAGTAATTTCAGATAACGTTTCAATTATCATAATGCATATATATATATATATATATATATATATATATATATATATATATATATATATATATATATATATATATATATAATCAGGATATTGGATACATATGAATCCGACATCATGATTGTATCGAAACTTTTATTTGAAATGATCTCCCGAGACAATAAACATTTACAAGAGCTGAATTTTTTCCGAAACTTATCAGCCAAGTCGATAAAGCTTCAGTCAGAGTGAAGTCTGACTCTGAATCTGCCCGTCTTATTCGCTATTTTTCAGCTCAAGAGTGAATATTTGAATTTCACAATATTGTATGAATAAAGAGTGACCTCAGGAGGTATTTCAAAGACGTTGTTGCGTAACTATGGCTGGGTATGTTTTTCGTCCAATAGACAGGTCAGCTGTTCAATGTTTCGGTGAATATTGATGCCAAACATGTCAATCATTCATGTTTACTTGGTCGATGAGTTTACTTTTCTTGATCCGTAGTGACAAACATGCTGCTTTGAAAATCTCTCATGTCCTCATTTTTTTCAAAAAACTTTTTTTCCTACACTTATATCCTAATATTTGTCAATGCGATTTCTTCAGTGGTTTTCCTTTATTTTTTATATACCTAGTTATTATGGTACAATGTGTAGATCTTCTCTTGTTGGGATCATCACTTCTTTACCATGTAACCGTTTCGGGGATTTTAAAAACGAAACAGTTACATTAACATGACACTCCAGCAGTGTTGATCAAGCGCCACCTCCCTGTCAAGTATGGTTTTGATATCTGGCTTATGTCATACAAGCAGTTTATTATTTTATATAGGGTATTATCATTATGTATTATATATAGATTTATATTCTACACATCATTTATTTTCTAAAACAGGGCTTAATTATGTAGCTTGACCAAAAATGTCAGTAAAGTTATTCGTGTCACTTCTGTTGAGTGTTTAATTGGTGAATCAAATCCTTTAATTCTGTTTTAGTGTCAGATTGCATGCAAACCATCTTATGATATCTTTAAGGATACTGAATACACAGAAAAAAAATTCCTCGAGTTGATTCTGTACCAATATATTCGATCGAAGAATTTGACAATACTTCCTCCAGCTCTAAAGTCAATTTTCCCCATATCTTATACCGTCAAGCTTCCATCGATTTGTTTTTTTCCTTTAAATCATCTTATCAAGTATCTTTATATGCTTGGCTGGCACAAAAGCAAACCACTTTTCTAGCAGATGGTAACACCTCAATGGGCTATTCCATTATTTTACTTTACATCTATATAAATTGATTTATTTTGATACACATTATTCATTTATTCTAGTTTTATACTCTCATTAAGACATACTAAATTTTCGTCATTATTTCATTATGGCTAAGTTAATAAGTTTTAGTTGGACCAGAATATCTAGTTATGGCTTCATTAAATTGTCTAAATATCTCACTAATTTCGCCGTCTTGATTGACCGTTCTTACTACGAGAGAAACAATTTTCGGTATAAAATCAATAAACCTAAAAGTAGCTCTGGCTATTCTCAAATATTCTAATAATGTGGTTCTGTATAATATATAAGATAGAATACTACTTGTTCAAAAGTCATTCTTACGAATTCTTGCGAACAGAAAGGAATCTCGTTTATCAAACAATTTATGGACATTATAAACATTTCATATAGACAAAGATTCATAGATAAACATTCCATCTTCGATTATTTATATATGGTGGCTTGGCTCTGCGAATGGAGATCTAGGAAGGTTTCACTACATCTTTTCAGGTCCTCAGTCGGTGGACCCAAAGGTCTGCACAATACGTATGCTATGAGTATAATAAGTAACTGATGCATTTCAAAAAGTCTATCTTAATTTATTTGTTCAAAAATTGACAGAATTTGGTCAACATTTTTGTCTCAATATTTTTTAAAAATTTTTGTATGTTTCAATCTTTGATCCAAATTCAGTCAACCTTGAAGATCTATAGAGACATTAAAATGATTCTTTTGAAATGTGTTCTCACTGGAGGGAGCCAAAGCTAATTTCGTTTTTCAAGGAAATTCCGCCCTTACCACTTGGAAGATGAATGGATAATAATATTTAATCTGACAATTGACCTTGTGTAGAACTAACTGAAGTCGTGGATATCTATATCCACCCGTACAGCATAAACATATATACACATACATGAATATATACTACTTACTCTCATCATTTTTCACAGGAGATGGCAGCCGATGATAACGTCTCCCTATTCCATAACATGCCTGTCCAAACTGACATAAAAGTACAAACATCTATCAACATATACCGATTATCCAAAACCAATCAAGGGACGTCTTATGAATCATACTGACAAGTTGCAAATGTTCCAGCAGAAATAACCCAGTTATTACAGAATATTGCCTGCCTAGGATCTTAATGAGTGCTCTATTCCTAAGTTGGAAGAGCATTGCATATATATATATATATATATATATATATATATATATATATATATATATATATATATATATATATATATATATATATATGTATGTATATATATGTGTGTGTGTATGTATGTTTGACAATATGAGTATTTTTTCCAAGATTACCACTATATTACATTGGTGCTACAACAATTGCGAAGATAATTCTAATACAGAATACTGTTCCTCTGAAAAAATGGAAATATGTTCTTTTTTTTTTTTCAATATCAAAATAATGATATCTAACTATTCTTTGAAATTCGTTCGTAGATGTCCGACTACAATCAATACAAACCACGCTAATGAGAAAAGCACAAATGCGAATGGTCCTTTGCCGTGGGAAGTTGGTCTTGCAAACCATTACTGCGAAGAGTGATTTTGATCCTCTCCTGTGCCCCGAAATTAGACCTTGCAGTTTAATAGCAAATTAGGACAAAACTGCTGGTTTTCTTGTTTGAAGTAAAATGTTACAAAGATTCAAGTTACATAACAGTATTATTTAAAAAAAAACTTATTTATTATTTTAACTCAAAAAGAAATGTTTACCAGCACTCATATTTAAATCATGCATTTTTAAAGTTCAACATTTTTAAGAAATTTTCTCATAGTCAGAAAACAAATGTTAATGCAAAAAGATTTCTAATCTTTGAATTATTAGAAATAAATTTTTCCATGAACAAAAAGAGAATTCAACTGCCGCAAGTGCTGTTTATAAGATTCCGTACAAAGTTTTCACTTCAAAACAAAACTTGCTTCTGTTCTATCTTTTGTTTATACACAAGCGCAGTGGGAATTGAACAAGATGTAATGTTGGTTTTAAACACGTTTCCATTTATAGAATAAACTAAACTTAGCGAATAACTGTATCAGTCGGAAGCAATTTCAAATAAATTGAAAATAATCAGGTGGTACAGGAAATGACTAATCTTGAGTTAAGTGAAGAAAACTCTGAGCGACGTTTAGGGCGTGGCTGACAAGGGAGCGATCATTTAGCTCATAAATTTAGACAACGCGAAACTGTGGAACCAGAGAGGTGCCGAAAACAGTTGTTAACATCTGATGTTGTTTATCGGGCGGCTCAACCGTCGGACTTACTGAGATTTCGCGGGTACGGACCGGGTTTAGCTGCTGAGATTAACACGCTTTGATCCAAGCAGCAACATGATTTAAAATCAAGAAATTATTTGTTTCACTTCACGAATCATTTATCAGACGATTCATTTATTTTGATTTTTTTTTTATCTCTGACTTTTCTCTTTGCCAGGTCTGAGTCAAGACGTAATTGATCTGCAAATAAGGATATGCGAATTCAAGAGAATAGGAAAAAGAATTGCACACTTGCTCTTTCTCAATCACTCACTCACTCACTCACTCACAAACACACACACGCGCTCAGGCTCGCATGCATACACGTACAAATCGAACTCCTGCAAAGCAAATACGAAAGGACTTTAAAACTTACCAATCGTGACATCGTCAGCAACATAACCAACTGGATCCACGGGGTGCTTCCATTTTCAATCAGTTATCTGAAGAAACAACTTCAATGAACTGTATAAATAAGTCCCATAGATGTCAATTCTGAACTTCGGTAGACAGCCTCCTGATCATAATACGAGCGTGTTAAATGCATTGTGATATTTGCGTAATTTTGTGTTTATTTAAATGTGTGTCTCCTATGCTGGCAAATATGGTAGTTATATCAAACAGATTAAATAGCTTATTGAGCACATCTGATTTTCGTATCTTCTTGGCCATTATTCCTTCTCAGCATTTAAAGCGTATACATTACTTAGTTTGACACAAGGCCATCGTAGTGAGGCGCTGAGCAAAGATCAAATTCATTACAATAGTAATGGTCTACATAGCAAGCTTCTCAAACATTACTGCACCAATTGTGAAACCGAGGATCTTATGTCATTACTGAAACTGAGATTTTACAAAATCTTTAAGGATTTCATGAAACTACTATTTTCCCAATCTTAGTGCAACACACACACTCTTCAGTGGTAAGCAATGGTGTAAATCAGGAGGCCGGGCATACGGCGTATACCTACTTCTCAAGTTTTTGTGTAAGCTCAACGTTTACTAGTGGAGATTCTACCACATACCCGATCCCCCAAACCTAGCCTGACCGTATACTTAGTTCCCAAATCTCAATTTCCATCACTGGTGGTTACTTATTTTAGCAGTAGAAATTGTGATAAATTTCTTTGATTAATTCTTCTCAATTTACTCCTCTGTCAATTCTTGTGTGTGGAAGCTACAAATCAACTGTCAGTGAAAATGCTAGATCTCTTAAAACACTCTTGTTTTTAAATTCTAAAATTTGTTTTTTTTTTTCACGTATTTATCTGGAAAAAAGTTTGTCTTTTTTCATTCTGAACCCCACCCTGCTTAAAATCCTGAACCTGGCCCTGATTTTGCTTCCCACTTTTCTCCCTTCTATTTTCGGTATATGCACATACATACACATGTACACACACGCATACTTACCCACACACGCATACATGCACACATCACGACGCACGCCCTCCATATATATATATATATATATATATATATATATATATATATATATACTAAGCCCTTTATTCATTCGGGATGAAACTTTTCATCAGTTGTACTTTTATTCAACGCATCAGCGAGGTGCTGATGGGCTCGTGAGGATAAGTGTTTTCTGACAAAACACGTTGATGTGACTTTGATTCTCGTTCCGTAAGCAACCACAGAAACTTACGTGCACAAAACTGACGATGACAAGTGCTGTGGATATCGAATTTATCAGGAGGCCGGACTACCTGTCAAGAATGACTGATAATCGCGGGCCTTATCCACGGATAGATCTATACAAGTGATTCGGTCCCTGCGGAATTTGGTGGGCAGAATGAAGTAAAGTGTTTTTCAGTGGATAACAAAAAACCTTTTTAAAAAAATGCAGAGAAATTTGTAGGAAAAAAAGTGGCTTTGTTTTTTTTTTCACATTTTATCTTTTATAAATGGTGACAAGGGAGAAAGAAATGAATAAAAATAAATAGAATGCTATGTTGCAAAATGAAGGTGGGAAAATGAAATCATCATCATCATTAAGTATTCACCATCAATTCTGATTGCTGTATGTTCCCAGTCCAGGTTTCGGGATATTATTGCAAGGCAGTCTGTGAAGAATGTGGGTGAGCTAGTACCGCCTTGTTTCACTTCTGTTCTGAGTTGAAAGTCGCCTGATGAAGGAGTGGATTCTTAAAGATAGACAAATTCAGGGAAAGCAAAAAATTGGCATATATATATATATATATATATATATATATATATATATATATATATATATATATATATATATAGAGAGAGAGAGAGAGAGAGAGAGAGGGGGAAGCTTGAAAAGGAAAGAGAGAAAAATAGGGGGAAAGAAAAAGAAAACGAGACTTGGAGAAATGCATCAAGAAAGGAAAGGGGAGACAAAAGCAGGCTAATTTAAAAGAGAGGGTCAGAGAAAGAATATCAATGTCAATGAGAAGTAAATTCCAAGAGTTTTTTTTAAACCATTTTTTTGCATTTAATGTTACGATGACAATTCGGCCAATCCATTTTCGACCTGCTTCAGGTGCACTATCCACATGGAAAATACTTATAGCAAATCTGAGATGAGGAATTTTCATTGCAATACTTCGGGTCGGGATCTATCTTTTAAAACAGAATATTGGTGGTCACACTCAACACACACACACACACACACACACACACACACACACACGTATATATATATATATATATATATATATATATATATATATATAAAGAGAGAGAGGGAGGGAGGGAGGGAGAGAGAGATAAATAGATAGATGGAAATGAAAAAAGGTACATGGATAGATAGATAGACATAAATAGACTCGGATTGAGAGAGAGAGAGAGAGAGAGAGAGAGAGAGAGAGAGAGACAGAGAGAGAGAGAGAGAGAGAGAGAGAGAGAGAGAAAGAGGGGGTGAAAAAGTAAATAAGAACTAATGTCATTTGATAAAGCGAGACAACAGCTAAATGAACAAAAAACTCAATGGGTAAGACCTCCATGCGCATACTCATCCTATCTTCATAGAAGTATCTATGGCTAAGGCTTTCGTTTACATAATCTTCCCTCTTCTTTTCATGATAGTGGTACTTTTCAGAAACATTTGATACAGACAATGTTCTTCCGTGATTCACTCCTTCTCACAATCGCTCACCCCTTTTCCGTTTGTGTTTATCCTGTCAAAGTTGATTAATAACCACGATTTACAAAACTGGGTGGTCGTCCGACATTTTAATTCCGGATCACCTAGACAGACGTATGAGATTATGTGGCCCTTGGGTCCCAGGTGATTATCACCTCTCCCCCTTTACACCCTTGAAAACGAAAACGTCATCACATATTTTGTTCCCGTTTATCTACGGTTTTACATGATTAATCGAGATTACTTACATCTCTGTATGTTTTTTTTACAACATTTATACATACATACAAATACTTGTATATATCACTGTATACTAACTTGGTGATAATTATAAACAGTATTTTGAAACTGAAATAGAAGTAAAATTGCTGCAAAAAGACGTTCTTCACAGGTCTTCAAATGCTAGGATCTCAGTGAACAACAACAGAATTAAAACCTACCGATGCATCATCTGGAGAAAAGATGAAATGAGTTCACAACACTCAATCTACCATCTTACTCCTTCATCATTACCATCATCGTGACCCTGATATCGCAAGAGTTCAGCATTTGTTTGATATTTTTCACCTGTGCATTTTTCTTGCGTTTATAGCAGCAACATTTGGACGTCTGCTTGTTTCAATGTTTGTTCGGGCGTTTGTTTCTTTGTACGAACACCTTCAATAAGGGGGGGGGGACAAAAGAAAGATATGCCCGCTAAGCTTGACAGTGTAAATTTATATATATATATATATATATATATATATATATATATATATATATATATATATATATATATATACATATATATATATATATATATATATATACATATATATATATATATATATATATATATATATAAATTTACTTCTTCATAGTAGATTGTTGTCAAAATGCTTCGTTTACTGCGCATCCTGTACCCACAACGGACAATGGGGGGGGGGGCAGGAAGAGCTAAATTAAAGGGGATGTGTTTACTATATTTTGCTTACAATACAATTACAACCTCCTAAGGGAGAGGTGTTATCATCGGCATCTGACAGGTGGGTAGGAAGAGGAAGTCTGGACAGTTGAAAACTTATTAATTAGACAAGATTTTTCTAGGAGATAGCAGACCTCTACTGTCAGTACACATCTGCTTCCGTTGGAGAGTTTAGGTTCTGTTCTTGAAAATGCAGACAGCTGTCCTGTCTGTAGGATCCATGCTTGGTGCAGACTCTCACATCGTGATTTAACCACGGGTCCGACAAACTTCACCTTGAAACTCCACCTGCTCAGGTTCCGTTGCTTAGGCTGGAGAGTTATTTTACGTGCAGGCCCCACCGTCTACGATTCCAATGCTGAGGAAAGCCCACCAAAAAATCTTTACAGCCATTCATTCATTTCCATTATCTCCAATTGTTCATTCTATCTCTTGGCAAAATGATACATTCACCGTGTAATAACGGGATATCATTTTCAAAAAGAGTTACAAAGTAATATAACGCATTTATGATTATTTCTGTTGGATTTTTTAACAACAACAACAACAACAACAACAACAACAACAACAACAATAATAATAATAATAATAATAATAATAATAATAATAATAATAATAATAATAATAATAATAATAATAATAATGATAATAAAGCAAACAAATGGGATTCAACCATGTGGAAAAGTGGTATCAGCACAAGCCAGAGGCAGTTTTGGAGAATGACAACCACAAACTACTCTGGGACTTAGACATCCAAACTGACCACCTCATCCAGGCAAGAAGACCAGACTTGGTAATAGTAGACAAAAAAAAGGAAGGCCTGCCAAATAGTAGACGTGGCTGTACCTGCAGACCATAGAGTAAAAAAGAAGGAGAGTGAAAAACGGGAAAAATACCAGGACCTAGCAAGAGAATTAAGGAAGATGTGGAACATGAAAACCAGGGTAGTACCGGTCATAGTGGGCGCACTAGGAACAGTCCCAAAAACGCTGAGGGTGAGATCGGGATTAGGGGAAGGATTGAGACCGTACAGACCACAGCACTGCTGGGAACTGCACGGATACGGAGGAAGGTGCTAGAGATATAAGGACTGCAACGAATCGTAACCCTGACATGATAGGTGAAAGAGAGGGGAGACGTTAGCTGAAGACCTGAGGAGACTTGTTGTCACTCAGCCTTCAGCGATAACCACTGGGCAACCGGTGTGAAACTGTAAATCGCAGAATTACTGCGACCTATGAGTACTAGGAGAGGAGGGCTGGAGATTTGAGGAGACTTGCTGTCACTCAAACTCCAGCGGTTACCACCAGGCAGCTGGTGTTAGATTCCAAATAATAATGATAATGATAATGATGCATGTGTGCGCATGTATTTGTGTGTGTCTCTCTCTCTCTCTCTCTCTCTCTCTCTATATATATATATATATATATATGTATATTATACATCGTAACATGTAAGCATTCATAAATACTTGCATATATATATATATATATATGAGTTGTAAGGACAAAATATCACAGACTCGGTGTGAACGATTTTTCTCTTGGCTGTAAATCTGTCGTCTTTTATTTTTAGCTTAATATTTTATTTTCATTTCATCGTTTGTGATTCTCTGAAAGTATTTATTTCTTCAATCTGTCGTTTCCCCCTCTTTCCTACTCTCAGGATAAAATTTGCCATATCAAATAGTCAAAACTACCTTTTCTCGCGTCAATGAAAACAAGCCAAGTTTTGTCTGTTTCCCAACACCGGCGCCTCTGAGGAGATTCATTTTGTTTTGCTTGATGGCGGCTGTTGCGCAAGTCTTTCGACATTGGTGGGATTTATCAACGTCTACATAATTCACGCAGGGATAGGACCGTTTTTAGAGAGTGACGTTCATTCGGAAAAGACCCCCTTTTCCCCGATGGATTGACTTATCCGCCGTCGCTCAAAGAGTTCTTGGTCTTTTTATATCCCTTCCTCAACTTGGCTTCAATTAAGCTCTCAATAGAATATTCATCCACTCTGGTGTTATACAGGGGCGTAGAGAGACAAAGTTCAAAATGAAAAATTATGCCAATGATCTCAGTGGTGCATTTTTCTTCAACCTTGAGTATCACTTAAGATACTTGAGCATGATTCAATAGCGGTTTACTTGTACAGTTACCGGACCATTTATTCGGCAAGTACGGAACCTGAGGCGACATAGAATTCAGGATTTTCCGGTTCTTGAGAACAAGGCTCAATATATATTTGAAATATCAAATAATCAATGAAAAATAAAAACTGAAATTGTATTTAACTGATATATATCAATACACTTCTAAGGTATGTTTTAACTTTATTTATCCGGTTAAATTTTTTTAAACATAGAATAAAAAATATACTGTGATAAGGAAAGTAAAAAAAATGTCTCGTTCTTGGATATCTCCTAGCAAGTTATTTTTGGGCCGGCGCTTTCGATATGGTATTTAATTATCTATTATACAGCCTCTATGGGCATCTCATTACACTATATTGTCTTATCAACATTTAAAAATCCTATTCTAGTTCACCATTGTCTCATCACACAATGGCTTGCTACACTATATATTTGATAACTTCTTTCAAAGATTTCTTAAGACAGTTTCTAATGCTGACCATTTAATCCCTCCTTCGTGACATTTTGTCGAAATTTGTCAATACTATTTGTCAAAACAGTTAATACTACTTTTATTCTTCATATATCCCGGCAATTTATAAGAATATTGCATAACTGTTTCGCAAAATACTGCATAGATTTATTGGGGTTTACTATTAGATTATTTGTTATATTAGATAGGGTGAGTGAGTTTTTACCTTGCTCATTGTAATCATTTCATATTTTAAAGGTTCCACTTAAATCCCTGTGCATTATACGATCAAGTAGTGTTTTGGGTCTCAATTTTCCCAATCTATTCCTTATAACTCCATCGTCCATTCCCTCTATTGCTCTATGGAAATTTCGCTGAACCTACTCTACATCCAAATTAATCTTTCAGTTTCCACGTCGTTCATTTGGTATCCATAACTGACAACAATATTCTAGGTTGTGTCTTACTAGCGTCTTATAAGCTGTTTCAATTTCATACGGGCTTCTAGAGATTGTACTTCACAACACCTACGCCATATTAGCGTTAGCTTTGGATGTAACAGTGTAAATGCGGTCTCTAAAATTAAAGTTTGAATTAAATATAACACCCGAATCTTTTTCTGTTTGACATATTTTTAAAATTGAACCCAAAAATTATCATTACTTTTTTTTTCAGGATTCGACTTGGTAACATTTTACACTTTCCAACACAGAATTTTCAGCAGCCAATTACACAGATAAAAGATTTAGGGAGTGTTGAATGGATTGTAGTTTATGTGTATTTCCAATCATTTTAACGTCATCAGCAACCATTCTGTTGATATTTGCCATGGATTCCGGAAGGTCATTTACAAAAAGTAAGAACAGGATAGGCCCTAGTATAGATTCTTGAAGGACCCTAAGCAAAACAATTTCATTATGTGATGCTGCATTTCCAACTGGCATACTGAATGTAACGAAGGACGCAAACACCATGAGAATTAAAATAAAACCTCAGATAGCCCCAACGGTGAACTACAATAAAGTCCATCAGATTCAAAACTGGCCAGTTTAAAATACTACCTATTTTCTGGTAACGGTCTTATACTGAAATCGGGGATTTACCAGGGTCATCAGTTTGTTATGGAATATAAATCATGGTTGCCAAATTGTGCTAGAGTTAAGAGTTGTCGCTAATATATATGGTCTGAGGTAGCTAATACTGAAGCAAAAAATGGTAGTAAAGTGAAGTTGGTAAAGAAGAATAAATGAATATGTTTATTGCCATTTGAAGGTATTGTCCCATAAGAGAAGATAGCAGACCTGGCATATTTGATATTTTAAAATCCACTGGGGGAGAGGGGGGAAACATGCACAGAGAAGGTGGTGGTAGGAGGAGGAAAGTGTTGGGAGGAAGAGATCGGCGGGAACAGAGGGTAAAAGGGGGGAGACAGACAGATATTGCACGCTCAACTAAAAGAGAATCAAAGTGGTACACATTCAGAGACGTGGTGGTCGCAGTGTCGGGAGGTGGCGAGAAGAGGGATCTATAAATATTGAGAGAAAAGGATGAAGAAAGAGAAAGACAGAGAAAGATATATAGAGTGGTAGACAGACAAACAAAGAGAGTGATCGCATGCACTACTCACAGAGGATCAACGGGATCTATATGCAGAGACATGGTGGTAGCAGTGGAGAAGGAAGAGGAGAAGATGGCGAGGAGAGTGGAGAGATATATAGGGGGGGAGAAAGAGAAAAGAGAAATATAATTAGAGATAGACAGTTAAAGAGAGAGAGAGAGAGAGAGAAAGAGAGAGAGAGAGAGAGAGAGAGAGAGAGAGAGAGAGAGAGAGAGATTGTATGCGCAATTCATAGAGAATCAACCGGAGAAACATACGGAGACGTGGTGGTAGGTGGAGGGAAGCGTCTGAAGGAGAAGATTTACGCATTTTTGTGATGGCACAGTCCATCGCACGTCGACAACAACTTCTTTGTGGTGAATTTTGAAAATGTTATTGTCATACCTCGAATGCGCGATTCTTATAAATTCCTTCTCCGCTCGTATAATTAGTGAAAGCATCTCTTGATCCCTGTCTCTCTGACCATTTGTTCATCCGTTAGTCCGACGTGATATCTGGCAGGTTAGAGAATTTTCAAGCGTTACATCTGGATTTTTTCCAGAAGATTTTGACATTGGCGAACGTTTTGTTCGTTCTGCTTTTTTTTGAGTGGGTGGAATGATATAAAAATAGATAAAAACTTGATGGAAGGCGAAAGCTATCACGTAACACTTGCAAGATTCACTGTAAGAATTATGTGTGTACACAGAAACAAAGGGAAATAGAGAATGAAACACACACACATATATAGAGAAAGTAATAGAGGCTCATGTGTTTGCTATATAGATAGCTATATATGTATATGAGGAGAGTGGGGACTGAGATAAGAAGAGAAAGGTAGACAGAGAGAAAGAAAGAGATATGCAGAGAGATATAAAATGATTAACATGTTTGATATATATATATATATATATATATATATATATTTATGTACATCTTTTCTATACATCAATATATACTTATATATTTATATATATCAAACACACTCACTCACACACACATATGTATAAATTATTGTTTTTTTCAGCCATTCTTCTTGCTTTTCCTCTTTTTCATCGGTCATTCATTCGTTAAATCTATTCTCCCAACGAGTTCTTTTTTCTTTTTTGTGTCTTCCTTTTTCTTGGTGTCCGTCTTTCTTTTCAGTGTCTTTCTATTTGGTGTCTTCTTTCTTTTTTGTGACTTTCTTTCTATCTTTTCTTTCTTTCTTTGTGCTTTCCATCATCATAATTTCCTTTCCCTTTTCTAACATTAATCATGCCTAGATTAATCCAAGAACATTTTTGTCACTTCGTTTTCTGGATCAGAGAGTTTTCTTTCTTTTTTGCCAACAAACCCCTTTCTTTTCAGTAAATTATATTTCCACCAATGATTTTTCCCAGCCTTCTTCAGAAGCTCCTGTTTCCCCTCTGTGTCAATTTTCCATATAACTAGTCCTTACCGTTAATATCCCTATTTCATAGCCTACAAAGTCTGACGCCACCTTTTTCAAGAGAGAGAGAGAGAGAGAGAGAGAGAGAGAGAGAGAGAGAGAGAGAGAGAGAGAGATTCATGAGCAATTTATTAGTACATTTTGAAACATGTTGAAACAAAAATGTACATGTGATGAAGATTATTAACATGATTACATGAAATTACGAAAAATAGCCACGACAACGATGAATATAAAAATAACTATGATATTATCAAAACCAAGAATATGGAAATCAATAAAAGTAAAAAAAAATAATATACACAGCAAACTGGATCAGCTAGAGTACAGAAATACAAATGATCGGGTCGGAATAATCATCGTGGGGAACTGTGCAAACGACCAGGATTTGACCGTACGGACAAACAGTGTAAACATGGGACAGGATTTTGAAATTCAAATGGAATACCAAGTTCAGGCCAGGAGACCAGATTTTGTTATTATGAACATTAAAAAGAAAATCCGTCAGACTGTAGGTTACTGTTCCAGTCGACCACAGAGTCAAACAGACCGAGAATAAAATCAAGCAAAATCACAGGATCTTGAAAGAAAAATGAGAAAAAAAAGTGTGATACAAATGTGATGATTTTGACCCTCATTTTGATACGCTGGGAACAGTCATGAGAGCCTTGCAAAATGCTTAGAAGAAGTGGAAATTTAAACTTTCAGCCCTCTGGCTCCAATTGTATAGTCTATGCGTTATACGCGCGTACATACATATGTAGCCAGTCAGATAGCCCGCCAGATCAAATCAAAACTAGAAGAGTCATATGTTGACAATTTTGGTGGCAATTTTGGTTGACAGTTAGTGCCAATTAACAACAGCCCTCTTCTCTCTTTGCTGAAATAAGATCTATACTCATAATCTGCATGGTTGCATGTACAACCGGTACGCTTTCTTATTAATAATCATTTTTTTTATATCTTGCCCCATTTTTTTTCCTCTCAGAAGACCTTTGTAATGTAATAGACAAGGATAAGGATGGATGAGGGTGTTTATGCTTGAATGGGAGTAATAGGGACTTGACTAATTTTCATTCACTCGTTACTCCACCCTTACAAATCTGAAACCAAAAATATCGAGAGGTAGTAGTCGTACAAAGTCACAGATATATAGACAGACAGCAGCAGTAAATAATAATAATAGACAATCAAATCAGTTCTCACCATTTTTGATACTTTTAACGATATATCAGTTATCAACATCGATGGAATCACCTTGGGTCAAGCTAGTGATAATAATCTTTGCAGCTGAGCACAACATGAATCAAAAGGAGAATGAAAAGCCAGATAAATATCAGGACACTGCAAAGGAACTGAAGAAGATGCGAAATATGAAGGTAATTCACTTACCAAAAAAAATATTGAGTGTTCGTTGAAGTCCCGAAGAACCATGCAAGACGACTTGGAATTATAGATTTAACGATGAACAGGAATTCTTCAGACAAAATTGGAATCAACAAGAATAGGCAAGTGCAGTTCTATAACTAGAGAAATCGAGCGGATACTGCTACGGTGAAAATCAATAAACCTTTTGTAACAAACAAGGTGACCTTCTCTATTTGTTTCTCTGTCCCTAACGATGGAAATAAAGCCTAAACTATCTCCTAATCACATATCAACCACCCACGTAATCATTTATCAACACAATCAAAAGCTTTGAAGTAGAGAACATCTTTTTTACCAAATGCATTATATACATATATATGATACAGAAAATCTTATTTGAAATGATCTCAGTTAATATATGATTTGGCGTAGACAATGTTGATAAAATAAACGATTGAAGAAAATGGGGCTGCGGTAGGAAACAAACCTGCGACTGATAGGATAGCCGCTATCAACGTAGCGTTGCTCTAACCATCGAGCTAAACAGCTACCAGTAATACAAAGGTCAAAATAACTGTTTTCACTCCAAATTCCCGTTTCATTTATTCTTCGGTCTATATCTGCTCTGTTCGTTTATTTCAACGCGACACTTATTTATCAAGATGCAACTTACAGACATTCTGTCGGATCATATATATCTATCTCTTTATACAATCTCAAGTGCTTTCCAGTAAATCGTTATGCACCTTAGTTTTCTTTAAAAAAAGAAAATGTCGTGGTAATCAAAATATATCCGCATTTTACTTTACGGGTTATAAATCCATGTTGGTGCGAGTCCAAGACTCCCACTCTATTAACAAAACTTAGATTGTATTCAGTTAGTTGAAGAGCGCACAGGAAAATTTGCCCAAATGAGGAGTTTTCAGTGGTACTCGAACCCAGATCTCTACAGTGCGTGATGCACACGTTCTAACCATTATACCATTCACTCAGATGGTAATAAATATATACAAACACTAATACAGTAATATCTGAATAAACGGAACAAGTATCTATATTCTCTCTCACTACCAGAAAATTCATCGTCGGAGGAAAGTGAACCATTGGCTTAATGCTGGTAAGTTTATCTAATTATTGAAAGATATAAACATTTGTTCAAAACATGGTAGGTCTGAATATACAGAAAGGGGAAGTGAAATGTAATTCAATAACTCAAGTTACATCCACGAGTGGCGTTTGCTCCTGACAATAATGTAAGATGATCTTTCGTTACGTTATATCTTGGTGACTTTTCAAAATCGTCCACATTTTTCTACATTAAAAACTAGGTTTTATTATAAAAAACGTTCTGCACTTTTAAAAATAATTACAAAATTGTCGCACAGATGGTACAATATAACAAAAGCTAACACTTCCATTTTTTTTTTCCTTTTTGATTTTCAAATTTGAGCCGGGAATTCTGGGGACGGGGAAACAACAATACATTCTCAACATGTGTTTGACTGTTGAGCTGCTGCGTATGCTTAATTATAAGTAGGTTTCGTTCACAGTGTGAACGCTGTGAACGCTAAACCAGAGAGCGGTAAAATTTTCTATTGATGTAGCAATATATTACAACAAGATCGTCTGTTTCGTTACATTTTTTTCTTGTTCGTTCAACAGTCACAGAACGACGACTGTGTTCTTCCCGCTGGTTATCAAAAGAGCACAAACCGGAAATGTAGATAAAACGTCATTGGTGGTCGAAAGAGACCGTTCTGTCAGTCATCAAGCGTACACCTGTCAGTCATTACGCACGAATCTGATATTTGTACCCGATGTTCGTCATTACTGATAGTTGTATTTGTTAGGGACACCACCAGTAACTCTACTGGCCCGAAAAATTCCGTGAAGGACCCAGCATGGTGCCCTGATGACGTACTAGGTTATGGGTTAATTTAATTTATTAAATGGTACTTCGTGGTAACATAAAGCCCCGTGTGATTACTTCAGGCAATATATTTGCAATGTATGATTATTATGACCTGAAGAGCTTTATCGACTCAGAGCAACCATCCCATTAGGAAAAAGACAGGATTTGATTGTAATGAAATGGAAGAATTGACCTGACTTTGTAGCGCCAGTAGACCTCTGGGCGAACGAAAAAAACAGACGTTAAAATGAGAAAAGACAGAAACCCCGTCTGGAATCCGAGGAGTGAGTATTAAGCATGAAAGTCAAGGTGCCCATAATTACCTCTCTTTCAATCGTACCAAAAGCACAAGAATCGAAATGATGTAAATCATAGATTCGAGGAAGTATTGAGACAGTCCAAGAATCTGTGGTGATATTGAGCGAGGTGCTGGAAATTTGATTAACTTTCTCTCATTCATTTCCCAGCGACAAGCAACAGGCATCTGGAGTGAACATGAAGATGCGTGAAATGTAAATAATCGGCTGAAATTACTGGCACAAAGCAACGGAAGATGAATGTGGCGTGTAAAATTTCACTGTGATGCTGACAGCAACGACTTTTCCTGTCATCCCTTTGTCAAGAAACCGGTCGAGCGCCAACCAAAGTAGCAATAAGATATTCCAATCATAAGCGACCTTATAGACTTCACTGTTATTTGGAATAGTAGTAAATAGAAGAATGAAAGTGATAGCGTAAAACACACACTGAGTAATCGTTTATCTTGTTTTTGCTCTTTAAATATACAAATACACACTTCTATTTATCTATCTATCTATCTAAAATCGAATTTAGAATTCATTTATGCCTTAAATCTGTCTGACAGACAATTTACATTAAATAATGACTTTAATGACTTAATGAATTCTTCAGGAGAATTAAGCTGAGATCACACTTTGGCAAATCGAACTACAATAGAGAAGTTTTAGACCGACTTGAAGACAATTACAACTCATTCACCCAAAGAGCATAGGCGTAACTATCCAAACATATGAACTGGTCGTTAGAGATGATATTAAAAACAACATCAACAATCACAATAAACATCTCCAACCACTCGAGAACCTTACCATTGAAGAACGGGATTCCTTCAACCAATTTGATAATATAACCGACTTGATCATCACTAGAGCTGATAAGGGAGGAGCTATAGTCATTCGGGGTATTGATTAATACCTCATTAAAGCTAACAACACAGAATTTTACGAAGAACTCTTTGATGACCCCTTCACTGAACACCGAACATAATAACTCACCTCCTGACAGAGATGTATAACAATAACGTTATAGATAAAAAAAAAAACATCAGGTATACTTAAACCAACTTCCACGAAACCTGCACGGTTTTACCTAATTTCGAAAATCCACGAAGTAAATAACTCCGGCAGATCAGTCATTTTCTTCAATAACTGCTAAACCATTCGGCTATGGAGTCAGAGGATTTTTCAGTCAGATTTAATGGAGTCGTGTGTAGAGTTTATGTCTCTTGAAAATTCCTTTGGTTTGGGCTCAACTCCTGTATACATATAGAAAATATTATCTATCTAATACAGAAAATGTAGTCTTTGTCAATCTTTTGGTAGATGTAGGTTTCTTCGAATTTAGTAATGAAGATATTGTTATAAGGAACTGCGACTACGCTCATAACACAGACGCTAAATTTATCATCATCGAAAAGATAAACCTCCCGACATGACTATAATTCTGGAACGATATGCAGGTATATCGATTAGTAAACTTAAAACTCTCTCTCCTAACGGTCTCAAGACTAAACTTAACCCCAACCATGCCGAGCAGTAACCCTATAATCCTCTTATTCAAATTGCTCTATGATTACCAATTCACTATCTTCATACCAGCACTTGATACTATGCTTCCATCCCAGCGCATAGATATGAACCATAACACTTCTACACCATAATACACCTCATTATACATATATTCTTAATTTCTACAATGGCCCTACCTACACAATCTGGACCCTGCCTACATATAATTAGCGTTACAAACTTATATTTCCCTCTCCATACCTAACTCTCCTTTTATGAATATCAAACATAGGGAACGTCATAGGTAGTCACCTAAACCTCTACCAATCGAAACCTACGTGTGGTCCATTTTTCTTGTACTTCTTCAAGCCATTTGACTTTTAAGAACATCTACAATGACCATCAAAGTTGCAGAACATCCATTTCCCAACTGATCTTGCACGAGAAAGACACCCTCTAACTTCTAATCACATCTTCTTGATTATCACTAATGATAGCCTCGACCCCAGAGTCCACCACCAGAATACTACCAAATAATTTCCAATACTTCACCCATATTTTTACCAAACCCCCTCTGTGAACACGAACATATTATTGATACATCTACTGTACTGCCCCACCATTGATATCCATATATATGCTTGCATGTATACACTCATGGGGAATTTAGCATATAAACATATATATGTGAGGACTCTATATCACCTTACTAAATAATCAAATAGCTCAATACTGGACCGTGACCTAGATTCCCAATAACCAATAACCATTACAACCAGTTCTTAAAGATGCCCACCACCTTTGAACAAAAGCCCTTATAAGATACCCATAACTATTGCTACTTCTTCCTACAAAATATCCTACCAAACCGTCACAGATTCCTTCACATACAGAAACAGTCCAGATTCATCACTATGGTCTCCCATGGATTTTCATTTTTGATATCGATTTTTGATTTTGAAGCCATACATTTGAAGCTAAATTTCTTTTCTATGGGAACTTGACCTTTTAATCACTAAAGTTACCCATATGCTACTCTAATTGTTGAATCTATTTACGCTGTAACGAAGAGATGCCCTTTCAGAGAGAGTTCCAAAGTAATATAACACGTTTAAGGGTGCATTAACACCTGTTTTGTCCTTTAGATTTCTCTTCAACTTCTAATGATCAAATTTCCAACAATTATTTTTAGGCACACACACACACATACACACACACATATATATATGCATATATGTGTATATGGATATATATGCACATATATGTATAAGTACAAATATATAAACTGTCATTGCATGTGTACATAAATCACACAAACGATGCGAAACATAGAAATGCCGATGTCTATATGTATGAATATATCTCATATATATTTGTACACATATACCATATATTTATAGACGTGTTCCTCTATACATGAATTTACATATGAATATGTTTTGTGTGCGTGTGTACGCATGCACATGCGTGTGTGTGTATCTGTGTGCGAGCGCCTGTCATTTTTTTTTTAACAAGTTCTATTGAAATGTCCTTTTATCCGAATGCCATTTTACGGGGCTTTTGATACGCTTAAGAATTTTTTTCGTATCTCCTAAGCCGGCGACATGTTCTAGGGTATCAAAGTCTTAAAGGAAGGGCTTGGGCCACCTGGATGGTAAGCTCTTTCCTCTGTCTTTGCCAGAGAGAATGAAAAGAAGGCCTTAATCTTCAATTACGCTTCGCCTCACTAGAGATGAAAAGGACATCACACCGAGTAAAGAGTACTGCAGTTTTCACACTTACTTAAACACACGAAAATTTTTATCAGAGACTTTTATAAGTTATAGACAGACAAAAGGAGAACTATTATTTTTTTCCTAGGGATTCTTGAAGACATTATGCTTTTAATTTTAGATCCCTAGTTTTAATTACGGCTGGAATCATGAAATTGATGCAAAAGTTATCATTTCTGTACAATGCCTGGGAAATCTTAGAATGATTTAAAAAGTTTGTACAGATCTTTATTGTTCGTGTAACCTTTAAGAATTTTTTGCTAAAAAATGACAATCGTCAAAGTCCATGCCAAGTTAGGATTGACTTCATTTTTAGACGGTAACTAGAACAATTCACACCCCATTCAGAGGAGTAAACGCTTCACTGTTTGTCTATCCAGTCACGTTGAACCATATCCATGTATAGAATAAGTGTTCCTCCACCATGATTTGAAGTCACAATCAAATGATTGCTAGGCGGCCCACTTAGCAACTGAGCCTTAAAAACGAGTCTTATATATCCACGAATTTATTTATTTTATATACAATACAAAAGTTGCAGTAATTATCTTCAGTTGGAATAGAAGTAAGAGTAGAGATTGTTTCATTCTATTTCGGTTGAGATCATAGCTGAATATTAAATGCACATCCAACTCGGTTAATACTTCATGATTAAACTGGGAAACTATGCAGTGGGAGATGGTCAGTGGATGACTGGATTTTATGGTAATGGTTTTGTAGGGAATAGTTTGTGATGTTTAAAATGGATTTGGGACTCAAGGACTGCAATCAGTAAACAGCGCAGATTGGACATAAAAGATAAGACTCGAGCTCATACTCCTTTCATCTAAAAAATAAATAATCGGTGCCGATGCTCCATCTAATGAGAAAAAAACTCATAATCATCAGCGACAAAATCCAAGGATTTTATTTCTTGTTGAAGTGATTTAGGATTCTAGATGAAAAGATTCCTGATAATACTGAATTAATCTCTTCTTCGCTTTTAATAATTTGCCACCAATAAAGTATTCAAGTGATGTGATTAAATGTGAATTTTGAAGTACTAAGCCGGTTGAATCAGGAGTATGTAGGAAAATATCCCAGTCCAACGAATATTAAGCAACAAAATATATATCTATATCCACGACGAAGGCTTTTACTTGTTGGGCCAATAAACTCACCCATACTCATTATCTACATTTTAGAAATATTCTGCATGCTGGTGAGAAAGGGTAGAAATTTTGCTTGACACGGAGTTTTGGTAACAAAATCTCTCCCCTTAATACATGTCTTATGGGGATAATAACTATAAACATCTGGATTGTTTAAATGCTGAACAGATATCGCACAAACCGGTGCGTGTGTCTGAATTGTTCTACAACGTAACGCTACTTGTGGGTCGCAGAAAAACAATCTGACCTAATGTATTACATATTGTCTTAATTGTAATGGTTAGGCGTCAGAAAGAGGAGAGGAAATCTTTGAAAACGAAGACGCAGGACCAATTGACATAATGGCAGCAGATGGTCACAAAAGCAAAGGCGGTCATGAAATGACAAAAGAACATTGTTCCTTGTCCGATATGAAAAGAGCTCTCCCTCGGGGAGGTCTTAGGTGTCTGTACCCCTTGCACTAAAGATGCTTTTGTCAACAGGGAAAGGGTGTATGTTTATGCGTACATTTACCTTCATTTGGGCGTGGCTGTCTTTTTGTCTATTTATAGATTACTTTCATGTGTGGTTCCTCGCATTGGTTTCTACGTATGTAAAAGTGTATATTTACACATACTTGACGCCCCATCTGAATATATTTATATACAGATCATTCTCTTGGGAATCGAAATTCTTTTGAAGGACCGAAAATTGGATAAAAAAAAAGTATTTACAAAAAATACTTTGTACGATCTTAGGAAAATCCTAGAATTGTCTCTGAAGTTTACTCAGCTTTTTATCGCTTGTGGATACCTTAAAGCAATAGTTGTATACAAGGGTAAATCGATAAGTCCATAACCAGGCACGTAGTTATTTGCTTGATTTTGATCTGCATGATTTTCCATGTATAATGTTCAATTCACGTCATTATAATTTACCACTGGATTAGATGTATTGATGAGGAGGAATATTACATTGAAAAATAAATTTTAGTTTCGTAAAATAACGCTTTTTTCGTAATTCGACTATGGACTATTGATAAACATTATTGATGACTTTCTTTTTGCACAGAAATCTTGAAAAGGCTCTTTTGAGTTTACTCCACTCTTTATTGCTCGTTAAATCAGTCCACTAGAGTGCACTTATTCCTTCTGTGCTTTGCACGGGAGAATGTCATTTTCCGACAATTTAGTCTCTAGCAATGAAAATTGGATTTATTATGAGAATCCAGAGCGAAAAACTCGTGATTATACCTTTCTCCGAATAAGTTTGAATGTAAGGTAAGTGAATTGAAAGAAATACGCAAAACCAAATAAAAAGTTGAAAAATATGAAAATACGACAACCAAAAGTTACCGTCCATAATTTAAAAGTATGACTCTTCTACTGCCCTCAAAAAAAAAAAAAAAATGACACGTTTCCATTAATTTCATTTATTTAAAAAAAATATGGTTTCCTTACTTTTAAAATTGTTCGGAAAAAAAGTATAGATACTGGGCAGTTTTCAACATTTCAATCTAAATGGAATCTACTAGAGAAACATTGTTCTCAGTGTTTGGTAGAATTCATGAGAATTATCTATTACAAAAAGTCTCAACTCGTTTAAAAGATGCATCTGAAAAGATGAGACTTTTATCTGGGCAAGAATGTCAATCGTTGATTTTGCTGCATGACAACAGTCCAGGGGTTACAAATACGATGTAGCCAACGATCAAACACACGACAGTGGTGATGATCCACGAGACGAACTCGCTATTCACTTCACCACGGTGAAGCACCCAAATTACCCACTAGCTGAGCTTAGCTTAGTCTGAAGTGAAGCCACAAGTGTCGGACACCTAGTCAAAGTCAAGCTCACTCCACTAGCAATGGTTCATGAAGCAAGCTTTCTGACCTATTCCATGTCGAGGCGCTCAAGTGAGTTCAGCTTAGTCTGACACAAGACAACATTTGTTGGACAGCCAGTGGAGATCAAACTCCCTACACTAGTGACTTGGTCTGCGAGGTAAACGTTCTAATCATTGGCCAAGCTAGAAGCCCCGCGAATCAAGAGTTTCACCACGTTTAAGACCTGTGACCAATCATTTTCTCGCTAGTTTCACTTCTGGAGAAGAGTAGGAAGCGTTATGTGGTGTTGTATTGTCAGATTTGGCATTTAAGCTCATTTGTCGATATCAATGCAGTATTAGTAATGTAAACTCTTTTGAAACGACCAGAAAATGACTCAGATTAAGATCGAGAAAATGAATAAAAAATGCGCGTTGAAGTACCATTTCTCGCAAATTCGCCTTAGTATTGAATATGCTATATAACACGTGTATGCCTACCTATATTTTTAACCCCAACATTTGCCAAGGGAGATAACTAAATAGATATATAAATGATTATTAGATTCTTGTTATAGAGTGACTGGATAGATTTATGAATGATAACTCAATGCTAGTCATAGAGTATTCTCTGTAATTTTTTTTTTTTTGGAAAATGGGTACAAAGTTTGGGTTCATTCTGGTTGTAAATAGACAAGAAAAAGCAGAGTAACATAATGTTTTACTATATTTGTGTACAATGCGATTGTAAAATCATTTAATTACAACCACGGTGGAACTTGCACTGAAATAAAATAACTGATACTCTGTGTAAAAGGTGCACTTGCGAACATGCATTATGAACCCTGCATGTTGGATAGATAGTTGATTATTTCGTCCGTTCGACTGTATTATCATCGTCTCACCATCTGGAACCATACAAATAGCCCATTGGTTTAACGGATGAGGCGATAACATATACATCTCACCTCACTTTTGAAAAAAATATCCCTATGTTTTAGCTTAGATAAATGGATGTTCATAGCTTAACACCAAACTCATCAATAAGTTTATTGGAAACAATTTATCTGAGTTGATTGGTATTATAGAAATTGTATTAAACTTGAAAAATTTCGATGTCCACTTTTTAAAGTCACAGTCTTTCAAGAGCTGAAAAGTAATGTTAGATGCGGCTAGATATCAAAGACCTGAATGCCGAGGCCAAGAAAATTCAAATCTCTTTTAAAACTTTCTCCAGAATGATTACAAACGCTTTTTATCCGAGATAAACAAATGTACCGTTGCTTTATATTTGAACTTATTTCAAAGGAAGATTAAGTTACATTCATTTCCTGGCTTTGGTTCGTATCCTTGACTGTCTATTTTTATCGTAAATACCAGTTCCTGATTGAATAGGAACACTCTTCACTTTGTTGACACGATGAACGGCGATTCTCTCAGATTCTTGAGCTGATGATATTTAAAATGTTTGTAGTTTTTATGCGCAACAGGCTACTATTAACCATAATAAAACAATTGTGTTTATTATGCAAAGCTTCTGTGAATACAATATAAATAGACTTTCTTTCTCTCATTCTGTATTGTCAATAGGCAGAGTCGGATTGGTAGGAGGCAAAAGGGGCCCGGGCACTCCCGTATATAATAATTCAAAATTTAGTTTATTTAATAAGAAATAAATTATTAATCAATGATTGAAATTCGTTTTGAAATTAATTACCCTACAATGTCTTCAATTGTTTTTGATAAATCAATAAATTTACCGCTTGTTATTTGGATCTACGATGATTGGAGTAAGGGACTGCTAAAATCTTACTTGTAGTTTTTCTGGTATGTATTCACATTTATACAAGTGTTTACTTCAGATATGTAACTTATTTAACCTATGTATGTATAACTTGTCAATTCCAACAACATACAATTCACTGACTTTGATGTGTAGTTAAATTTCTTTATATGCGGGTCACCCGTCACTGAAGTGCCTTGGAACCCCAAGGTCTACATCTGGGCCCGCCAATAAGTTTTGAACGATTTGATGTCTGTTGAATATGTCAAGCAACGTGTACCATATATACGTATGGGAACGAGACTCTCACTCTTCAATAGATTAAAACTAATTTACTCATCTAATTTTGTTTTATTTTTAACGAAAATGTCCGCCCAGTTGACTCTCTAATCCTTCGAAAATGACAGAATTGAGATAGCTTAGGTGCAAATTTTTCCGTGTATTTGTTTGTTTATAATTCTGTTCGTTTCTTTGTGCTCAAATGGGATGATCTCATGGTTCATTAAATTTCCTTTATGACATAACAATAGAAATTACGTCATAGAAACTCTGAAGATTTCATATCTGATCACTTATTAAGATAGCTCGAGATGAGTTGAGACTTGGAAAAAAATTGAAACTAGGATACTTGAATTATTAAAATTTTGAACGGTTATATTGTTGTTGAATTGTGATTCATCTATATAAAATTAACAGCATGACTTTCTCAGTGTGTTGCTTTGTTTCTCTGTCCGTTACTTTCATCATCTATTATTGATAAAAATACATAAAAGTAAGATAAAGTTAATTTGATACATTACAACAAAACTATGAAATAGAATAAAATGATAAAAATAAATTTTTAAGCATGAAAAAAAAAAAAGGATGAAAATCAAAATAATCGTCAATATATCATATGTCTACTCTTTCTTATTTTATACGTGAAGAAAGTGGTTCAAGAACGTGATAGGTGCTATGTCGAAAAAGTAAAATTGAAAATACTGGATTTGAATATTTTCATCTCATTAGATACAATCTTATAGACTGCATATGTATGATAGATAAATAGATTAAGATTCAGGGTTTAATTTTCAATATAATCCAACATTTCTTTTGTGAATGACACTCATCACATTTTGGGACCAAACTCATTTATTGTTGAGGAAAACATTTCATACTCTTCGAAATAACAGTTGTATTTCATTGGGTCTCACTGGTTGAAATATAACACACTCTAAAATATCGCATGAGACAATTTCGAGTGTGGAAAAAACATGACCGCTGGGGGAAAGGAGTGTGGACCGATTCGCTTTAGAATAAACATTAAAGGTGGGGCTGATATGCCCAGTGGGAACGTTTCAGAAACGATACCTTCAGCAAGAAAGCATCAGCAAAGTACCCATGTACTCTCATATCATTTAAACTTATCAAATAACGCCATCAATAAAACTCGTGTAATCTTAAACATGTCGAAACACTGGTAATTGCATCTTTATATTTCGTTGTCAGCCAATGTGTTTTGTTCTTTGAAGTTTGAGAAGCTCATGTTTGTTTAGTCACATTCTCTCCCTCGACATTTTAATGAGGACATCGCAGGTTTTACATGAAGTGAATGTATAGATTTCTCAGGATGGAGTTACAGATTTTGAATACAAATTCACTTTGGTTCAGAAACGAAGATTATTCTCGGTAAAATGTATTAGGGAGCCTATCGTAGAACTGATATCACGTATAATTTCTTCGTTTAATTCTCAAAAGGATCCCTGCTCTTGTTGCCTCGTAAATGCAGCCTTTACAAAATGTATTTGTTACTCAATTGGGATTGTTTTAATTTAAGATATATATATATATATATATATATATATATATATATATATATATATATATATATATATATAATATGAACCGTCCTTGATGCTTTAAGGGATTCTTATTTCATTGGTCTTACCTTTGTCTATTGTAGATTGTTCACATGTGCGTCCTCTACCACTCATCTAGAGGAGGGTGCGGAAGAATTTATTCCTAGAGGGGAAAGGGACAGTATATCCGGAATATATCTTAGTGGTAACCCAGTCTTTTTATACAGGATCATCGAATAGGGCTTGCGTAAAACGACTGTACAGCCCCATTATCCTTTAATGGCTATAAGGATTCCGGAAGGGGAGTGGCAGACGCCCCCGTTTCCATCCCCGCAGACGCCCATGCTTGTTTGCCTATTATCTTCGGAAGACTTCAAAGATCAGGCGTACATTTATACGTTAATCTGAATTCCTACTATCATATTTGCCCTGTCTACTGTCACAATGGTTCCGTATAATCATCATCTCCGAGATATATAAGTTGTAATTGGAAATCTAGCAAGAAAAATTATGAATTGAAGAATTGATTAAAAATAAGTTACGAAGAAACTGTTCAAGAGACAAGCATTGAACAAGGTTTGAACTAGAATTACAAGTTTTAGTTTTCACATTGGCTTGAGCACTCCAGTCAACAGATCACGAGTGAAATAAACGAGTTTTGGTCAATGTCATAACTGCTTTTCCCTGGTATCTTTTAACTTTGCAATCTAAGTTAGTGGAATATATGCATTTAGTTGCGTCTTACCGTCTGTTCGTCTTTCCGTCTGTTCGTCGTTACGTCAGTGTGTCTGTCTGTCCACACGATTTCTCCGAAAATACCGGATGAATTTCAACGAAAGTTTGTGATAGGGTGGACAATGTGATACGGAAGAACAGATTACGTTTGGATCGGATCCATGCACAATTAACCCCACCCCATGTCGTAGTTATATTTCCGAACCACATAAAATAGCCCAAATTTCATACCCATCTACACGACATCTCCAAAGTTTCTCAATGAAATTCAATGAGATTATCCCACCCCGCCAACAATGGTCTTGGTAGAGGTATGTGCTCTTTGCTTTTTAATTCAATGTTGTATTTTGCACAGCAAATGGTTTTAATCATATCGGATATAAATCAAATGTATGATAATTATCGTGTCTGTCACACATAATATCGGTAGCAGCTACGAGACCCAGTCCCTTCCTACCCTCTTATTAAACTCTCATAACTATATTTTCTCCACTCTCCTTTCCTGTCCGCCCATTAATCTGCCTTTGTCTTCTCTCCCTTCCCTTCCCAACCTCTCATTAAAATACCTAACTCCATTACCCTCTCACTCCTACCCTCTTATTAAACTAAATAACTTCTTTTCTCTCTTCCCCCCTCTTAGCCTCTTATCAAACCATATGATTTTCTTTTTCGCCTCTCGCTTCCAACTATGTATTTCATTCTTGGTGTATCTGTAACAGTCATCGACCGTTGTACGTTTAGCAAAGATCGGGGCTAGTTGGCACATTTTTCACTGAGATTGCTGTAACTTCTTATGAATTCAATTTATTGAAACGCAAATATGACCGAATATTACAATTGAAAAGAGACTCCCTCTAGATGGGTCGTTCACATTAGAAACCGTGGCTTATAATATCGTCATTGAGACATTTAGAAAAAAAAGTATACAAACTTACTTCACTAGTGGGGATAGTTGGTATAATCTGATTGAGAAAGTTCATTCTCTTGCTAGTAGGTATAGATGTAATTGATATATTGTTACAATTGTGAAATATAACATTTTAAATAAGACAGGTGAATGTACTTGAGTTAAAAGTAAGATTTTAGGAATATACTGACCACCTGTTAAAACAAGTCGAATCCTATGTGAGTGGAATCCAATGATGCATTTTCATAAGGCAGGAGATGGGAAAAAAGAACAGAAGAGAAAAAATGGCGACACTAATATCTTGTTTGAAGTTTGTTTTGTTCTTTTGTGGACTTTTTTTTCCATTGTCAAAAATGCATGCAAACATATCAAGTACCCCAGCTTACAATGTACCAACCAGCCCAAAACACATGGTTTTCTTTACATTCTATTCAAAGGAAAAGTTTTAACAGAAGTTGCTTAAAATCCAGTGTGTGTATATTATTCATTGTCACTTGTCCTTAACATACACTACACTATCATCAACTGCACCATACAGCATGAGCTAGAGAAAAAGTTACTAACCAGGGTGAAAAAAAGTTTTTCATGCAAAACATTTCGAGTAGAAAAATAGCCGAAGATTTTCTGCTCAAAGTGAGGATAACAGTGGCGCCATCAAGTGGCGGAAACAAGAATCAAAGCAAGTGATTCGACCATATCATGTGCCCGTGCAGCTCCGGTCTCCCTATCATAACTCTCAGCGAAGCGACGGGCCATGGATCAGTGATAATAGGAAGAGTCATTCATTGTG